>CM037852.1:209456467-209514491 GCA_021234595.1 Delia radicum | reverse complement strand
AATGTGCTAAAGTCCCAAAACTCATTTAACAAATTGTGAAAATAATCTGCTGTAGACTTGTCCCTATCCGGATTTCATTCCTGCCTAAGGAAATCTTCAGGAGACGATGTTATTAGAATTTCTATGTACTTTTCCAAAAAAAAAACTGATCCATAAAATATTTTCCTGTGGGCAAGGGGTAAAAGAAGAAAGGCCCACAATTGAAAAGTAAATACCTTAAAACTTTTTTGACTTCAAATTTTGTTTAGGAAAGAGCTGATTTTTGTTTAATTAGTTCAATATAGTGCGGCCTTTTGCACGTCCCAAAAAATTTTGGGAAAAAATTTTGAAATTTCTTACTTAGTTGCAATGACATTTGGAACAGGCATAGGTGATTTAAAATCCAGCTTGAGGTATCCTTCCAAGCCCCCCGGGGGGCTATATGACCACACAAAATAGGGAACTTTTTGCATATAAAATTTGAGTGATCGTAATTTCTTTTGGTTTGTAATCCGATTTCGAAAAATATTTCTAATCTGCTGGTAGTGACTAACAAAAAACTTGCTAACATGTGTGGACTATCTCCAATAGATGCCAAGATATTCCCATTTGGAAATGTCAAATTCCAAATTTGGTCCGACACAATTTCAGTTTTATGCAAAAAGCGGGACGAAATCGGTGCCAAAATAAAGTCTTTATTAAATAAAAAAAATTAATCAATATCTGTTTCACTCAAAAACTACATTCGTTTAAAGTATATATTAAAGAAAAAAAAATTATTTTTTCGATTTTTTCTGCAAAAAAGCAGCAAACAGTTTTTTACTTACAGATAAATATTTTCTTTCTGAACATATAATGTGTGCATAAAATTCTGAAATGTCTTTTCATATTAAAGCGAGTTGTGTTAAAAAAATTTTGGTTTGCCGCTTCTAAATTTCCCACATTCTTAAGGCAAATATCAATTTTAAACCTCTGTTAAAAATTGTGCACTCCTCCAGTTAGGAAGCGGAAGCGGAAGCGGGTAGTATGTACTTCCGATTTTATTAAAATAGAACAGCTGAGACTAGGACACATAAAACTAGGAGACACAAAACTAACCAAGCTTTCTTGAAATGTAACATAAATATTTGTATACATCAATTAAAGTTACAAACATCAATTCCAGTTAAAAATTTCCATTTGAAATTAAAAAATACAATTTTCTATTTAAAAAACACCAATAAAAATTCCGAAATTTTATATTTTATTATATTAATTATATTTAAAATTAATATCAACTCAAATAATATTTAATTGATGTTTCAGAATTTTAAATAATTTCTCGTAGATTTTGAGTTTTTAAAAAATTTAATTGCCAATGATGTTTTCTATATTTCAAATCAAAAATAAAAATTTTAATTTATGGTTCCTAAATTTCACCATTTTTCCCCCAAAAAGGTAAAATTTTAAATTTCACAAAGTTTATGAAACGTTTTAATGAAATTATGAAGGTCTATGAAATATTTGTCATACATTTTTATGAAACTCTTCATCATATTTATGACAACTTTAAAAATATGATGAAAATTTGAAGACAAACGATTTATGAAACAATTTCATCAATATGAAGAAACTTTTTTTCCTGAGTGTAGATAATGTTTAAGCTGAAGGCCTAAACTGCTATTGCTCTTCTCAATTAACTTGCAATTTGAATTGTAAGTTAAATTTTTTGTAAATAAATTAATAAAACAACATAAAAGGTTATCAATGTCATACAACAAAAGATTTAAAAAATTTGTTACCTCAAAGTGTCGAACATTTTTGAAATTCCGCATATATGAAACTGCATTTTCTTCGCCCCAATCTGAGTTCTTTTCGTAAATACTTAAATTGTTTTTAATTCCCGCTTTTTTCATACAATTTGTATTCATACTTTTTTTATATTCGCTTCAAAAAATTTCATTAAGCACGTGCAACTTTAATTTAAACAGAAATACTTCTTGCTATCCAGGAGATTTCAGAAACATTTAAAATTAAAGTAAAAAAAATATGAAATATTCTTCACAATTTTTGTTTGTATGTTGTAGTTTTAAGCTCCCCAATGTATATTTATTCGAAATTTATATATTTTTTAATATTCATACAAAGTTTTGTTTCAAAGCAACCACCACCACCACTAACTAACATCCCAGCCATCATGCAACATCCATCTATCCGAAGCCAAATTTCATCAAAAAAAAAAAAGCTGTGAAAAACTTGTAAACAGTCACCAAAACAACAAATATTTACCAATGTCACTTTTGGGACAGTACCAACCAACGAACAGAGTACACTACGACATCATGACGAAAAAGTTTCTCATTTAATGTTTTTATGATGTTTTTTGTTCCGTTGTTGTTGGTATTTTTCAATTGTATCGGTATTTATTAAGTGGGGAAATGAAGATTATTTTTATAATTATTTACTTTGGAGTAAGTACGAGGTGTACGCAAAACGTGCTGATATTTGGTGGTAAATGCGTTGTACAGTGTAAATGAAAATTAGGACACAAGCAGCTCAATGTTTTAATTTGGCGTGACTGTCCCATATGTTTTCAACAAAAACATCAGGGTTTGTAAAAAAATACTTAATTGTGATTAATAGAATCTTATATTTTTTTAACGACATAATAAAAACATTCATATACAATCATATCTTATTTAATAAAATATTATATAAAAACATATAGCTTTATGTATGTTAATACGGATGTATGAGATGGTGCATATGATTATATATAATTTTATGTTGGATTTTGATTTTCGAAATTTTTTGACATATTCCCATATGTACTAATATCTAAATATATATTGATTGATATTACCGTAGATGTGTCATATATATGATATAAACAAATTAACATTTTATCATATATAATTTTATATGGCTTAATACAATGTTACGTTAAATACTATATGTGGTATCATATTAAAATGTTGTTCCTCATCGAATCTGAAGCGTTTTATGTCAACTTTATATTGAAACTTTAATTTTGCTTTAGATATGTGAATTATTGAAAGTAAATTGTGGTTTGCAATGAAAAATTTACACAATTTCAAGTGTAATAAAGTTGAACAAAATTTTAAAATGAAGCTTTCATTTGCAATTTCTCTATGTTTAAAATCTAAGCAGAAAGTTTAATGTATTGCTCCGAAATTTATAAAATTACAAAAGTAATTGAAATTTTGCATTAGAACTTGCATTGATTTTAGCTGAATTCTTAAATAAATATAATAAAATCGTTTGTAGCTTGAAAACTATAATAAATTTTATGTTTAAAATAGTTTTACCATATTTAAAAGTTATATGCGAGTTTATGTGAGGAGATAGTAGTTTAATGTTTGGAAAATCATCGAAACAACCCTACGCTATTTATATTTAAAAAAATATAAGGACCATATTATATCCCATTATATTAAATTAGATATAGTCGTATATTATAACATATCGTTTAATAAAATTGGATGAGATAAAATTCGGACAAAATTATATCAAATCACATCTAATTGTATCTAAATTAATCTAATATGATACAATTATATGTAATTTAATGCAATTTAATCGAGCCTTTTTTCGAATAAAATTTACTATGATTATAAAATTTGATAAAACTATATAAAGCTCCGTAACAGATTTTTTAATAGGGCGGTTTTAAAAGTTAAAAAAATAGTTTTTATTAACGTTGAACATTATAATTTGCATGTCATAGTGATCAGAGACAGGGTTAACCGTGGGACTCCTCAGGGGGGGTCCTATCTCCACTCCTATGGGTGACCACAATTAATATTCTCTTGAGGATTCTATCCAGTGAAGGTTTCCAACCTGTCTGTTACGCAGACCATGTGGCGATACTTTTAAGGGGGGAGAATCCTGGATATCTATTTAGGAGGGCATCTTATGCACTCGAACTGGCGTACAACTGGGCTAGGCCCAGGGGCCTAAATGTCAATCCGAACAAAACTGAAATATGCTTTTTACTAGGAAGAGGAAGATCATTGATTTTGATGAACCTATCTTCCTGGGAAAACGATTCACATCTCCGATAGTATCTGGGAGTTGTTCGTGATAGAAAACTATCCTGGAGGGAAAATATTGAGGAAAGGGTGAAGAGGGCCCACATATCGTGGGCAGTCTGTAGAAGGGCAATAGGATCTAAACGGGGTCTGAATCCCAGGATGACAAACTGGCTATACATTAGCGTTGTCAGACCTATACTGAAGTACGCATCTGTAGTATGGTGGACAGCGATGAGATTTAGCTCGTATGTGGGACTATTGCAGAAGGTACAGCGCCTATGCTGTTTGGGCATTAGTGGCGCAATGAGAACCACATCTACTAGGGCTGTCGAGACCATTCTAGCAATTCGCCCAATTGAGGTACAGGTGAAGTATGAGGCCGCATTGACTATGATGCGACTGAGGGCTACCTGGGAATGGGACAGTAATGGCAATATTACCGGGCACCGTACTATTTTGGACCAGTTGCCAGGGTATTGCGTCCCAGAATGGGACTGCGACAGGATTTTCAGAGAGGTCTGTCACAACGCTCTGTGACACGTTTATCCCCGACACGGAACTATGGTTAAATGGGACCTTCTTGGGGAACCATCCGGGGATCCACTTTACATGGATGGACCAAACAGGATGGGAAAACGGGTCTGGGCTTCTGTGACGCTGACATCAATGTACGCAAATGCTTCCGTCTTCCTGACCACAATACCGTACTACAGGCAGAGGTCACCGCGATTACGGAGTACATTAAGCAGATGAATATGATGGGCTTCACCGGTGATATTGTGATTTTCACGGATAGCCAAGCGGCTATCCGGGCTTTATCTACGCACTCTGTGGGATCATTGACGATACTCAGGTGTAAAGGGGAAATTAACGATTTCTCTGCACGGGGACGCATTGAGATTATATGGGTGCCGGGACACTGTGGTATAGCGGGGAACGTAGTGGCTAATTACACTAGTCAACAGTCAAAATGTACTCGGGATGCGATAATTTTTTCTGTGTAGATAACCTTGACATGAGCTCGAAAAACGCAATAAAAATTTTTTTTTTCGTTTGGTTTTTGTTTTATTTTTTTTTTTTAAATTTTAAAATTTTTTTTTGGTTAATTTGTTTCGTCCGGCATAACTCGGGAACCACTAGCCCGATTTAATTGAATTAAATTTTAAAAAATTTAAAATTACAATTCCCTTAATCTGTTTATATATTATTTTCCTATACAAGCAACAGTTTCCAAGTTAAAAATGAATATATAAAGGAAAAAACTTATTTTTTGCCTAAAGATTTAAATTTTTTTTTTTTTAAAAAATCCATAAAAAATCCCAAATGAAAAAAAATGTCAAATCTTATTACTTTTACGTAAAGTCACATAACCTATGAGCAAAATGAGACAAAGATCATGAAAATCGATGCACGCGTTTCGCTTTTATTCGCAATTGAGTAAAGGTATGAATTTCAAAATTTGCTCGACATATGCACAACTTTGTCTATGGTAAGGTTTTTTCTTTTTTTTTTTTGATTCTCAGAATTAACAAAACGGAATAAACAAAGGGTTATTTAATTTTTATGATTGCGTAAGCAAAGTAATAAACGCTAATAAATGTGCGTGAACAATTAAAAGGAAAAAAGGAAAGGGGACTTTTTTAATTATTTGGGTTTTCCGGTGACTACCTGTATGATTTTTTTACAGAAATGCAACCCACATTTAAGGGTGGTCATTATTCGGAAAATTTAAGACTCACACATGGTGAAACAGGTATGTAGCCACCGTAAAAAAATATACACCCATTTATAAGTACCTGTCAGTAAAATACTAAACAATACACAGTATAAATAGGTCTTCATTGATCGATTTTACTCATTCAACAAGTGTCGACGAACGCGATAGTTAAAATGAGCAAACGTTCGCGAGTATTTGAATGCAATACCAATCCAAGTAATTTTTGTTACATGTGCGGAGAATACGTTTCTGAAAAAAACAAGCGCTGTTTTTCACCTAAATTGAGAGATTCATTTGAAGAGAGCTTCAATTTAAAGGTCTCAAACATAGATGAGCGGTGGACACCAAGTGCTCTATGTCCAAGGTGCTACGTACAGCTAAGTGACTCAAGGTAAGTGTAGATTACGAAATTCAAGAACATATATAACTTATTATTGAAATTCTTTCAGACGACAGCCGAGAATCATCATGCCAATGCTTTGGAGAGCTCCGCTTTGCCATGTAACAGATTGCTACTTCTGTCTTAGCAAAAAAACAGGCGTGGGAAAAAATATACGATGGACTTACGCTGCTGTTTCAACAGTGAATTTTCCAGTGCCATTTTCCGAAGAACCAGTGGACCCGCAACCGTCCGTTTCAAGATGGGCATCTAATAATGAGGCGATACATCCAACATCAGATCCGGAGACAGTAGAAACCACATCAGAATGCGAGTCAACATATACATTGTATGGAGGTCAACGCTTATGTTCCCAAGCAGAACTGAACGATTGGGTTAGAGAATTGAAACTCTCCAAGGAAGATGCAGAGTTGCATGCATCGCGCATGAAACAGTTCGGTTTCTTGGCTCCTGGTGTGGTGACAACAATCTACAGGAAGCGTCATGAACCATACGCAAGGTACTACACAAAAAAAGACAACATCTGTTTTTGTAAGGACATTCCCGGATTATTTGGTGAACTCGGGTACTCTTACGATCCAGGAGAGTGGCGTCTTTTCATCGACAGCAACAAGCAGAGCCTTAAAGCAATTTTACTGCACAACGGCAACAAGAAACCTTCGATTCCAATTGCTCATGCCGTTGACACCAAGGAAACATACGAAGTCATGGACAATCTACTAAAGTGCCTTAACTATGAGAAACACGATTGGAAAGTTTGTGCCGACCTTAAGGTTATCGGTATCCTTTGTGGATTACAAGGTGGATTCACAAAGTACTGTTGTTTTCTCTGCCTTTGGGACAGCCGCGATCGTCAACATCATTACACCAGGAGGAGTTGGACAGAAAGAGTTAACTTCATCCCCGGCAGCGACAACGTGAAATATACACCACTCATAAAAAAGGAAAATGTTTTTCTCCCACCTCTTCACATAAAGCTCGGACTCATAAAAAACTTCGTGAAAGCTATCAACAAAGATGGCGAAGCGTTCGCCTATTTAAAAAACATTTTTCCTCACCTTTCATCGGCAAAGATTAAGGAAGGCGTTTTCGACGGTCCGCAAATTAAAAAGTTGTTGCAAGACCAACAGTTTGAGCACATTTTATCACCAAATGAAGCTGCAGCTTGGAACTCATTTCGGCAAATTGTTTCCGGATTTCTTGGAAACAACAAAAGCTCAAATTACAGAGAGATCGTCGAACAACTACTCCAAAATTATAAAAAAATTGGAGCAAATATGTCGCTTAAGATACATTTTCTACACTCGCACTTGGACTTCTTTCCGGACAACCTGGGCGATGTGAGTGACGAGCATGGTGAGCGTTTTCATCAGCAAATGAAAGAAATTGAGCACCGATACCAAGGATTTTGGAACGAAGCTATGATGGGGGACTATATCTGGTTCCTGATAAGAGAAACAAACCCACAACAATATAAAAGAAAGACAAAAGCACATAATTATTTTTAATTTGAAGGTTTTTATTTTTGTGTTTAGATATTTTTTTTAAAACTTTTTTATAATTAATTAATGTTGATATCCTTAGGATAATTTCTTGTACATATATCGAATTGTTTTTTAATTTAAAGTCATATATTTTTGTCACCCAACAAATTTTAATTTTTTTTGTAATAAAAAAGAAAAAACCTTACCATAGACAAAGTTGTGCATATGTCGAGCAAATTTTTGAAATTCATACCTTTACTCAATTGCGAATAAAAGCGAAACGCGTGCATCGATTTTCATGATCTTTGTCTCATTTTGCTCATAGGTTATGTGACTTTACGTAAAAGTAATAAGATTTGACATTTTTTTTCATTTGCGATTTTTTATGGATTTTTTAAAAAAAAAAAAATTTAAATCTTTAGGCAAAAAATAAGTTTTTTCCTTTATATATTCATTTTTAACTTGGAAAGTGTTGCTTGTATAGGAAAACAATATATAAACAGATTAAGGGAATTGTAATTTTAAATTTTTTAAAATTTAATTCAATTAAATCGGGCTAGTGGTTCCTGAGTTATGCCGGACGAAACAAATTAACCAAAAAAAAATTTTTAAAATTAAAAAAAAAAAAAAATAAAACAAAACCAAACGAAAAAAAAATTTTTTATTGCGTTTTTCGAGCTCATGTCAAGGTTATCTACACAGAAAAAATTATCGCATCCGGAGTACATGAAATTTTTTTCATTTTGTTGAGTAGTGTTATTCGGCTAGGGGAGGATCTCCCGTGGAATTAGTCACTTTGGGGAACACTAAACCTTTTCGAGCTCTCAAGGCGGAGCTGGTGGACTGGGCTGACACCATGCATGGGACCATCTGGGAAAATGCGGGTGTTGGCAGGACTACGATTATTATCTGGGGCAACCCGGATAAGGACAAGACAAGGGAAATTCTGAATCTCAGTAGGAAGGAACTGAGTCTTTTGATGGAAATCCTCTCGGGATACTCGACACTTAGGGCCCATCTCCACCGTATTGGTAGGGCGGACTCGGAAGTGTGCAGGGCCTGTGGGGAGGACGAGGAGACCTTGGAACACTATCTCTGTGAATGCCCGGCAAATGCCGGGCATTCACAGACCCAATATCCAATATCCACATTGGGGGATCTTAGGGGCAAAGAATGGAAGAAGTTGAGGAGTTTCGTCAGTGCGACGGAGTTCCTGGGGTAGATCCGTTTCCAGCTACACAATGGACTTTATTCATACATTCATAGAAATAAACCTGTAGAAGTAGCAAAAAAAAAAGCTACTAAAAGTTAGTTAAAAGTTACGTAGCCGAAAAATCGGCTAAAATTAGCCAAATTTTGTTTTTCTAAATATTAATAAAATAAAAACATCAAAACTAAACCTGTTAACTTTACAAAATATTTGTTATATTCGAGTAAAATTTTAGTTTATTAAAAATAGCAGATTACTCTGCTTAAACTAGCAAAAAATGTTACTAAATATTTGTAAACTAAAATCAGCATACAAATATGTAATACCAACAACATTTTGGCTATATTTACCTTAAATTTAGTATAATGCTTTTAAATACAAATATTTTGCTAAAATTAACAGAAATGTTTGCTAACAAATTATCGATTGGCGATTTCAGAATTGCAGATTTTTATTAGCATTAAAAAAACATTTCAGATCATTGCTCTTTCTTTGGAACTCGTAAAAAGTTATAATTATGTTTTTGAAGTGATAGATTAATATTAGAATCACAAGTTTTGTTTTGTTTTGCTCTTAAAGTTTTTCACAAAAGCATTAATAAGTTTTAAAATCGTATAATTTGTATAAGTAATAACTGTAAAATAGTTGCAGATTTTAAATTGTTCATGACAAATTTCTGTTCTTCCAAAATATCTTTTCCAAAACATTTTAGTAAAATACTCTTTTAAAATAAATATTTTTATTGGGCAATCAAATAAGTATGAGAATAATGTTGACTTCGAAAGTTTTGTTTTAATATTTTGTCAGAAAACCAAATTAATATTCCACATTACATACACTTTCTCTAAAGCATATTAATTACTAGGGCAAGGAATTTCATGCAAATACATGTTTTTAGTCAGCAGCCCTAAATGGATTTTTTAGCACATACTTTTCCGAATCAAAGAATTTGCGACGACATGGCTTCGATGTGATGTTGCATATTTGTGAATAGTTTGTAAAAAATGCATATTTTGCCATAAACGGATATTTTATGGCATATTTTGTAATTTTTTGTTATATATTTTGCATATTTTTAATTTAATTGCTTATTTTGTAAAAATTAAAATCAAATTTTAATTTAAAATGAACAATAGAAAACATTTCTAACCCTTAACGTAGCATCTAGTTTTCATTTGTTTAACATTTATGTTGTTATGTTTGAAAGCAACAATCTCAATTCCAAAAATAGATTTTTAAAAATCCAAAAATTGTACGTGCATTTTTTTTTTTTTTTTTTAGTGCACATTATAAGATTTTTAGTGCATATTATTTGATTTTTTGTGCATATTTCAATCGCATATTTTGGATTATTTGCTTCATATTTTAAGCGCCTATTTAAATTTTTAGTTGCATGAAATTCCTTGTTCTACACAATAAAAAAAATTACGTATTGGCTACGAAAAATTTTCTTGTTAATACGGGAAATTTAACGTTTTTGAGCCTTACGGAATTTTGTTTTTATTAATTTAGCAACACATGTCTGCTGAACTGTAGTAGAATGAAATTAATAGAAAAAATTAGTAGCCGATTTCAAATTTTATTCGAATTGTTGTAAAATGCAATTTAAAAGAGTTTGCTAAAATCTGCAAAACAAATTACTAAATTTTAATACAATTAGTACAATGAAATTTGTAATAAAAATTTGCAACCGCTACTAATTTTTAGTAAAATTGTTGTGAACAATTGTATTATTGCTAAAATCAACCAAAAAAAATACTAAATTCTATTTTAAAATAGAAAATTAAAATTCCAATCAATGGATTTTAAATTTAAATTAAAGCTCAGAAGTACAATTGATATTTAGAAGCCTTCAAAAATCGAGTTTTGTATATCAATCCAAGTCATCTATTCAGATTACAATAAACCCGTACAATAATAAAGTTGGGTTACATTGAATAAACTCATTTTCACAAAGATTTAAAACGTTTTTACTGAAGTGGTGAAGAACAATAAAATATTTGCCTTCCAATTTTATAAAACTCTTCGTTGTATTGATAAAAACTTCATAAATTTGATTAATAAGTGATGACAAACGATTTCTAAAATATTTTCATCAATATTCTGAAATTTTTTTCCCTGAGTGTACCTACTTATAGTGTACTTGACCAATTTGTTTTATAAGTATAGGTTTAAATTATTTCGCATAAAATATTTTTATATATACATTTGTTTAAAATAGCAAAATTTAGCACTCGGTTATGAAAAATTTAATGTAAAAGGATTTGCTGAAATCAGCAAAAAAAAAAATGTAAAAAATGCAGTAATTTGTAAAATGTGAATAGCAAAAATTTTTACTTAAAAAAATATATTGTACTAATTTTTAGTACAACATTTTAAAAAATATATATACTAATTTTTAGTTAATAACAATTTTTCTTTAGTAACAATTTTTGATATTGACATTTTACAAATTACTGAAATTTTTACATATTTTTGTTGCTGATTTCAGCAAAGCATTTTACATTTAATTTATCATAACCGAGTGCTAAAATTTGCAAAAAAATTTTGCTACCCAGGTGAAAAAGTTCATATATGATCATAAATTGCCATATATGGTTTAATGTATGAGCATATATGGTTTCATATATGAGCATATATGAACATATATGTAATGTATGGGAGCATATACGGGTAAATACATTTAAATGAAAAGTTCATAAATGGATATGTATGACACCATATATGATGATATATGATAATATATTGCATATATTGGTTCATATATGCCATATATCTCCTTATATGAATTCATATATTATGGTTAATATGTTTTAATTTTTGATCAGATATGACCATATATATATATATATATATATATATATATTATATCATATATGATTAATATGTTTTAAATTTTGATCAGATATAACCATATATGAGGATAACTTTTTTTTATTTTTAACCCTTACTCTGCCGGTCTACGAATTCTTAACAAAAATATATAAATTAATGTTTTATTAATTTATAAATACGATTGCAAAGAATGAGTTATTAGGAAAAACGCACCCCCTTTCCGGGGGCAGGGGTTCAAAGTTGAAATTTTGATTTGCGATTTTATACAAAAGTTCTGGAAAACAAGAAAAAATTTAAAAAATACCAAATGTTAAACTGGCTCGTAATGGGTTAATGAATGGGGATATACTCTTTGAAAAGACACCTAAAACACCTTTCCGATGATGCCTAAATGATGCCAATCCATTCAAAACTTTTGAATAAAATCGGAAAACAAAACTTCAAATTTAAACTCCTCCCACCCGAATAAGGTCCACCAAAAGATTTTAGCGTGGAAAAGTTCCATTAATTTTGGAAACATGCGGCTAAACTTTATTTAAGCTAAAGTTTTTGATCTCAGTATTCAAAAACTGGTTAAACCAGATGAATTAATTGGATTTATTTATTTTGTTATATTTTGAATTTAAAAATAAAATATTTTCCCACATTCCCATTTTTAGTTGTGTTTCAGAATAATTGGAAAACTAGACAGAACTATTTAAATTTTAAGATACAATTAAAAATGGTGTAGAATATTCTTATATTGAAGTATATTTTAAGTTTTTAAAAAAATTCCTGTGTTCAATAACATGTATATAGAATTATAATAGCTGTATTTTTTAATAAACAGAATATTTTTGAAAAAAAACTAAAAAAGGTTTTTTATATACGAGAATATAGGAAAAGTAATAATATATGACAGTATATGAACATTCATATATGTCCATATATGAACATTCATATATGTCCATATATGAACATTCATATATGATCATATATGCCCATATACCCTCAAATTTCGAATCCGAACATATATGTATTCATATATGAACTCATATATGTGGCCATATATGACAATATATGAACTTTTTCACCTGGGTATTAAAAAAAAATGTATGTATAAAAATATTTTAGTGAAATTTAAAACGTTTTACAGATTTTTCTACTAACTTTTTTGTCTGAGTGTACTAATTACATTTTAAAAATTATTATCGCAAACTCTTTTGCATAATTTAGGTTATAAGCTACAAAACAAAATCTCAGTTATTTCGCTCAGTACATTGACCTCCAATTTAGATTTCGATTCAATGACCATCAAATTTATAGTTGTAATTATGTTCAAAAATACACTCGTATCTACCAAAATACACACTAAATTCATTCAATTAAAATATAGTAAAAATTACAAGTGTAATAACATTAAAATGCATTTTGTTTGGTTTAAGTTTTATTTCATTTTTGGGTTTTTTTTTTATATATTTTTGGCCACAATTTGTCTCACCACAAGGGGTATTAAAAATTATTGCCATTAGTGTATTACGGCTGGTACTCGTATATGTTGTGCTGGCTCATCGTATATAAAAATATTTAGTTATTTTCATACACACTCTGACAATGTCTATTGTTTTCAGTACAATACATACTAAAACTCATAGATACAAAATACGTACAATGTGAATGATAGGATTGCCATTTATTCGGGTTTTTATTTTGTTCGAATAATCGATCAAACAATTTTTGAACGAACCATCAACGATTTATTTTTAAAAACTATTCGATTAATAGAACCAATAACGAATAAAAAATTTTGAATCTACATAATAATTAAAACATTTTATTCTATCATCTCAAAATTTTATAAATTTTGGCATCAATTTGTGTTTTAAGCTTAAATTTTAGTTATAATTATTCAGCAATTAACTGTTTTGAACTAATGATTTACTAATTTATTTTGTTAAAAAAAAAATTGTGCTAATAATAAGCACATTAAAAGTGCGGATTGAAAGCTATACGCAGAATGAAGTAGATGTCGCGGCATGTGAAGATGTAGTAGAGACGAGGAAAATGATACGAAAAAGTACAACTTTTGTAAGAGATATAAAAAAATTAACCATGGAAGATTTTTGAATCTGTTTTTCATATATAATAAAACAAGGACTCCCACAATGTGTATGGTATTGCGGAATAAAAGACTTTAATTAAATTAAAGACGAAATAAAATATTTTAATTTAATAAAGAATAAATGTGTATGTGTATACTAAATGATTATAGAGACTATTAATGTAGTGTGGTCAAACTGCAAACGAATATACGTTCAGGTAGACAGACTAAAGCGAAAGGGAAGGACACATATTATATATAATTTTGTATGTTTCCTTTTTCTTATTGCATGGGATTTATGTTTCTTAGTTTGTTATTTCGTTTTGTGTCTAGAAACATGCCATCATTTAGACAACCATTGCTGTAAGTATATTTTCGGATATTAAATTAATTCGTGCCGTCAATGGTTGATTATAAACATTTTTATATTTTGTAACGTATTCTAAATTATTTTTAAAATAATAACAAAAAAGAATTTAAGATTTTTAGTAAATAAATTAACTAAAGTATAGATTTTTTAAACATTTTTTTCTACTAATACTCAGAAATGTGCTAACAACTAGGTTAGGTTAGGTTAGGTTAGGAAGGGTTATGTGCCCAAGGGCACATCTCCACTGGGAGACCAATACGGTCCATTGTGAATCCCTTCAGTGAAAAAGTAAGAAAAAATAGGAATAGACAGATAGATAGATTGAAAGATAGATAGAAAGAAAGATAGAAAGGATATATACTAGGACGGGTCGATTTAAAAATCGCTCAATGTTCAAGGAAAATCGTATTCTAGGGATCAAAATAAGAAACTTTGCCGAAGGAACCATACCTCTAAAACGAATTCTGATGTCCCGACTTTTGACCCGTAGGGTGAAATTTTGAAAAATCCCACTTTGACCCATTTAGAGTGCCCCAATCGAATTCAACCCAATCGAATATATTTATACTCTATTTCTTCCGGAGAAGAAATAGAGACCCTAATCTTGGAAAGACTCCTCCTACTTTCTGAAATATCTCCATCCCGAGATTTGTACATTTTGCTAAAAAAAACACAGCTAAAAAGGCCCTCTTTTAACTTCAATTTTAACCCCTAGAATGATGATTTATGCATTAATCTGCTAGCGCGTCTCCAGAAGAAGAGATATCTCCCATCATCTTGGAGAGATTCCTCCTACTTTCTGCAATATCAAAGTGGGCTTTTTCAAAATATGATCCTACGGGTCAAAAGTCGGGACATCAGAATTCGTTTTAGAGGTATGGTTCCTTCGGCAAAGTTTCTTATTTTGATCCCTAGAATACGATTTTCCTTGAACGTTGAGCGATTTTTTGCCTCCATACAAATCGACCCGGCCTAATATATACTATCCAGAACAAGCTCCTATCGTCCCCTTATTAGAAACAGCCGTCCTATTTCCCGTCCTATTTCCCCTGCTAACAACTAAGTGTCAGCAAACCTTTTGCTGAATCTACAAATTTTATTGCTAAAAATCAATTTTCAGCTGACATGAGCAATTTTTTTTTTTTTTTGCAAGCACTCTCCTGACTAAAATTTTGCTGACTCAGCTAAGTTTTTTGCTGACTTTGCTAACTTTTTTTTTTTGAGTGTACTAACGCCAAAATATTTCTCAATCATACGCCATTTGACACTATCTCGTGATGAAAAAAATTATAGTTTTTAAAATAGTTTAAAAGTAAAATATATATCGGCGAGAGTGCTAGTATATCGAGCTGTTAAGATCTTATTTCAGTTACCGCAGAAATTACATAAATGGAACTCACAGTTTAAGTGCTAAAGTGCTAAAGTGCTTTCGTTGTAATATAGCAATATTTTATGATACACTACGAAAAGGAGTCTATAATGGCTACTAGAAATTTTCACTATTTTGTGCCTTGCGTAAGGTGACCATTTTTTTCTGCCTTAAAATCTGTACAAAATTTTTAAAATTTATAAATTGTGTGATGAATTCTTCACAGCGAACTTACTTCTCCAATATAAAAATTCAGATTAAGGGAATATTTCCCTACAAAAGTGACTTGAGATTTTGAAAATTACCAAAATTTATATAAAATTTTCGGACTCAGCTAATTTTTATAAATTAAATGATACACTGAGAGAAATATATGCATGATATTAATGAATATTTGCATCAAATCACTGAAGTTTCGCTGGAATTCGTTCATTGAAACTTTTAGTTACACTAAAATAAAAATGCCTGAAAAGTCAGGGGGATCCTTGCAGAAAAAATTAGCAAGTTTCCTGCAGGGATCCTCCCAGCAAAAATGTGGCTGACTTAACAGATTTTTTTTTTGAGGGAAAATTAATGAAATTTTTCACAAAATTATTTGAAAAACTTACTTTTATTTATTAAAACGCCTAAAGAAAATGTTTCATTGACAAAAGTTTTATAAATATTACAAAGATTTTTCATAAAATGGAAAAAAAATTGTATTCAGTTTGTAAAAAAAATGTGCATCTGTTTAAAGAAATATTTTATTCAAACTCGTCCACAAAATGCTCCTTGTGTAACATGATAAGGAATTTACAAAAATTTAAAAAGTGTACTTTCAAAAGAAAATTTTAAAAACTGTCTACTGTTTAATTTTTCATCTTAAATATTTGTTTTCTTAAAAGAATCAAGAAAAAATATTGAAGTTCTCTGATTTTAAACTCTTCTTTTTGAACTTATTTTAGATTTTGAACGAGTTTCTGATCAAGCATATATTGCTCATTTACTTCAAGAACGTCACAACTCAAAAAACATGATTTTTGAGTTAATGACACAGAATTATTCGTTATATCACATATTATGTTGTGTAAAAAAGTCGCATTGATATCTTGTATACTCACCTCTTGATTGAAATTATGTCGTTATTTGTTTGTTAAAGGTGGGAGTAAATTGAAAACTTTAAACTCGATTTCTCCTAAATCAAAAATTTTGAGTTATGACGTTATTAAAGTAAATGAGCGATATGACCAAATTTAAAAATTTTTGACACTATGAGGTAAAATGTTTTCAAAAAAAATTGTTTGTGTGACATGCTAAATCCAGCCTCGTTAACCATTCATCTTTAACTGCGCAAAAGCTACGGTGACTTTAAGTTTCAAGCTGATTTAAAATATTAAAATTAAATTTTTTATCTTAGATTTAATTAAAGCTACATCAATTTACAGATCTCATTGCATTTTTCAAAATATATATTACAGCAGCACCAAAAAATATATGAATAGATTCAATTATTTTTTTTTTTTGTCATATAATAGAACTTTAAAAGAAAACCAAGAATATTTTGGGAAACACCCAATTTTGACAGTTTTTTTCGGTAATTCATTCGCAAAATTTCAAAATTTATTTATGCAAATTTTGGTTGCTCCATATAATTAAAAGTCCCTCATTAAAAATTCTTATAAACGCTTTGAGGGAATTGATACAGCGATTAATTGTCATAAAGCAAAATGTGTTTGGAAAAAATGCGGCTGTACCCATCTAGGAATGAAAAGAATTTAATTTTTTACATTTTACTAATTTAGTTGCTACTTATATAGATCCTAAATATAACATCATTTTTGAAATCCTGAGGAAATTTCTTTTCATTAGAGCACACACACTTATATGTTACTACACGTACCGGTTTTTGGGCCCTGGGTGCCCTTAAGCGAAGATACAAAAAAAAGTTCTTTTTTAATTAAAAGAAGTGAATTGTAAAAATTTATTCGAATTATTCATAATTAGGGAAACAATGTTTTTTTAATTTTTCGATCGAATTTCCTTTCTTTTGTTAGTTCGATTAATCGAATAATTTTTATACGAGTGCCAACCCTAGTGCATGAGTAGAGATAATGTATGAAAATCCCCCAAAAAATAACTTATGCAATATACAAAAAACAATTTAGGACTTTGGATTTAGTTTGATTTTGGTTTTATCAATGAAAATATTAATGTTGCATTAAATTTAACACACACTAACATTTTTAGTACACGTACACATACAAATTCCCTAAAATTTACCTTTAATAGAAAAAACTGAACATCGAAGCGTCGGCATGAACAATGTATGGGTGGCACTTATTTTTGAAAAGAAATTTAAACATTTTCATTTTCAAATAGTTTATATACACTCAGGGAACTTCTACTTTAAAAATATGTAGTTGTTTGGGTTGTAATACAGTTTCTTTATTTTTAATGAAAATGTTAGTCATTTGTAGAACAAATTAAAATATTTACTAACATTGTAGTTCATTTAAAAAAAAAACCCACATCAAATGACTGTTTTATGATTTTACATTCATTTTTTACAGTTGTTTTTTGTTATTTAAAAAAATAAAAAAAAAATAAATGTTTCTTTATTTTTTACTACCATGCGGTTCATTTTTACTACAATTGTTAGTAATTTTTTGAACATTAAAAAACAAATGACAATGTTAGTTGAATTTAATGAAATGTAAGTCGTCCTTTCTTTAAGTGAAATTTCATTTGTTTTCAACTACAATTGCAGTGGTCTTTACCTACAAAGTATTCTAAGTGTATCATTAGTTCTATGATACATCACTATGAAATTGACCGGCAGTTTTCAAATTTAATTTGTTTTTTGTACAGAAATACTTACATGAACCCATAACACATCTCTATAATCAGTTTTTCAAATTTTCAAAAACTCGTGATTTTTGTACGGTGTTAATTTTCAAAATAATTTTAAAAATCGAAAGTATTTTCTGTATTTCTCTGATTTAAAAAGTATTCTATTCATAGGGTTGTCCACTCTTATGCTTCTGTAATAAAAAAATACAAATAAAAAATAAATATTTTTGAGGTTAATATAATTTTTGAAATTGTTCTCCCTGGTCAAAACATCAATCGTAAGTTTAAAATTTTTTATATAAAATTATTTATCGCTTTTTCGGTAACGCAAATGAAATCTAATTTTTTCGATTTATAAAAAAAACTTATTTATTATTTTAATATAAAAAAAAAAAAATATGTTTTGTAAGGGACACCACAGCAACATTTAGTTTGAAACAAGTAATTTTTTTATAACATGTTTTAAAAGGTGTAGTGGACCAAAATTACTCTATATAAATCTGATAAATATCCCTGCGGGAAACGAAGGGTCGATTGAGCCGACATGTACCCCTTAGACCAGTGCAGTGGTACGTCTCAAACCTATTTCAGTCAAACTACTCCTGTTACAGAACACATTGCTCTTAATATGTGACTAGTTTTCCAGTTGTTCTCCAGTTCTAAGATACGTACGCCTACACCAGTCATGTGATAATTTTTTTCCCACTGGTTTTGTTGCATATCACATAAATCCTGAAATGGTCATACTTTGACACTACCTACTTCTAACTAATCTCGTAGTATATTAATTTTAGTCTGTATGGTGATTGGTTACCTTGGTCAAATTATTCGATACGTCACACAGTGCTCCACATATAGCAAATTGCCACCTCCTATGACAAGCCCATGTTAAAAGTACCGGCCACTTTCATATAACAGAACCGAAACTAGGACAGGTTCATACACACAAAGTTCTAGTCACATGAACATACCAGTGACTGGTCCATTTCCCGCAGGGATATTTCCAAAAATATGCTCAGCTACAAAACTTGTGCCCAATTTTGTAAAAAAATGTAAAAAATGCGAGTAGTGAAATATAAGTATTCTCGATTTTCTTTTTTTTTATTTTTCCATAATAAATTGGATATTATTCATCGTTTGAGTACTATTACGAAAAATTTTACACCATCTGAACGTTAAAACTTTAATGTGCTAAAAATATTTATGGCGTAACTTTTTTGAAAACCGCAAAAAAGTAATATGTTTACTAATATTTTTTTATGCGCTTAACGGATATAATAGGCTAATTATGTATTGTTATATATGACAATAGATCTATCATGTCTCATTATGTATACACAAATTAAAAAAAAAAAAAATTGATATGGGACATCATCAATTTATATTAAATTATATACAAATCAGTTATGCGATGAGTTCAAATTTGATTCGAAAAATGAGAACATATAATTGTATCTAAAATACATCAAATTGTATCGAATTCAATACAATTTGATATATTTTACATAAAATTTCATGTATTTTAGACAAAATTTAATCCAAATTTTGTCCGTATGCAAATTTTTGTGTATTATATATAATTCGATATTATCAGATAAACTTTGATATTATTAGATTTGACACATATTATTAGATTTGGCACATTTCCTTGTTTCTCCCAACAATTATATCAAATTATATTTAATTTCATAAACTAATATATATGACTAATAGTATTTGTAATGTTTTTTTCGAAGGCGAAACTGTGAAACCAAAAAACCATGGGTCTATGCGTATGATGAATAAAATTAATGAATGTACGCAAAGATTATATACAAAAAGAAAAACTACACTTCATACCCCTCTCAACATTTGCTTTACACACAAAAATAATTGCAACATGTTGATACAAATTGTTGCTTAAAACACTTTCAATTAGTTTGCTTATATTTTGTTATTTTCTATTAAAATTTAATATATTTTAATTCTATTTTGCTTATTTTATCGGTAATAATTGAAATTAATAAAAATTTTATTAAAAGTTTATTTAAACATATGATAAAAATTAATTTAAACTTTTAAATTTCTGCAACATGTTTTGATTTGCTTGGAGAAATAAAAAGAATGCAGATTGAGAGAGACTCAATTGCGGATCCAGGAAAAGGTTTTGGGGAGGGAAGTTAGATTATTTTTTCAAATTTGTCTATTATTATTTACATTTTTTTCCCCTATCCGCGCCTGCAGAGACTGAGGGGGATAGAGACCCACTGATGTACGTCAATTAAATAGTGCTGAAGTTCGATCATCTTCCGTTAAAAATAAAACCTTAATGATTTCCCATAAATCCAAAATCGCCCTAAAACTGTCACCCTAATGTAAATTTATATGAGTGAGTTTGAGTGACTTACAAGTTGTATGTGTACCAAATTTATTTAGATATCGATGATATTTTTTGTTTCAAATTAAATTTAGTTTCGGTCATAAATTGCTACCATGCACAGATAATTAAAGTTACAAATTTATTGGGTTTTTTTGTTCTCTCTCTCTCTGTATGAACTAAGTGAATTTAAGCGAATTTAAATTGCGTGTATGTGTTTGAACGTGCTGGTGTGGAATGTGTGGCATGGCTTGGCATTTACAGATGGCTCAGTGATTGAGTTATAAGCTGAGCTAAGCTGAAATATTGTAGCAAAACAATATTAGTTGCAGTTGCACTAAATGAATGAATGTGTTCAGATTTTAATGATTTAATAAAATGTATGTGTGCATGCGGTTGCATTGATTTAAAATGGTAAACATTTATATATAGGTTATTTCATCTCAAGTTTCCGAACTTATGAAAACGATGTCTTGTGATCGTGATGCATAAAGTTGGGTCCCATTGGGTAGTACTTATGACACCAAATTTCAAGGACTCTCCGAGTTGGAGGATGTTGAATGTTAGTGGAATGCGACTTATTGTTTATTCTTTTCTTAAAAGGTAAGGCATTTTTTGCAATAAAAATTTTTAGGGCTCGCCATTTTTTTTTTTTTGTTTTTCATGATATTTCCTAAAAGTAACACATTTTTAATCTGCTAGTAGAAACCTATAAAAAACATGCTTAGGCTTGTTTGTAATCTCTGAAAGTTCCTGAGATGTTCCCATTTGAAAATATGAAATTCCGAATTTGGTTCGAATCAGGTCCAGTTTTTCCGAATAATGGGACCAAATCAAGGCCAATTTTTTTAAAGTTTTTGTGCTATATCTTGTTCCACTCAAAAACTACATAACTTTAAATTATAAATTGAAAAAAAAAAATAAATTTTTTTCGATTTCTTCCCTAAAAAGCACCAACCGTCTTTTATCTCCAGATAAAAACTTCCTTTCTGAACATATAAAGTATACATAATATTCCTAAAAGTCATTTTATATAAAAGAGATTTGTGTTGAAAAAATTGTTGATTTGTATCATACGTGGGACTAATGAATTAAGTGGACTAATGAAAATAACATTTATTTACCTTTACATTGATATATACACACCGATAATAAAAATTGGTTTGGTCCGTGAAATATCCGCAGAGATAAATTTTTTTACGAAACATATATTAACAGTTAATACGTTAGTATTATCGGTATGTTTTAGTTTCACCAAGTTTTCTCGCTTCCGCTTTCGAGATATTAGGCACTCAATAAAATGGCGTTTATTTTCAATTTGCCGATATCTCCAAAACTAAGCGATATATTGCAAAACCGACATAGTTTTTTCTCCACAGGAGTTAACCCCGGACTAAGTCCAAAAAATATCCCAATGATTTTAATTTTTACAAAGAGCCCACAAAAAACATATATGTTTTTATTTCCTAACCCTGTTTCCAATCCATTATTTTTATTTTTTTTTTTTTTTTGTTAACAAATGATTATGTAATTATTTTTTTATTCATTAGTGCAGTCAAGGAAGTTCTGCTTTAAAAATTTGCAGTTGTTTGTGTTGTAATAATGTTTTTTTATGTTTAATGTAAATGTCAGTCATTTGTAAAACAAATTTAATTTTTTACTAACCTTGTAGTTCCTTTAAAAAAACAAACCACATCAAATGACTGCTTTATGATTTTACATTAATTTTTTACAGTCGTTTTTTGTTATATAAAAAAATAGAAAAAATTAATGTTTGTTTATTTTTTAACAACAGATGTGGTTAATTTTTACTACAATTGTTAGTAATTTTTTGAACAGTGAACACAAATGACAAATGTTTGTTGAAAATTTATAGTTTAACAAAACCCACAAATGTTAACTTCCTATTAGGAATTCCCAAGATTTTGTTCTACCAACAGTACTAAATGGGATTCTTTTTAAAAATGTGATAATTCATTTTTTTCCAAAGACAACAAGCACTTATATGGTGTGTTAATGTAGGCGCGGATCCATGAAAATATTTTGTGGAGTGAAATTAGAGTATATATTACTTATTTTTTTGTTCTGATTTATATTTTTGTATTAAAAAAAAATATCTTGGCAGAGGTAATGTTCCATTTTCCTTCCCCATGGTTACGCGCCTGGTTTATAACTCCACAACAAAAAATCTTACGCGTTTAACCCCTTCTTCCTATATTTCTAATATTTATGAAATTTAACACAATTGGTATAACAACAACTGGGGAAATCCAAATAGGAAGATAAAAATAGCTGAAGATATAATAAGTTAAAAATTTGTTGTTTTTTAATTAAAAATGATCCAACGAGAACATTTTGGACACAATTTTTTAACTACAATAGGTAATTCGTTAAATGTATCCGAAAAAAGGGCTGTTTGACGAAAATGTGAAAATTCAAAACCCTCCAATTCGGATAGTCCTTGACCGATCCCGCTGAAAAATTTGTGTCATAACTACTACCGCAACTTGGTACAAGTTTCATCCCGATCTCAAAAGTTCAGTCACTTAATATGAAATCCACCATATTTAAGTTATTGCTGTGGTTGTTGTTGATGGTGCATTAAATATGTATTTGATAAGGGAAAAAGTTATTTCTCTTTATTTATTTGATTATCGGAACTGTTTATTGTAGACATGGTGAAAATGGTAAAATGGTCTTAATCTAAATCTATTTTATAGAACTAATGAAATTTTTCACACGAGATAATAGTTAGAATTTGACAAAAGTAAGTGAACATAAAAACAGAAGAATTTAACAAAAATTTATGGTGTTGAGAACTTAAATTAATTTATAGTGTTGAAAAATCCTTTGACTACTATTGATTTTTAGTTTTGAATATTTATTAATTCCTTAAGATTTTGATAGCCTTCCCGTAGATTCAGAATTATATTTTCGAATTAACAACTTTATATTATTTTAACGATTTCCTCTAAAAATTTTGAATTTATGGAAGTTTTTTCAAAAATTTTGTTAGATTGGCATTTTTAAAAGACGTAAATGTAAATAATTTGTTGTAATTTTTCATAATAAAAATGTTGTTGAACCCTTGAATGTTTTTGTTTTAAAAGTTCGTCCGGTTTTATTACTTTTGTTTAAAAAATAATGAATTTGCAACATATTTTAATTGAGGGACTCAGATTAAAATTTCAACGACATTTTGGTAAAAATACAAAACTAAAAAACGTCGCCTAAAGTTGACTATGAGCCATTGCATGTCAAACAGAACGATTTTTTAAATTTTTGTTTGCTTTGAAATTTGAAAGACGTTTTCTTATTTCAGAAATATATGGCGCGTATTTTTGGAGAAATAAATTTTTTTAAATAGTTATCTATGTTTAAAAATCAAAAAAAAAAAAAACATACAAAATTTTCGGACACACAATGTTTCCAAACGCCCTTTTTTGAGTAAATAACATTTCCGACCTCAATTCTGAACTGACTTTAAAATTTCAATTTTTAGTTCTTTCTCAGAAAAACAATTTAAACTTCGGGGAATTTAAATTATATGCACTTTGAATTAAAGGTATTTTGATGCTCTATTGGCTTCTTCAACAATATTTTTGTTTGCTATTTATATCTGTCTTTACGATCAATTTTCTTTCCAATAATTGACATTTTATTTTTCGTTTATCATCCTTATGTAGTAGAAGTTATATTGCACTTGTTTTAAATTTAGTTGAATTTATTAAATGTGTTTAACTTTTTTTTTTTAATATTTTAGCACAAAGTAGTGGAATAGTTTTATCATAAAATTCATAAATGTTTTTAATATATGAAGGGTAGAAACGAAAAAATTTAGTTTTAATTTATAAGGATTTTTCAACCTCCGTATATTTACAAAAAATAAAGCAACTCAACTATATTAGCTAGGTTGATACTAGTATTTCGATCTGGCTAAAGATCTCTTCAGAACCCGAAGTTTTAGGAAAACTAGAGCCCCCGGAATAGGCAGAGCTTTAACAAAAAACCTTTTAATAATCAATTCTGCTCCATTCTTGTATTCTTGGATTTGGAGAGTTATTTGGTGGAAGTAGGATAGTTTTAACAGATTTATGAAAGAAAGATGGTATGTCGATAAAATAAAAAAGGTTCTATTAATTTTTTGATTGGGTACATGGTAGTTTTATAAAAAAATCGACAATAAGGGCCAATCTCCACCGTATTGGTATGGCGGACTCGAGAGTGTGCAGGGCCTGTGGGGAGGACGAGGAGACCTTGGAACACTATCTCTGTGAACGACCGGCATTTGCCGGGATCCGGGTCGAAATATTATCCAGTGATCCAGTTCCTGGAGTAGGAATGTGACATAGGACCGATTGTTTAGAGCGCACAACAAGCCGATATTCTGGCTTCAGTGTAAGTCGTCAGGGACTTGAGTCGGATTATGGAAACATTTTCCCTTCTCCGAATCCTCTTTTCGATCTAACCTATCCTAAAATTCGGATTGATGTTCATTTTCCCAAGAAGTTTGGTATTGAAAATGAGTCTATTGGTTCAACAGTTATGAGCGAAAATGTGAAGTTACCTTTAAATTATCCATACAAATTAATGTATCTTCGTATCGTATATTAGTAAAAACTCATAGTAGCGTCTGGTGTATAAAACATAATGTAATATTTTACCACTAGACGCTAAGAGGTGAATAATATTTAAAATTCACCTCAAATTTGTCTATCACCTCAAATTTTTTTTTACCAAAAAAATTTTCTTTCACCACAAAAATAGTTTTTTAAATCAATAATGTTTTTTCACCACACAATTTCTATTTACACTCAAAACAAATTTTCACCTCAAAATTCTGTTTTCACCTCTAACATATTTTTTTTTAAATATTTATTTGAGTGAGTGTTCATTGTGGAAGGAATAAGTGTTCATTGTGGAAGGAATACAGAAAGTAGCATTTTTTTTTGTTAAACCCAGCTGGAAGTTTTTTTTCCTGTTATTTTAATAAATTTTAGTGTTTTCTTTGTTTTTCTACAGTTTACTGCAATTTTAGTAAATTCAATTCTAATTGTTAGTAAATTTTAGTTGACAATATTTTTTTAAGTGTACAATTGTAAAGTCGCTGCTAGAGGTAAATGCACTCTAAACACTAATGACATTTTTATCCCCAGTATTTGTTGTTGTTATATATTATTTCACATTTTTTGAAGGGGATTTATGATTTAAAAAAAAAAAAAATAATTTGTGAGTTTTCTATTCATTAAAAACTTTAAATCATTGCTGGGGTGTACACATATTTTATGGTTTCTCTATTTTTTTTTTTTCATTTTTAATTTGGTGGAAAACAATATTTTTGTTTTATCCTTGAAAACATAAAAAAAAACTACAATCAAACCAAAAAGTCATAAATATTTAGAGTATTTATTATGATGAGAAATTTTAAATTTAATTATAACGAATTTCAGATTGTCCATTTTATTTTATTGAGAATTTTTAGTGGTAATAAATAAAACAAATTAAATCATCATTGACAATACAAGTGACGGTTTTGTTTTAATATATAAATTTTTTCTAATACTAATTTTTTTGATACTAAATACTAATAGATATTCATGGGAAACAGTGGTCGAGAAGAAACGGAGCGGGTAATTTTTGAATGCAAAAAAACTGGTGTGTGTAAATTTATTTGGTTTGATATAATATTGACGAATTATGAAAAATTGTTAAAATTTTGTTAAATATAATAACACTGCACTACTTCAACTTTGTATGCTAAATTCAAATACGTAATTTTTTTTTTCTTATTTGCAGTTTTTGATATATCGCGGTTTTTATATTTATATCATTCATACAATTTTTTCGTATATTTTGCATAATTTTTGGAATTTAACCACTTTTTATCAAGAATATAAATTATCTTTCATTTGAATATAATCATGTTGGTGTGTGAATGTTTATTTTAACAGTCGCGGATCCAAGGGGTGTGGGGGATAAGGGTGACATATCCCCCTCAAACCAATTGAAAAAATATAAAACATACAATACAAAATAACTCTAAAATAACACGGTTTGTAATTTTAAATCATGGTTAAACTAAAAATGTTTGCGCATTAAATTTTTTGTTGGTTGCCTAAACCAGGACATTTTCTTAAATATTTTCAAAAATCGTAATTTGATTAGAAAATTCTGTTAAAAAAGTTATCAGATGTTTAAATATTTATCATCGCTATTAAAATATGTGCTTTAATCTGAAAATAGTAAAATGTTTCATAAATGTTGTAAATCTTCTTTCGAAACGGAAAAGAAAATGTTTAAAAAGTCTTAAATATTTTTTTTTTTTATTGTATAATTTTGGTAAAAAATTTAAAAATTTGTTTTAGTAGAATCAAAGTTCCACAAGATTTTCGAAACATAAAAAGTATCGTTTTTTTCAAATTTGCGTCATCGAAAGTGTAGAAATTCCCTCTTAAAATGTATAGTAAGCAAAGCAACCTGCAATATGCTCTAAAAAAATCAATTTTTAGCTCATAAAAAATGCACTAAAATCGTAAAAATTGTTCGTAAAAAACAAATTTTCTTAAAGAATTTTTATTATAAAATATATTTTTCAGTATAGTTGGAATAAAATTGTTGGATAACTACAAACTAAATAAAAAAGAATCGCTAAAAAAAAGAACTAAAATATGCTTAAAAATATGATTTTTTTTTTAATCAAAAATTAGATGTTTTTTTTATCGAAAATAAACTTTTTAATCGAAATATGCATACTATGCAAAAAAAAAAAAATGTGCAAAAACATGCTATAACAAATCAATGCCAGAATTCGTGATTTGTTCTAAAAAAGATAAATATCTTATTAATTTTTCAATACGACGCACAGTGGGATTTTACTGGCAAAAAGTCCGTTTTTAGAGTGCAAAATATCAAAAATGTAATGATGCAGTTTTGTAGAGAATTGTTTAATTAAGAGAAATGCATCATTATTTTTTTTTCAAAAAAAAAAAAAAATTTTGTCCAAAATAACGCGGCAAAGTCACCTAAATGAAACTCTGCAGTAACTGCTTGAGATTTTCATGCATTTAAATGGTCCGGGTATATAATTTCTTTTGTCATATCTATTTGATGTAAGTATATGTAAAAAACATAGTATTTCAACATAAGTTTTGAAAAAAAAAAATAATGGATAACAATAAAATTCAGTGTTTTTAGTATTTCTTGGACAAAAAAGGTGAGCTTTAACGACATTTTTATTCTGGTTGCAAAAAAATGAAAGGTGGGAGGGAGTGTATTCTTTTGATTTATTAAATAAAATTCGGATAATATTTGCTAATGTCGAAAAAATAATAAATTTTATAAAAAAAAGTCACACGAAATTTAATTTCAGTAATTCAATGAAACACGATATAAAATGCTGATTACTTTTAGGCCCATGTGTTTTATGGGTTATATGGACAAGGGGCGATGGCAGTAGCCGATTTCCTTAAACATTGGAGATATCTCAACTTTATAACACTGATCACTTGTGCCAAGTTTCAAGTTTCTTGGTGAAGAAATAAAAATTTGGGGCGAAAAAATCTTTTTGGGTTATATGGGCGGGAGCGATAGGAGTGGTCGATTTCCATTAAACTTTGCAGATATCTCAACTTTATAACACTGATCACTTGTGCCAAGTTTCAAGTTTTTTGGTAAAGAAATAAAAATTTGGACCGAAAAAATCTTTTCGGGTTATATGGGCGAGGGGGTGATGGACGTGGTCAATTTTGATGGAACTTTAAAATTTTTCTTAATTGAGTTAATGAAAGGCTTTGGGCCAAATTTTAATGTTCTACGAGCTCTCCTTATACATTTTACCAAGAAATGTATGAAGCAATCCCACTGTGCAACGCACAGGAAAAAAACAAGAAACAATATATTAAAATTTTATATTAATTTTTTACAGTAGTTTTTTTTATTTAAAAAATAAAACAAATAAATGTTTGTTTATTTTTTACTGCATATGTGGTTAATTTTTACTACAATTGTGGTTAATTTTGTGAACAGTAAAAAACAAATGACAATGTTAGTTAAGTTTACTAAAATATAAGTCGTTATTTCTTGAAGTGAAATTTCATTTGTTTTTAAATAAATTTGCAGAGGTTTTTACCTACATAGCATTCTAAGTGTACCAACTGTTTTTTCTGTGTATTAATTGAAATAGAATAGTGTCCCGATGGATTCTCTCCGATCTTAATGAAATTATTATATGTGATGAAGAAAAAAAAATAAAAACCCGTGTTTTTTCTTAGCGGCTCTTGTTTAGGGGTTAAAAAGTGGTGTCAAATATTACCCCATTGATCGTTTTTGTGCTTATTTCGAATGGTTTTAGTGAAATTTTAGGAAAATGTGGTACCAAATGAAAAAGTTTTTGGACACGCATTAACTGGGATACGAGACATGTTCGATAACTTTCTAGAGTTTTTGTTATAAAAAAAAAATATTTTAAATGATGTTAAAACTGGCATTTTGTTACAGAATTATAGTTGGATTAAGCTAAAAAATATGTATGTTAATGTCTAAACAATTTAAAACTTCTTTTTTCATACATTTTCTTATATGACTATTTGGCAACACTAATAATTTCGCTTAATACTCAAGTTTTTATGTTTTTTTTTAATGCAAAATGTAAAATAAATATATGTATATGTGCTAGTTTAAAATATTTCCTATTTTTCGCTGGATTACCCGTCTGGGAAATTCCCGGAATTTCAATTGTTTTAATTTCCAGGATTTCCGGAAATTTTGTTGCTGGCAAAACTTTTAAATTTTAAAATGTTTTTGTTTCCCTCTTCTTTTTTGATTTCCTTTTTTCTTTTTCTTTTTCTTTTTCTTTTTCTTTTCCTTAATTTTTCCCTTTTTCCTTTTTGGGTTTGGACTGGGAATGCCCTATTCTACACCGCAACCACCTCCCCTCCCCCTTCATACAACAAACTGCATCAGCTCCTGACTAACACATAACCGACCATCGCCGATGCTTTGCCAACATT
The DNA here is from genome assembly GCA_021234595.1 of Delia radicum. Lineage (NCBI taxonomy): Eukaryota > Metazoa > Arthropoda > Insecta > Diptera > Anthomyiidae > Delia > Delia radicum. The sequence continues at coordinate 209,484,820 of CM037852.1, read as the reverse complement.
GTGCCGATTGTATTTTTCTGCCTGGGAAAGTTTGTTAAATTATTTTATTGATAATAAATCTTTATTAACTTTATAATCTAATTCGCTACTTTTTGTATTCAAAAAAAAAAAAAAATAAATTGTACATTTTATGCCCGATTACTCTCACATGAATTCAACGATTTTTTGATTGGAAATTTAGTGTGCGTGCGAACAATTTTGTCCACTGGCATTATTTAAGCCATATGTCAAACTCTTTTCAAATCATATATTTAACAGGTCATAAATATCAATATTTGAATCTCTCACATATAAATGTCTAAACTAATTTTAAATATGACATATAAACTACATAAAACTAATACCAACACAATTGAACCCAAATTCATATTTATTAGTCTAATATAACTAACACTTAAACATAAACCACAAAATGTTCAAATTCCGTAAAAGTAAAGAAAAAATAACAAAATTTTACGATAATCTTTATAATATTTCAAGAATACAATACCAAAAACCATATTCTACATATGTTCCTTACATACCAAATGTAACCAAATCATACCGAAGCAAATAACATCCATCCAACCATTCGTCTCCCATCAGAATTTATACCAAAAAAAAAAAGTAAAAAAAGACAATCTCTACCAACTTACGCACATTTAGTGCAGCTGTCACCTGTATAAATATGTTAGTATGTAGAGTAAGTACAATCCATGTGCTTAAGAACAGAATTTTAAAAGAATTAAAACTTAATTTTTTTTTTTAAATTAACTCATACTCTTACAAAATAATGAAAAATTTCTTCATACATAAAACCTTTCATAAATTTTAATAGAAAATGTAATTTTTATTTTTTTTTTATTTTTTTTTTTTAGACAAATTGCCCATTAGAGCACCCATATGTGCATATTTGTTTTTTTTATCGCTCCCCGCTCATTTTAAGTTAAGTCGGGAGTAAAAAATAATGTTTAGCGAAAAATTTTAGTTTTAGGTTTTAAACAGGCGAAGCAGTTTGAACTTTTGACCTCAAAAAGGGGTGAAAAAGCTTAATAGATAAATATGCTTGTAACTCTTAAAGTACAATTTTTACGAGATTAACCTTCATAACAAAATTGTTGAAGAATGAAAATGCGAAGATTTTTCCCTCACATTGCTTTGACCGAAAAATGACAGATCGTGGAGTATGCGTGGTTAAAGTTAAAATTTGAGTAAGACCTTTTTTTAAGAAATGCTCGTAAATATTCGAATGGGGAAAAACTTCAGCTCTTTGCATAATTTAATAGGGTATTTAATGTTGTTTTACTAAAAAATAATTTTGGAAAAAACATGTCGTCCATTCCATGAAATCAACCCAAATCCTACTTGGAAGCAAACATTTTTTTTTTTTTATACGATTTTAACTTAATTGATAATTTTTTATAAATTTAATGCATTTAATACTACTTCTTTAAAACTAATTTATTATAAAATCTGAAAATAAATAACGGCTTCCTTTAAGAACACTTAAATTACAAAAAAAAAAAAATGTTTAAAATTAAATTCAGTATAAGTTTTATTGTTTTACATTAATTAGTTGATTTCATATTTTAATAGTTAATACAATTTATAAATAATACAGCAATATACTAAACTAAAGCATAAATAATAAACTAAACCATTAAAATCGATAAAATTCTCCCCTTAATTAATTTTAAAGTATTTCTCAAACATGATAATAATTATTTTGGGTATTTGGATTTTTTTAAATATTCTAAAAATTTATTTTTAGAAAAATTCTTTGTTGACAGATTGTTGTAGTTCTGCTCCATAGCATGCAGAACGAATTGCAGTATATAATAATATAATTGACACTATGCAATATATGCTTGCCATATTATTTTTATTTTTATAGAGGTATTTCCGATATAATTTTTTTAAATTAGATTAAAATAAATATTAAAACATTGTGTTCAATTTTTGTAAAACTAATATCATATTTAATTTTTATTTTATATAACTTGTTATATTAATACATTAAATTTATAGTACTAAGGCAAAGAGTACTAAAGCAAAAAAAAATAATTTTGAAAGCAAATAAGTTGAAATTAAAAAAAAAAAAATGTTGCTTCATAGTAGGATTTGTGTTTTCTCATGGAATGGTCGATATATTTTATCCAAAATTATTTTTTTGTAAAACTACATTAAACAGCCTGTTAAACTATGCAAAGAGTTCAAGATTTCCCCCATTCGAATATTTACGAGAATTTTATGAAGAAAAGTTCTTACTTACATTTTAACTTTAACCACGCATAACACCACGACCGGTAAGACTTAGGTCAAAACAATGTTAAAGAAAAATCTTCGCTTTTTAATTCTTTAAAAATTAAGGTATGAAGGTTAATCCCCTAAAAATAATATTTTAGGAGTTATAAGCAAAAATAGCTACAAAGGTTTTTTGTCCTATTTTTGAGGTCAAAAGTTCAAACTGCTTGGCCTGTTTAAAACTTAAAACTACACTTTTTGTCTATAATTCTTTTTTTACTCTCGTCTTAACTGAAAATGTGCGGGGAGCGATAAAAAAAACAATTATGCACATCCCATATACTTTATGGGTGCTCTATTGCCCATATCTCGAAATAAATGGGCAAAACGGAAAATTTGTTTGATCTAGTGTAATACTAACATATATTGATAATAAAATGGATCTAGGTACAGGTGAAATTCCAAAACGCACCACCTTAACAATATTTTAAAGAAACAGTTTCATAAACAGTTGTAAAGCATTTAATTGGAAGAAAAACTATGAAGTTTTTATTCCATTGTGAAATTTTTATTCCAAGTTTGAACGATGCTAATTCTTTTATTATATCCCCGTGTTTATTCTAAAAAACTGAACTAGGGTTTTGAGAATTTCGAAAAAAAATAACAAAAAGATTGCAAATTAAGGCACTTTGAATCATTCCAAAACATTTCGGTTCGATCTTAGTCGTTTTTTGGAATGGATGTCTTTAGATTTGATTAAAAGTTAATACGTCGGTATTTACGTTCCTATTATATATGAGCTGTATTAAGTTTTACGAAATTCAGCGTAGTTCGCGTTCTGTTCCACCTCTCAAAGTTCGATAGTTTTAGAAATACTAGGAAAAATAACTAATGTTTAAACTGCTCTAACTTTTTAAGTTTTTATCCGAATCATATGAAAGATTGGATAATATATTTTCTGATATTTGAGAAATTTTTATTTTTTATTTTATTATTTAATAATCATATAATTACAAATTATAAACTATTACCCTAACCGATCACTGCTACTATGACCTTCGGCGCGTTGTAGCGAAAACAGACCTGTGCCTCTGGTGGGAATCGAACCCACTACCCCCGTACTGATAAGCCAGCACGCTACCAACTAGCCTACCGGGGTGCGCAATTTTTGAGAAATTTATACTGTCTCTTTCCAAAATGTTTGCAAATATGCAAAAACACAGTCTTTTGCGAAAAATTAAAAATTTGTATGCTCTATGCATATTATTTGCATAACTTATCAAAAATTCAGAGTGGGTTCTTCTGGAACTCAACAAATATTTAGATTTATATAAGAAATTCACATATTATTTTTTTAAAAAAGTAAAATTTTCAATTTTGTTTAATACACAGAAAAAAAAGTTTTGGAAAACTCCAAACATATAGTTTAAAGTATACTTTTTAAATGGTTTTTTGCGCTCTGAATCCGAATCTGAACTCCGAACTCTTCCAAATTACCAAAACAAGATTTTACGTAATATTCGAGACGTTGCTACACCAAGAAAGAATTTTCGTATATTAAACTCGTTACGGTTTATGTTAACAGTAATCTTTATTTTAAAAAAATGCTTTTTGAATTTACTTGATATCTTAATTTTTTCTCCGTCGCAAGCTGGACAAAAGTCCGTTTTTTGACTTTGAATTTTAATAAATATTTTAATCAATAATGAAAGAGAACTTCTTACTGAGTAGGAAAATGCAAAAAGTTCGACATATTTTTCAACAGTAACAAAACAACGGTACTTTGAACTTGAACATCTATGAGTAAATTTAAAATGCCAATAATACTTGTTTAAAATTGAGCATCTTTAAATGAGTATAACTTTTTATCGGTAAACTTATTTTTTAAAACTTTTGGTTTATTTAGCTAGTTTCTCCTCTTCACAAATCGTGTAAATACGTTTTTAAAACTTGAAAAGTATTTTTAGTGTTATTTAATTTAAGAAATATCTTTTTTCGTAAATTTTCAAAAAAAAAGTTCTCTAAGCTGTAAGTTTTAGGGAACACAACGGATCAGCACAAAATTTATTTTATACAAATTGCTAATGTGTCTATTTGAAGCAACCAGTTAAATTGTCTGCCGAAATTTGCCGATCTTATAAATAATCTACTATGATATATGGCTAACAAAACCCGAAATTACAAGAATTGACCGTTCTTTTGATTATGTTTGTGGAAACATTATAACTTTATTTGAAAGAATATTCGTGGTACTGTATGCCTGTGACTGTCCATATAGTTTTATGGCATTCAAAACAAATTATTGATGAATGCATTCTTCCCATTGGACAATTGTCCGAGGAGGCGTTAGAAGCAAGAAATAAACACCAACGAGAATACTTTTCGCGAAAAACTTCTAAAATTGACACTAATACAGATTTAATGAATAGACTTTTAATATCATCAGAACCATATATCAACAGTTTGCTCAGACCTCCAGTTTACAAAAAATCCGCATTGACCCCTGAAGTACTTGAATTATTAGAGAAGCCAGAAGCAGCTGATGACAACCGTGAAATTTAATAAATTATTTTAATTTGTGTGTACATTGTAATATATATTTTATTTTAAAGATTATAAAAAATTAAATAGTTTTTCATTCACGAAAAATTAAGCATTTGTTGTCATTTATAACTCGTAAGTATTTATTTTAAATATTCCAATGCATATTTAAGTTTTCAAACGAAATATTTTTAAAGGCAGTAGACACGCCCCTTTTTTGTACAAAATAATGGGTTTTTAGTTCCTATTTAATAATCCAGTGTTTTTCAGCATTAATAGTATCATACGCACATTTTTTCAATTATATGGGTGGTGGGCGTGGCATCTGTCCAATTTCGCCCATTTTTCCACCAAAGCTGCACCATAGTCCGAGAACATTGTCCACCAAATTTTATGACTCTAGCTTTATTATTTTCTAAGATATAGAATTTTGACTCCCTAGAATCGTAAAATCTTCCACTGTGAGTCGTCAGCAATATCTAGTACTTATGTATATGGAATTAAACAATTTCATTTTCACCCATCGGTTTATCTTAAAATAAAGAGATATCTGATAGATTGAAAGAGTATTTTGAAAACTATGAGTAGTAGTTTTAGAAGCCGTAACGAGTTTTAAGTATAAGAAGATATTCGCGGAGTGCTAAAGATCCGAATATGACGAAAAAATCGAGTTTTTGCATTTGTACGGTAAAATGTCTCATACACTTGATGACTTCGAGGAATTCTGATTACAGATTCGAATTATCAAATACAATTTATAAGGAATACCCTGGCCTACGGATCGTGAGTTTTGCGTAATTTAAAATTCGTTTGCATTGAACCAAATTGAAAATTTTACTGAAAAAAAAATATATGAAAATTTGTTACTAAAATTTAAATATTTTTCGAACCCATGAGAACGCACTCTGAATTTTGGATAGGTTGTCCAAGACACGAAGATCTATCCCTACAAATGGCGAAAAATTGCGTTTATGCATTTTTGCAAACTTTCTCCAAAAGACTGTATGATTTTCTAACAAATATCTAAAAGCCGAAAATCCAATCTTTCATATGAAATAAAATTTATAAAAATCGGATAAGAACTGAAAAAGCTAGGGTGATGTATTTCTGATGTATTTCGATCAGTGTTGATAAAAATGCAGAACTTTGAAAACGCTATTCAACGCGAACTGACTGAATTTTATGCATTAAATTTCATCAATTTTAAATAAATTGTACAGTTAATTTGTATTGTTTGATATCCCAGCAAAAAATTTCCAAAAAGGTAAGCGGGTTTGTAATCAAGCATTTTAGGCAGAACGCATTCCTTACTAGATTACCTACTCGATTCTTTTAACAGGGCGTGAGACTAAAATAATTGATTCTTTAGAATTGATTTTTTTTTTTACCGAAGAACCATTTACTTTATATTTTTAAGAACTACATACATTTTTTAATAAAGAAATAGTTCCATTGTAAAACTACGAAGTACTAACACAAAAAAAAATAACTAAATAGTTCCCTAGAAAAAATAAGAAGTACTTACATTTAAAAAAAAAAATAAATAGTTCCATAAGTAAATTCAACTTTTACTCACACGTGGTTCTCCTAGGTTACTAAAATATAACGATCTAAACTCATACGGAAATAAAATCATAAAAAGTGAAACATCGAATTGTTATGATAACATGGGTTTGTCGTAATTTTTTAGCTATAAACCACGAAAATATAAATTTTTCAAAAAAAAAAAGAACAATTCAAAATTGAAAAACAAAAATATGACTCACACACAATCACCCTCGAAAATTTTTTTTACACTCACTCACGATAACGTCAGTAATTTCAACTTCCACTCACAATTTTCTGCTCACGTGCGTTTCCCTAATTTATACCTAACCACAGTTTAACAAATTTTAGGCACCATGCAATTTCTGTTTTTAGAATTATTTTCCTGCAAATAAAAATTTTTCTGAAAAAATATAGGAGATAAATTCTTTAAAATTGTATAACTACTTTTTTCAAAATTAGGAACTACTTCCAAAAACTTCCTTTTATAAAGAAAAAGTATATGATTACTTCTTGAGTACAAAAAGTTATACATATAAGTTAATAACATTGTTATTTTCTTTTAAGTAAATAATTACTTTGTTATTGAGTTCATGCTTTCTGGTTTAAATTTAAAGAATTGATTACAATACTACTTGCTTTTTTGACTCTATCGTTGGAATGAGTTTTGTATTGCAGTTGCTAAATTTGGCCATGAGATATGTAAGCAAGTGTGGGCATCACCTTCTTTTTGGAATGTGTAATTTTTTCCTGGGATATTCTCTGCATACTTTTTGCTTAATTTAATACAATTTAATTAATTATTTTTATTGAAAAAATACACATTAAAAACACACTAAAAACTGCTTCTCTTGATCGAAGTTTGCATAAACCATTTTAAGAGAACACTTAACGGGACTTGAGCAGATGGATCCTCTTTATAAAATAAAATTGAAAGTGATGTTTTTACTAAAAAATAAGAAAAATTCATAAAAATATGCATTTAAAGCTAAATAAGTAAAAATATGAACAAAAATATGCATTTAAAGCAAAATATGCATTTACAGCATAATATCCAAAACTATGCCCTAACAAATTGATGCCATTTGAATACAAATTCTTTGATTTGCTAAAAATATTGCTCTCAGACTTAAGAAAAAATACATGCACTTACATGAATTTCCGGTCCCTGGTTATTATAGCATGTATTTCCGAACAAACAGTTAATTCTTTTAGATACTTCCTTCCGACCATACATTAGATATGCATGTATTTGTATAGTTGGTATTGTATATCTGATTGTTTGGTTTTATGGTGTCTATGTGGGTTTTCTTTAGCAATATTTTTTTTTTTGTTTTTTTTTGCCTTCTTCATTTTGCAAATATACAAACTGACAACAAAATGTAAAATAATATTAACAACTAACAAGCCAGACAACAAACAACTGAGCAACTAACCACCTACAACAATTTACTTATTGTTACTAGAACACACACACTCACAGCAACAGTAGCAGCAACAAATTGTCTGTAACCAAGCAGAAATTGTCATAAAATATTTAAATTCACTTTCACTTGTACGAAAAATTACAAAAAACGTATTTTTTTTTGGCATTTAGTTTAAGTGCTAAGGAGGATTAGAATAGTATTCATAACAACCTTTCATATTCGCTCACCGAATATAGAATACTATTTCTTTTTTATAAATTATGAAGGGAAAAATAAGTACAATGCGTGTGTTATCATGGACTAGTAAAAGGATATATGGCAGAAGTTCGTTATACGAGGGATTCCTTTACAATGGAAGGTCAACAAAAGCATGGGAGGAAAATTGTAAATAGTTTTTTCCTGAAAATATTTAATTTAATTTATAACTTCAAAATGTATTGTAAGGGAGTTTCATAGATTTAATACCAAAAATACACATAATAAAAAATTCCGTAACGTTAGCAAAAAAGTTAGTTGAGTCAGCAAAACTTTTGCTGGGTGGATCCTTGAAGAAAAATTTGCTAACATCTGCAAAAGGGTTTCGCTGTAGATTGAAAAAAAAAAAACTAAAATAAACATTTTTAAAAAAAGTTGTATTATTATTAAAATTTCCCGAAATTTTGATTTCGAAATCATGTACTTTTTATTTCATTTGTTCATTTAATATACCCAAAATTGCTCAGATATGGAATTCTGACTCCATTGGGTACCACTAAACCAGTTTAGCGAGGAATCTAAAATGACCAACAAATTTAATAAAAATGTAAAAACGTCTTTTTTTATATATAAATTTTAAAGACTTTTTAAAATACCTAATTTGCAGATGTCGATTGTTATTTTCATAACATATATTAGTTTTAAATAAAATATATATATTGAAAAAATGATAATTCGAGTTTGTACTTGGAGCGACTCCTTTAAAGGATATTTTATATTATTTTGTTAAAAATTTAACAAAATTTGAATGTTTTCATCAAATTTTCGGAAAAATATCACTTAAATTTATTAAGATTATAATTATCTTTAATGTTTGTTGATGTGCTTTGCTAATGTAGAAGGATAGTATATGATGACATTAGAGAAAAGAACTTCCATTTAAAGTTTTAACTGAAAGTTAAACTGGCAACTATGATAATGACTAGAGAAAAAACAAACACACTATAAATAGAAATCGTTCGTGGTAAATTTCATTCTAACTCAACACACAGAGTAATGTGGGATTTAACGTTACCCAATTTCTTTAACATGTGAGTTAAATAGATGATATTTACGATTAACACTAAATGGCACGAAGAATGTTGATGAAGACCGTAGTGGGTCAGAAAATGCATTCCATTCATGCTAGTGTCTAATAACTTTTTCTGTGTTTTTTTCTAATAGTCAAAGTAAATTATCATATAAAAATTATAATTTTTCTGTTAATTTAGAGAAAAATTTGTCATGATCTAAAACCGAACAAATAAAATCTCACACATAAATTTATAGATCAACGATAAAAATTCACTATTAAACCACTCACCAGGTACAGTGTAAAAATCGTTTAATGTATATGCTCGACATATGTATTAATAAAAAAAAAAAAAAAAAAATCATTAATGTTTGTTGATATGCTTTGCTAATGTAGAAGGATAGTATATGATGACATTAGAGAAAAGAACTGCCATTTAAAGTTTTAACTGAAAGTTAAACTGGCAACTATGATAATGACTAGAGAAAAAACAAACACACTATAAATAGAAATCGTTCGTGGTAAATTTCATTCTAACTCAACACACAGAGTAATGTGGGATTTAACGTTACCCAATTTCTTTAACATGTGAGTTAAATAGATGATATTTACGATTAACACTAAAATGGCACGAATAATGTTGATGAAGACCGTAGTGGGTCAGAAAATGCATTCCATTCATGCTAGTGTCTAATAACTTTTTCTGTGTTTTTTTCTAATAGTCAAAGTAAATCCTTATTAATATTATAAAAATGACTGTTGGTTTGTTTGTTTGTTTGTTTGTTTATTTGTTTGTTTGTTTGTTTGTGTGAGCATCACGTCCAAACGCCTGAACCGATTTTATTCAAATTTGACACATAGATAGTGGGCGGCCTGGAAGGAACTATAGGCTATATGAAATTTTTATATGATGGGCGTGGCACTTTTACGCCCACTTTTTCACTATTTTCGATATGGCTTTACCGATGCAATTGATATTTGGTACCTAGAAAGAGATGTCACAGATAAGCACTTAAGTTATATCAAATTTAGATATTGTGGGCGTGGCACTTTTACGCCCACATCTTCACTATCTTCTATATGGCTGAACCGATTTTATTCCAATTTGACACATAGATAGTGGGCGGTCAGAAAGGAACTATAGCATATATGAAATTTTTATTTGATGGGCGTGGCACTTTTACGCCCACTTTTTCACTATTTTCGATATGGCTTTACCGATGCAATTGATATTTGGTACCCAGAAACAGATGTTACAGATAAGCACTTTAAGTTATATCAAATTTAGACATTGCGGGCGTGGCACTTTTACGCCCACATCTTCACTATCTTCTATATGGCTGAACAGATTTTATTGAAATTTGGTACACAGATATTGGGATGACTCATAAGCACTATTTGCTATAATAGATTAAGACATGGTGGGCGTGGCAGTTTTACGCCCACTTTTTGTTATCTTTTATATGGCTTAAAGGATTTTATTAAATTTTGGTACACAGATAGTGGGCAAACTGAAAAGTTATTCATCATCCCAAAAACTAGGTCTAAGGCACGCTAACAACGTAGCGGGCAACGCCCGCTAGTTATCATATAAAAATTAAAATTTTTCTGTTAATTTAGAGAAAAATTTGTCATGATCTAAAACCGAACAAATTATTATAATTATCTTTACTTGTATTTAAAAACTGTTTAACCCTTAGTGGCTTGGGGACAAAAAAGACACATGAAACTTAATTCTAGCTATGACTACGGGATTGTAAAGATTGGTACACAGAAAAAATAAAAATGGGTTTCAATTAAAAAAATTATTGAATCAATTAATATTTTAATCGATTTTAAAATAGAACAAAAGTTTATAAATTACTTCTACAAAAAAAAGTATGATACTCACAAAAAAAAAAGTGTGTGATATATATGTGTTGGTATATGTGTTTTTTGGGCATTCTAAGTCTGTTTGTGTGTGTGCTTGTTTGTTATGTTGTAAACTTCAAATGCATTTGGTATTTTGTACTGCTTTTATTTAACAGTGTACGAAAAAACAATTTGAGAATTGCATCTAAATATAATATGTATTTTTCAATTTTCTAATTATTTGAGTTAAGGTTTGTTGTTTTTATTTTATAAAAGCTTTTTTATTTCAATATTTCGCTACTCCTTTGTGTAGCATCTTCAGGAAAATAAATAAATTAATAAATTTTCAAAAAATTTTAAAGTTTAAAACAAACCTTAACTCAAATAATTAGAAAATTGAAAAATAAGAAATAAGGTTAAATAAACGAAAATAATTATAATATGTATTTATATATATGTATTTTATGGCGGGTCGATTTGTAGGTAGGCAAAAAATCGCTCAACGTACAAGGAAAATCGTATTCTAGGAATCAAAATAAGAAACTTTGCCGAAGGAACCATACCACTAAAACAAATTCTGATGATTTTGAAAAAGTCAACTTTAATATTTCAGAAAGTAGGAGTAATCTCTCCAAGATTGTGAAAGCTACTTCTTCTCCGGGAGACGCGCTAGCAGATTAATGCATAAATCATCATTCTAGGTTGCCTTTAAGGGGTGAAAATTTAAGTTGAAAGAGGACCTTTTTAGCTGTGTTTTTATAGCAAAATGTACAAATTTCGGGATAGAGATATTTCAGAAAGTAGGAGGAGTCTTCCCAAGATTAGGGTCTCTATTTTTATACGACTATTAAGTATGAATTTGTATTTAAATTAGTTTATTTTGAAATATGAATTGTGACACTTGTCATATCTTTTTGTTTAATATTGTAACAGTTCATGCAAAAAACCGAAAAAAGACTTCACCTAATAAAAATATGTTGTTAATTTCTTGTTTTTCTATGTATTGTAATAAATTCAATGCGAAGTATTTCTGTTATTTTGAATATTATTATGCTTCTGTTAACATAACACAACATATTTTTAAAGTTTTTTCAACTATGGGTCTTTTTGACACCAAGAGCATCTAAGGGTTAATTTAGTCCAAATTATATGTTAAATGATTAATGTACTGGTCTAAGCCGGGTTTGTAAAAAAAATAGAATTTAAATACTTTTTGTTCAAATATGTATAAATTCTCGCAGTAGCTTCTTTGACCTTAAAGCGGCTCGGCAAGGGTTAACGTTGTTTAATATGTCCAAAACTTTTGGCACAGAATCTTCAAATGTTGTGTTATTATATTTTACATCACGTTTATTAAAATTTAAAAGTAGTAAAAAAAGTCTTTAACGTTTTTTGTAAATTGAAATATATAAGTGTGGGGTCTCTTGGGGCCTCAGGTCTACATGGGTTAATGATGTCCAAAAATTTTTTTTTTTCAACCTTAAGTCATGATGATAAACAAAAATAACAAACGGTACAAAAGTAGCTAATTTTCGATTTTAAATATTTTATGACAACAAATATGGAAAAAATTACCAAAAAACACAATTTCCTCGAAATTTGCAAAAAATAAATCGTTGCCCTACCCAAGTGTGCCAGGGGATATTTTAAAAATTTTTATTTTCGATCTCTAACATGTTCTAAACAAGTCACTGGAGTCCAAATCTCAATTTTTGCGATTTTGTTGAAGAAATTTTTTTAAAATTTGAAATTGGAGATTTGCAAAACACCCCACAAATTTTGTCCGTTTTTGACATCACATTAGGACAGGTTAACGCCATCCAAAAAAAAAAAAAACTTCTTCTACATCTCACAAATTTGAGTCTTTTAAGTAAAAAAAATATATTTCAGTAATCAATTTAAAAAAGTTTTAAAATGTGTGCTCGAATTTCTCTGTCAAGTAATAATTGACACCTTAGTGGTCTGGGGCATTATTTATTACTGGGCTAGTTTTTAACCGATTTTATGTTTTTATACCTTTTTGAAAACATAATTATATCTTCATTTCGATTAATTTACCTTCTTGAGTAAAACCTTTTACGACATTTAAAAAATTTTACAAAAACTAAAAAAAAGTGACTTTTTCGCCTTGTATTCCGTTTTCTAAATTTTAGGGCTGAATGGGGTCGGGAAGGCATAGTCCGATTGAGCTAAAACTTTTACAATAGCATTTTTCATTAAATGACACAATCCTAGACCTGAGCACCGTCAAATTTCAAAAATACACTAAAACCACTCTAATAAACTTATATGATTATATCGAAACTTTTTCGTCGGGTCATCACATATAAATTGATATGACTACCTAAAGCCCCATATCAATATTTTTAATCGGGCAGCTTTGATATGATAACAAATTATATAAATGACTATATATGATTATATATACCTATATCGAAACTTTATTCATCGAACTATTATTAAGAATTTCGTGAAGTTATATCAAATATTTATCAAATTATAAAGGGTCCGCCATCTAACTTTTTTTTTCAACTAGTGCTTATTTCGTGAATAGTAACACTTAGCTCATGTCTGAATTGACAGATAATTAGTTTTATCCTTCCGCTGAACGAATATGGTCCGTATGTTCGTTATCTTGTGAAAAAAGTGAAAGAAACTGGCATCCTCATCGATAAACCAAAGCGTGAAAAGCCAAAAACAGTGCGTACACCCGAGAATATTGCTGCTGTTGCAGAAAGTGTGCGTGAAGCGCCATCAACATCAATTCATCGTCGTTCTCAACAATTGAACATTTCGGAGATATCATTGAGACGAATTTTGCATAAAGACCTTGGTATGACGCCATACAAAGTCCAATTGGTTCAGGAGTTCAAAAAAAAAATAGTTATTTGGCGGACCCTTTATATTACTAGATCTAATTTGATAGACCCATTTTTCGGATTAAATTATGTCAGATGCGATCCCATGGGATCTCATGAGATAAGCTTATGTAAGTCATTTTTCGTATCAGCTCTGATATGATGTGAATATGAAATATATGTATGACTATGTATGATTATATATACCTATATTGGAACTTTTTCATTGGGTATTTATCCTTATTTATTTAGTTTAATGAAAACAATTTAATTACATACTAGCTTATTGAAAGAAAAATATTTTAATTTAAATTTTAAGTATTTTAAAATTATTCTTAACCAAACCTCGTATAAACGTATGTGCTTGCATTGTAAATTGATATGTTGGAAGCCTTTTGCTACAAAATGTTCAATTAAAATTTATTTTTATTCCCTCTAATACACAATATCAAGTTCAAAATCCTCTTAAGTTATGTGTTAGTATAGTTGTTAAATCATTGAAGGAGTTCAAGTGGAAATAAACTTGGCAGTTGAATACTTTTAAATAATTAATTTCGAAAATATTTAAAAGTAATTAGTGATTATTTTCTTAATTTCTATTTCACCAATGCTATTTATATTAAAGCGAAATTTTTAAAGGGATACCATATGAATTTAATATTTATATATCATTTCATTTAACCCAGTTGTGCATAGTGTCCCTTTAAAGAGACGGTTACTTGTTTGCTCTTCAGATCGAATTTTTTTAAATAAAACTTTAAATTGAAGAGGTTAGAACTTTAGTTTCATTTATTTCCTTGCAGTGATAAATAGTCATTTGAAATTCCTCAAGTTAACCAATTTTCGTTTACGCTGTTCTTTCGATTACGCGGGTTTTATTAAACCACAATTTTTGTTTGCAAAAATCTTTTTTCGACAATATTAGTATAAATTTATTTATATCAGTATAAATTTTTCGTGTTTTTAGAAACAGGATAAAACAAATGCGCTGAATTAAGTGCTATCTATTATGTTGTTCGTATATGAGCCATTCCATGTCAGACCGCACGATTTTTGCAAAATTGACTTTGATGTTCCCGATGTCTTTAAAAATTTTAATACGTAGTCTTCATTAAAAAATATTTTCCACGTGTTTCCAGATAAAAATTAAACATTTTTTTTCAGAAAGTTATGTGCATTTGAAAATCGTCAAAATCGTGATAAATCTTCCGACATGACACCTTTTAAACTAATGTTTTTCTGAAACTAGTGAATGGATTTTAAAGTTTAATACCTTATTTTAAAGGTACCCTATGGGGAATGGGACCGGTTCTGCGTGTGCCACAGGAACCCTTTGTAAACAACTGGCAACATTGGCTTGTCATAGGAGGGGGTCATTTTTCCTGCTTTAAACCACATAGTGGCGTGCCACAGGACTAACCAAAGATGGGCATACCACAAGACTGTCGCAAAACGCCCATGTCGCATAAAATAAACGAAAACTAAACAGATTCAATGGGTAAAATTCTGGCCAACTGGCTTTTTCGTGTTAATAAGCATTCTGGTTAAGTGGTATGTTCTCCCTTTACCAGTCACAGGATTGGTAATTTTAGGACAATTGACAGTGATTAACCCACTTCAGTATTAAATTATACCAGTCCTGTGATAAGTCCTTTTTAACCAGTCACTTTTAGGTCAATTGACTCCTCATTCCCCATAGGGTATTTAAACCTTCTTTTTAAAAATTGTTTTTTTTTTTTTAATTTTTTTTTTTATTTTTTAAAATTTTTTTTTTTTTTTAGTTAATTCCTGTTTTCCACTATCTTCGAACAAGTAGAAAAATCTGAAAAAAATATTTTCTTAAAGCTCAATATAACCTTAATGTTCCCTGTAAATTTCAGAATGGAAGTCGAATGGATTCTATTTTTTCCGATTTTTTCCATCAATATCAATTAAAATTTTTTTGTCTGAAAATTAAAATGGAAAGAAAAAAATTTATAAATATCAAAAACAAAAAAAAATGTGATACTCAAAAAATGTGTGTGGACGATACGGTGGTATGTGTGTTTTTGTTGTTGTTGCGTCTGTGTGTGTATGTTTGTAATGTTGCGTCCGTGTGTATGTTTGTGTGTATTTTGTTTGTAAACTGATTTTATTTGTATACTAAGTAAATGTTAGTAAAAAGTAACTTTAGCTAAAATGAGGAATAAAGTGAGCTAGAATGTTTTTCGTTATTACAACTTCCCAATAAAATAAAATTAATATTTTTGATAATGTGGCAGCACCAAACTAAAAACCGATTATTGGTTTATGAATTGGTTTATAAAAATACGTAGTGGCAACGTACTTTTATTTACAAACAAACAATAATTTGTGAAATTCGGTTGTGAAATTCGGTATTTTCTTCTTTTTCTTTATAGAGCAGAAAATGTGGTGACTTTAAACACATAAACCTTACGTTTAAAGTTAAAGGCAACAATATCTTCCCTTTAGCTTATCGGTCACTTTTAGCTTAAAGTGTACTTATAATAACGAAAAACTAATAATCTGTCAGATAACATCCGAACTTTAGCTATTGGCAAGTTGTAATAATGGCCCTAAATCTTTTTTATTTAACCTACAGTTTATGAAAAAATAATTTGAGAATTACGTCTAAAATAAAATATTTATTTATATATTTGATAGTCAAAATAAAATATTAATTGATTCAATTTAATATTTGTTAAGAAATAAATTTAATTTAAATCAATTCTTTAATTAGATATTTTAGGTTGATAATTTTTTCTGTATATTTATTATATTGAAACAACTCTTAATTTACTGTAAAATAAGGTTTTGTGTTAAAAATTAGTGTTTAAAATAACATATCCAAAGTTTTTAAGCAGTTTGTAGTTTTGTACCATACATTTATTTCTTATGAAGATATAAGAATTCTACAAAGCCTTTTCTAATATCTCTGCTACAAAAGGGCATATAGCCAAGAAAATTGTGTATTTTAGTTAAGGTTAAGCTTATAAAACAATTTTTAAACATAAATAATTTTTAAGAACGACTGCTAACTAAAAAATAACGTCGCTTTGTTGCTTTGTACCATATACTTCTTCCCATACCTGTATATGAAATTGTCCACAAATGTGCCAACTGAATATATTACAAACAAATAGTACACTAAATTTAAAATTTTTTTTGCGAAAGAATTTTTGTAAGCAATAAAGGTTTGAAAATGAGCAAGAGTTAAATTTGAAATTAAATAAAAAAAATATATATATTTTAAAACACTTGTGCGCCCCGGTAGGCTAGTTGGTAGCGTGCTGGCTTATCAGTGCGGGGGTCGTGGGTTCGATTCCCACCAGACGAACTGGTCTGTTTTCGCTACAACGCGCCGAAGGCCATAGTAGCTAGTGCTCGGTTAGGGTGATAGTATATTATTTGTAATTATATAATTATTTATTATATAATAATAATATTTTAAAACAAATATAAGTTTAAAAAATCTTAAATATATATTTAAGTTGGTTAAAAATAGTTTATAATAAACACAAAGTAATATTAAAGCTTATGTGTTTAAAAAATGCACTCGTTATGGTCCAAGTACACAATGGATTCAATGGATTCGTCTTAACTTGAAAACAGTTTTTTATAAAATTTGGCAAACAAAATATGTAAAGGGTGTAACCGAATTTTAAATATGAATTTTTCAAAAAGTAAAAGCAGTAGAAATAAAGTTGGTATCTCAAATTGAAAGAAATTTTATAATATTAAAACCTATTGGCGAGTAGCGAATTACACCATTCTTGATATATTGGTTTTTATAAAAGGCGGTTTTCCAGTTATACGATAAACCGCCGAATTATTCGTCTCGGATATTAATTCGGCGTTTTCGAATATTTTTTAATCTGAAAGTTTCAGTGAAATAATCATTTTTGAAATAATTTACAAGGGTTTCTCTTACATTTAAATTTAAAAATCTTGCGAAAACAAACTAGCTTTGCTCCTTTTATGTGTTTTACGCTTGTATGCCATTTGAGCTTTTTTAGGATTTTCAGATATATATATTGAAAATGTTTGTGGCATTTTTCTTAGCTTAAAATACTTTTTTCATTGTGTGTGCTAAAAAAATTTTTTTTAAATATTTTACAAAATTGATAATTCGCGGTGGTTGTTAATACAGTTTTATTGTGTGTGATGAAAAACAAATTTTTTAAAGTTTTTGAATACTTGAAACTTTAAAAAAATTATAACTCCATTTTTATTATTGATGCAAAAAAATAAAATCAAATTCTTATGATGAACTCTAATATATTTATATATATAACATTTCTAGATATTTTTTTTTAATGGATAAGTAAAATTTGATATTTGTAAAAACAACCCTAATATATTAGATTTTGCCTGACAAAAAAAGTTTTTTATCCAGGAAAACCACTAAATGCGGTGAGAGGGATTGAATAGTTTGAGTTTTTTTTTCCACATTTTTTTTTTTAATTTCACATTTCTACACTTAATCGACATCGGTTAGTGTCCAGGTAGAAGACCCTCCATGTTATACAGATATAATTTTTAGTGTCCGACCGAACAGTTCGGCCAAAAAACTATATTTTGCCGGTTTTTTTGGTATCTAACGGCAATGATGACTAATTTTGGTATTGTAAAAATATTGGTTGAGCCGATTTAATTCGATTTTGTGTATAAAATTTAAAAGAAAAGCCGAAGTTTAGCTATAAAGTTAAAAGTTCGGCCGCTGAACTATTTTCAATTTGGCCGAACTTCCTGAGGCCGAACAGTGAATTCATTGCTTAACTACAGACTCTTCTTCAAATTTCACACTCAAAATAGCATCTAATCAGCCAATAAACATTTTTGCATCCGCCAAATTTGTCCACAATGCTTTGAAATACCGAATACAGACCAAATTCATTTTCTGGTCGAACTGTTCGGTCGGACACTAATAATTTTACTGCATTAAATTTGTTCAAAATTAGTAATTAAATAATTTTTTTAATTTACGAGGTCCAAACTTTTAGATTTTCCTATTCTTATTTACAAAATATCTAAAAAGGATCTTAGAAAGGATATCTGTTTATTTTAATATGTCAACATGTAACTTTTTGGTAATTTTTTAAAATTTGTACAAAAAATTTCAGATATCAACAATATAAAGTGCGTTAAAAAAACCAAAAGACCGGTTATTAGAACCGGTTTTTAGTTTAAAAACCCGAAACCCGGTTTTTAAATGAATCAGTTTTTTAAGTATTCGAAAAGTTTTAAGTTTTCAAATAGGTCGAATATTTGATAACTCAATATGCATGTGTGTTAATTTATTATTTTTTCTTTAATATTTTTATAAAAAACGTAAACTTTTGTCAAGCCATATGTAGACACTAAAATTTTGTATTCGTTTTTTTTTTTTTGTTACATTTTTTTTTATTTATTTAATTCTTAAATACATCTACAAACAATACCTAATGATATGTAAATAAATTCATATAAAGCTGTGAAAAACAACGGAACAATATAAGTGGTTTAATTTAAAAGTGACTAAAATTTAAAAAAATCTCTAAGTCCCGGTTCACACACGGCAATTTTACTTGCGCAATTTTTCTTCAATTCTCCTTTGAAATTGATTTAGTGTTCACACAGGAAAAGTTTGTTTCAGCAATTTTCGTATATCAACCTGCAGTGTTGAAAATTTCGGATGACAAAACAAAACGGAATTGGAATACGGGCAAATCTGTACTCCCTTCCATTCTTTTTTACTCCCTCTTCTATAAACTCAAGAATTGCGCAAGTAAACTTGCCGTGTATGAACCGGGACTAACCAACTTTGATGAAAACACACGCTTGTGTAAAACTTTTGAGATTATGTTACATATCAATATAAAAACTATTACTCCTAACTTTTGATGCGCTAGACTAATTATTTTGGAAATCAAATTGTTACAGACAATGAGAAAAATTATGGCTAAAAATGTATCATATAGATACAATATTCATGTGGTCATATACCCTCCTGCATATTGTATTAAACTATAAACGAAACTGAGATCATACACATCCATCCATACGCTCCAAAAAACACGACTTTAATTTAAAGCAAATAATTCTAATTTTCGGCCACAACTAAAATCTATGTAAATTTTTGATTCTTCAGGTAAAAATTTCTCAAAATAATTGTATATCCATTAAATTTTGACACCATTATTACTTTCTATAAATATTACATTACTCAACAAATTTCCACTTTTTGCAGAACCTGTCTTTGAAATATCCATACGCTCCAAAGAACTAAACTCTAATTTAGCGCAAATAATTCTGATTTTCGGCCACAACTAAAATCTATGTAAATTTTTGATTCGTCAGTTAAAAATTTATCAAAGTAATTGTATACTCATTAAATTTTGACACAATTATTATTTTCTATAAATATTACACTACCCAACAAATTCCCACTCTTTGCAGAACCTGTCTTTGAAATATATATTTTTTGAATAGGGGAAATTTTAAAAATAATGAGCACAAAAATGATATTTCCAACTTTACCTCTTCTCCTAGTTAATATGGACCCAGGAAAAAATTACACATTCCAAAAAGAAGGTGATGCCCACACTTGCTTACATATCTCATTGCCAAATTTAGTAACTGCAATACCAAACTCATTCCAACGATAGAGTCAAAAAAGCAAGTAGTGTTGTCATCAATTCTTTAAATTTAAACCAGAAAGCATGAACTCAATAACAAAGTAAATATTTAATTAAAAGAAAATAACAATGTTATTAACTTATATGTATAACTTTTTGTACTCAAGAAGTAATCATATACTTTTTCTTAATAAAAGGACGTTATTGGAAGTAGTTCCTAATTTTGAAAAACGAAGTTATACAATTTTAAAGAATTTATCTCATATATTTTTTTAAACAAATTTTTATTTGCAGGAAAATAATACTAAAAACAGAAATTGCATGTTGCCTAAATTTTGTTAAACTATGGTTAGGTATAACTTAGGGAAGCCGCACGTGAGCAGAAAATTGTGAGTGGAAGTTGAAATTACTGACGTTATCATGAGTGAGTGTAAAAAAAATTTTCGAGGGTGATTGTGCGTGAGTCATATTTTTGTTTTTCAATTTTGAATTGTTCTTTTTTTTTTTGAAAAATTTATATTTTCGTGGTTTATAGCTCCAAAATTATGACAAACCCATGTTATCATAACAATACGATGTTTCACCTTTTAGGATTTTATTTCCGTATGAGTTTTGATCGTTAGATTTGAGTGACCTAGGAGAATCACGTGTGAGTAAAAGTTGAATTTACTTATGGAACTACTTCATTTTTTTAAATGTAAGTACTTCTTATTTTTTCAAGGGAACTATTTATTTATATTTTTTTATGTAAGTACTTCGTAGTTTTACAATGGAACTATTTCTTTATTAAAAAATGTATGTAGTTCTTAAAAATATAAAGTAAATAGTTCTTCGGTAAAAAAAATAATCAATTCTAAAGAATCAATTATTTTAGTCTCACGCCCTGTTAAAAGAATCGAGTAGGTAATCTAGTAAGGAATGCGTTCTGCCCAAAATGCTTGATTACAAACCCGCTTACCTTTTTGGAAATTTTTTGCTGG
The DNA here is from genome assembly GCA_021234595.1 of Delia radicum. Taxonomy (NCBI): domain Eukaryota; kingdom Metazoa; phylum Arthropoda; class Insecta; order Diptera; family Anthomyiidae; genus Delia; species Delia radicum. Next base: position 209,463,511 of record CM037852.1, on the reverse strand, counting down.
GGAGTTCATATGTTCTTTATTTTTCCAAAATTCGTTTAGTCGCTGCTCATATTTGGCGGTTTTTAACAAGTGTGAACTAAATTTACAGTGTTTCAATTATCATAACTTTTGAGGGCGTCAAGAGAAAATTAAAAACTTGGTGTCCTTTTAAAGATCCTCTTCTATAAACAGTGTTGCACAACAATTATTTCATTTCGCGAAAAATATAACGAAATTAAATTGAAAAATTTCGTTAATTAATTAGTGTATAGTTTATGCAAAGTAATAAAATTTTCAAATTCTTTTGCATACATAAAATTTATAAGCATAAAACTGAAAAGAACACTTTTCAACTTCCTTGCTATACCAGTTCAAATTGGATACAAATAGGTATATAATTATATTTAAATTGAAGATAACTTTGAAGATAGATTTATATTTCAAAAAAAGCAATGCGTGATTTTGCGGTTAAATTCCAAAAAAATTAAGCAAAATATGTGAAAATCTTTGGTGATTGGTGTAAATTATAAACCGCGATACTAAAAAAACTACAAGTCGATTTAGCTCAGGTCTATTCAAACTTAAGCTTTTCAAACCCATCTTTACCTTTCATTAATGATATCTAATTTTGAAAAATTTTGTGTAATTTTCAATTACCCTACTGTTAATAATATATATTACACACTAACAAATATACTATGTATGTAATACGATTATATATGCTTAACCATTCAGAATGCAATAAATTAAATATATAGTACACATACACTCCAAAAATTTTACGCATAATCAATAGAAAATTATCTTAATTTGATTTTAAATTAAATTAAGCTAATTTATAACGTTTCGTTATTTTACAATTTAAAAGTTGGTGTTTTACCCTCAAACCACTTGATACAGATCTATGCAAATTGAATGGTATTTCTTATATAACAATCTTGTAGATGATGCGTGAGTGTAAGAAGAAACTGATGTGGAAAATTATAATATTTGTGTAATTAACTGGAAAGAAAAAAGAGAAACATTTGTTTCAAATGAACATTAAGAATGACATGTTACATCCCGGCGAAAAAAAAACGTTATATACAGTCATATATAGCTTGAATAAACATAATTTGTGGGGCGTTGTGGTGTAATGGTTAGCGCGTTGGACTGTTACACAGATGGTCCCGGGTTCAATTCCCGGTGACTACAACATCAATTTAGAAAAATGATATGTACGAGTTTTCTATCCCTCATATGTATCGTACCGCCCGCCTTCGGTATTCTCATAGCACTTAACCCCACCGAAGTAAAATATTGAATCAGGGCTATGAATTAAAAAGCTTCAATAAGTTCGCCAACTCTCTATCAGATGGCGAGCAACAACTGTTCTCAGACTTATCATCTCGCGTAATTACAGTATTGCCATGTTTGAAGACCTTCATCTTTCCCCACCTTTGACCTTTCACCTCTTTATTATCCCCTTTCCAACAAAAGCAACGCAATTATAAATAGGAAGAATTTCCTGAGTGTTGCTTCTGTTAAAAAAAAAAAAAAATTAAAAATTTATTTCTGTTGCCATATGTAACAATATATATTTACATCTCATACTTGTTTCAACGAAAGTTTCTAATATAGCGATATATATCATCATATACTATTATATATTATGTTACATATAAGTTGATATTTTTGATATAGCTTAATATGAAATCATTTATACTTTAATGTATAATAATATATATGTATATATGATGCAATAAAACCAAACAAATTCTATGGCTTTTATATATAACTATATATAAAAATATATGGTAGAAATTCACAAAAAAGATCTATCACTTTTATATATAATTATCAGAAAAGACAAAAAAAATAAAAATTCAATGTAAATGGTGATTTTATAAGAGCTTTCGGATTTGATTTTAAAAAAACACATAAAATTTAGAGAATTGTATGAAATCTTTACTTAAGTCGATGGAACGATCTATATACTTCAATGTTTAAAGATGATTTCACGGAAATGTTGACCGCTGCTACTCCTCAAATGGTTCATACGCTGGGTCCAATTTTGACATACTCCCTCCAACATATCGGCTGGTATCTCACGAATAAATTCTTCAATATCGGCATGCAGTTCGTCAACCGCTGCGGGCTTGTCCCTATAGACATGAGCCTTTACATAGCCCCAAAAAAATTGTCTAAAGGCGTTAAATCACACGATCAAGGCGGTCAATTCACCGGCCCCAAGCGTGAAATAAACTGTTCAAGGAACTCGCCTCTCAATTGGGCCATTGTTTCGCGTGATGTGTGGCTTGTGGCAGCGTCTTGTTGAAACCACATGTCACCCAAGTCCAGCTCTTCCATTTTGGGCAAACAAATATTTGTAATCATCTCACGGTAGCGCTCGCCATTCACAGTAACGTTCCTGCCTTCGTCGTCTTTGAAAAAGCATGGTCCAATGATACCACCGGCCCATAATCTACACCAAACAGAGCATTTTTCGAAAGGCATTGGAAGTCCTTCCACACAATTTGCACTTTCTTAACAGAGCATGAATTTTGATAATAAAATTCAATAATCTGCAAGCGTTGTTCGTTTGCAAGTCGATTCATTGTTAAATTATAGACCAAACTGAACATGTTTAACAGTAACATGTTACACGGAAACAGCTGAGCTGCCAAAAAGAGTGTTGCCAAAAAGAAAGTTGCTAAAAAATCACACTTTATTTAAAGCAAAAATAAATATTGTAAAAAAGCTAAAGTAAAACTTAGAAAAGCTGCACTTAAAAAAAGTTGTAACTTAATAGATTAAATAATATTTATGAATAAAAAAATCATTTTAAGTCAGAAAACCGTAAAAAAGCAACTATAAAAACGTTAAAAAAACATACAAAAGAAAAAATTTCATTTAGAAATGTTGAGGTTAATTTTAATTTGTCTTCTCTGATAAATATACACGCTAGAAACAAGAAAAAAAATCGATTACCTTTTCATATAATTGTATATGGCATCACATACTGGCATTAAAATCACATCTAGTTTTAAAATCCTTTGCTTTATAAAGGGTCCGTCATCTAACGTTTTTTTTTCAACTAGTGCTTATTTCGTGAATGGTAACACTTAGCTCATGTCTGATTTGACAGGTAATTAGTTGTATCCTTCCGCTGAACGAATATGGTCAGTATGTTCGTTATCTTGTGAAAAAAGTGAAAGAAACTGGCATCCTCATCGATAAACCAAAGCGTGAAAATCCAAAAAACAGTGCGTACACCCGAGAATATTGCTGCTGTAGCAGAAAGTGTTCATGAAGCGCTATCAACATCAATTCACCGTCGTTCTCAACAATTGAACATTTCGGAGACATCATTGCGACGAATTTTGCATAAAGACCTTAGTATGACGCCATACAAAGTCCAATTGGTTCAGGAGTTCAAAAAAAAAAAAGTTATTTGGCGGACCCTTTATCTTAATTTTCATTATTATTTGAAATGTGAAGCAAGATATTAGTGCGGAATTCCAAACAATTGTAAAAGATTTTGATATCAATTATATATAATTTGATCAAATTAGACAGACCCATTTTTCGGATCAAACTATAACAGATGATCAAATTATATCACGTGACATAAGGTTATGTATGCCATTTTTGGGATCAACTAAGATATAAGGTGATATAAAATTATATATATGACTATATATGTTTATATATACATATATTGGTACCTTTTTCATCGGGATGTTTTTTTTTTTTTTTTGTTTTTTGGGAAAGTGTAAACGTTTTTTTTTTTTCACACACTAATTTAAATATTTTTATGTGATACACGTTATTAGTGTTCTGAATTAAAAATATTGAAACTGAAGAACAACAATCGTTATAATAAAAATAAATATCGTTTAAAAAAATAAACTGACACCGTAATTTTTAATTGGTTTCAATTTAAAGTAACCCAGCAAACAGAAAAGTATGGCATTCAAAGTGAATAGATTTATTATAGCATACAAAAAATATACTTGTGCCCATCTCTCCGATAAAAACATCGAAGAATCCACCGAAAAACTACATGCTGCCAAATATCTGCATGGATATCAAAATGGAGAAGAAATTTAAACAACAACAAATCAGTGCAAGTAAATTTTGCGAATAAGAAATTTGCTAGTCAAAATTTAAACATATTCAATGTTAAAGTGCCATATGCAAACACTGTAAAATACATTGGTATGAACTTGGATGCCAAACTTAAATGGAAGGAACATATCAAAAAAAATATAAGAGCTTGAAACAATATATCGAGAGCAAAATTGGCTTCTAGAATATAAGGCCGCATTATCAATGCAAAACAAACTGATAATTTACAAGCAAGTACTGTCTCCCATATGGTACTAGTGAATACAACTATGGAGTTGTGCAGAAAATCTAATATGAATATCATACAACGTTTTCAAAATGAAGTTCTGAATGGTGAACGCCCCTTGGTACATAAGAAAGGCAGACCTTCATCTTCAATTGCGTGTTGAAGGAAACTATTAATTCATGCTTAATTACAACACCGCCCAAATTAAGAAGCAGCTTGTCCTTATTTCTACCTCGAAAACGACAGACGCTTACTTCACATAAAGCCCAGAAATCTGCTAATATAATATATGCCTCGGATCATTCCGTTATATCCAAAGAAAAAAAAACTTTTATTTATTAGTTTTACTAAGTTTGTTATAATTTTTATTAAAAATAAAAATTATGTTTTTTCCGACATTTAATTGTGCAATGAAAATGAAAATTATTCAAGTTCGAGGCCATACTCTATATTTCTTCATTAGGATATTTTCCTAACAAATAATCTATAGAGTTTTTTTGTTTTTTGTTTTCAAATTTATTATTTGACCCTTTCAGGAATGTGTTGATAGAAGGGGATTTTCTAGGTTCCCATCATCAGAACACGTTTTGAAAGCGGTAACAATCCCATGCCAAACATCAAACATTCATATGAACTAATTTACTCACTACATGAGAACTAATATACATATGAGTTTGAAGTTAAAGATTATAACCATTGATCAAAAATAAATTGAAAACTTGTTTGATGTATAAGGTCCACCTCTGGTGGATATTCAATACACGTTTTTTGTTTTTCTCTCCTTTTTATATTTTGTTTAGTTTGTAAATAAAACTAGGCGGTACTTTGCCTTTTATACAAGTTTGTTATAATTTTTATTAAAAATAAAAATTATGTTTTTTCCGACCTTTTGTTTGGCATGGGATTGTTACCGCTTTCAAAACGTGTTCTGATGATGGGAACCTAGAAAATTCCCGAAATAGATCTATCAACACATTCCTGAAAGGGTCAAATTATAAATTTGAAAACAAAAAACTCTATAGATTATTTGTTAGGACAATATCCTAATGAAGAATTATAGAGTATGGCCTCGAACTTGAATAATTTTCATTTTCATTAGTTTTACTTATAAATAAAGGGTGTTTTTTTATTGAGGTATAGAACTTTGAAATGGAATAAAGCAAAGATGATTTTTTTAAATTGACATGTATATTACTTTATTCGAAAGATAAACTTCTTGCATCATAATTTAAATATGACTTCTGGTATATGACCGCCACGGCTGGGTCGGAAGTTGTCTAATCTGGAGGTTTAATTTTCGATGACTTTATCCAACATTTGTGGCCGTATAGTGGCAATAACATGGAGAATGTTGTTCTTCAAGTGGCCAATCGTTTCGGGCTTATCGCCGTAGACTAGCGACTTTACATATCCCCACAGACTATAGTATAGCTGCGTTAAGTCGCACGATCTATGCGGTTACCAAACGATTCCTATGCGGTTACCAAACGATTCCTTCAATAAATCAATTGTGGCACGAGCTGTGTGACATGTTGCGCCGTCTTGTTGAAATCACATCTCCTGTACATCATGGTTGTTCAATTGATAGACGAAAAAGTCAGAAATCAGAACGTTACACCATTGTCTGTAACGTTCTTACCAGCATCGTTTTTAAAGGAGTACGGACCAATGATTCCACCAGCCCATTAAAGCACACCAAACTGTCAGTTTTTTCTGGATTGTAACGGTGTCTCAACATGCACTTGAGGATTATAATCACTCCAAATACGGCAGTTTTTGTTAATTGACGTTTCCATTTAACCAAAAGTGAGCTTCATCGCTAAACAAAATTCGCAAAATTCGTGCGTGATACGTATTTTGAACAGAACCATGGTTTTCAAAATAAATTTCCACAAATTGGAAGCGTTGTTCAGTCTATTCATGTGGAAATGGCAAACTAAACTAAACATGAATGAATCACTTGACAGCTGACAAAATGGCCACCAGTTAAAAAAGTATTGACAACTTGAAGTTTTATACCTGTATAAGAAACAACCTTTATTTTTAGAAAAATACTACTAGATAGCTTTAATTTCCCTTGAGCTAGTTGCAGTTTTAAAGACCGAAAGCACTGTACTTATATACTCGTATACTTAAATTTGTTTCCACAAAAAAAAATATAAATAAAAAAATAAATTGAACGATGTAGACGTAACGGTCAGAATTGTAGACGTTAATCGCATTTGCTTTTGCACGGGAGTTATCAGTTTTTAGTGAATGCTTATGTATAACTGTCGGAGTAGTGGTATTCTACTTATCAGTCAGCGAACATTTGCTCACAGTTGTCTTGAGAGTCAATAGGTGTGATTAAAATGTAGCTAAGTTCGGCTTTCGCAGTTTTCATTTGTAATCGTTTTAAGGCAAAAAATTAAAAATACCGAATCGTCGCTGATCGGCTTCACCAAATATTGCGAAATATATTTCTTTTGTAACGGTATATGGTATGGACAATGAGTTGGGTCGCTTCAGAAAAAAAAAAAAAATTAAGTGAACCGTTTAGTGGAGCTAGACCATTTTCAAAAAGTTATATTCTGTAGTTTTAAAAAATTTTTTTTTCGTTCCAAGAAACTATCATACAAAAAGCGTATCAAATCAAAGATCTTTGAAGCCGCATCTGAAATAATCAAATATACACTTTTTCAAAATGGTCCAGCTCACTAAATGATCTTTTGAAGCCGCATCTAAAAAAA
>CM037852.1:209163574-209456367 GCA_021234595.1 Delia radicum | reverse complement strand
TCTCCTTTAAAAGATTGATTGTAAGTAGTTGGAAGATAATTTTTCTTTATATCATATATAATTATTTCTTTATATTTACAGAAATTACATTAATTCATGTCGTCAATGTGGGAGAATGAACATTTTTATATTTTCTACAGTATTGTAAATTATTTTCAAAAGAATCACAAACAAATTTTTAAGATTTTCAGCAAATAAATTAACTAAAGTATAATTTTTGTACAAAGTTTTTTCAGTCTACAAGTTTTCAGCAAAATTTTGTTAGCTTTCAGCACGGAGTTATTAATTTTAATCAACTAATTGTTAGCAAAACCTTTTGCTAAATCTACTAGTTTTGTTCCTAAAAAGCAAAAGATTTTGCTAACATTAGCAATTTTTTTGCAAACACCCTCCTGACTAAAATTTTGCTGACTCAGCAACATTTTTTGCAGACTTTACTAAGTTTTTTTTTTTTTTTTGAGTATAAATGTAAGAGTGTTTTACGTTTTGGTTTCATATGACATTTATAATTCACGAGATATATAAATAAAACGAATTCCATCATCGAAACGATAATTATTTAGGTGTCATTTCATTGTCGTGTGTCGTGAAAAAAGATACACAATTCATATATATTTTTATTTCTATGAGTGTATCAATACTTTTGAGATTAGTGTATAAGTGTAAACATAGTTAGGATACTGACACATACATATTTATGTACATTTAATATGCATGTTTTAAATGGTTTTGTAATGTGTGTGTTGTATTTTTTCTACATTTTTATGTAGAAATTCCTTATTGCGTGATATTTTAACATATAAAAATAAGTAAGTTCATATATGGTTATCTGTCAAACAAACTATTAAATACCCTACAGTTATATATTTTTCAACTCTGAATTCTTTACATTTTTACTATCTGGCACTTTAACTTAATAGCCTTCCATTGATGCTTGAAAACATTTTGTCTTTATGATTTCTTTCAAATTTTAAGAACGTATTCTTAGAATTCTAAGAATTTAAAAATTTCTTCACAGTTGTCTTTATATTTTTCATTTGCAATTAATGTTTCTTAAAAATCATCCTTTTACTATAAAAGCACTTTCTTAACAGCCTTTTATATTATAAGGGAATAAGCACTATTGTGGGCCTACACCTGGTATTTGGTGTATAACAAAAATATATCAAATATAAATGCATCATCTTAAAGGCCAACCCCTAGGACATTTTCATCTAGATCATTTTCGTGTGGCACCTTATTTAAAAAAATTGTATAACAATTAACTAAAGTGGAACTAAAGTAATAAACTCGCTAAAAGCGAACACAATTTATAGAAATTTTAGTGAAATCGACAAAAAATTTTGTGTAACTTAAAATTTATTTTAATTTTGTTTCCAGAACGTTTTATGTGCATATGTAATGCTAACTATTTTAATTGCGGTAAACAAGCGATATTCTTTTTTTTCTATTGTGAAATATGTTGTATTCATCTTTAATTGAATGACCCTACTTTTTTAATCAATGTGCAAATTTTCAGAGAGCTGTTTTTCTTTGTTTTCGCAATATTTAATTTTGAATTTGTGTCGCACAGTGTTGTCAAATACTATAATGACTGGCCAAAAATAGAAGGAGTAGTCCGTACGTAAGTGAAATTTTTGAGCACGAGTAAATATATTTTTAAACAAAAATCGCAGCAAGGATTTTATTGGAATGTGACGAAAGTTGGTATATTTCTTAGTTAAACAGCTTGAATTGGTTATGTAGAATTTTTTATATTTCCGTGCAATGATACGGCAAGCTCCAGTATGTAATTGAAATAAAAAATTACATAAAATCTAAAAAAAAAGTGGCATTAATGTAACGAAAATAGGTATAATTCGCATGTAATTTAAAATAAGTGAGCTGTTTTTTTTATCAAATTCCAAGTAAGGACACGACCACCCTAAATATTTCCTGGAACATAATTTATGGGTTCCAATTAAACTAATTATATGGTGAAAGTGAACAAACAAACATGCAACCTCGACCAGAAGTTGGTATTTTGTGCTGACATACTTAAAAATTTTCGTTCTTTCGAAGTTTGACCCCGCCTATTATGCCCACTTATTTGAAAAACTTAAGAACTTGTTTCATGAAGTTCTTATATTTTTTACTTACTTACTGTTAGTTTAACGTACGAGGGCGGATCAATTAGTCCGAGACTTTTCGAACTCCCCTCGTAGTTATATGAAATGCAACACTGCTCCCATCAAGTACCACCCCTTAATAGACTACTTTCAAATTTTGAGCAAGTTCCCTCATTTACTTTGCGTTTAACAGCTGTTCAAAACATACAACCTCGTGGATTTTTTTAAAAATGGAAAAAGTGAATTTCGAGTGCTCATTAAACATTATTTATTGCGAAAAAAAAACCATCAATCAAACCAAAAAAAAGCTTAATAAATACTATGGGGACTCTGAATCATCGATTTCATTAGTGAAAAAGTGGTTTACTGAGTTTCGTTGTGGTTTCACAAGTGCAAATGACGCTGAACGTTCTGGACGGACAATTGCGGTCAATACACCCGAAAATGTCAAAAAAAAAACCACGATATGGTGTTGGCCGATCGAAGAGTAAAAGTGCGTGACATTGTTGATGCCATAGGCATTTCATATGGCAGTGTGGTTTCGATTTTAAATGATCAGTTGGGTTCAAGAAAGCTGTCTGCAAGCTGGATGCCGCGTTTGCCCTCAATTGACCATAAACGTAATCGTGGTAAATAAGTTGATGGCACCAGTTTTTTGGGATGCACTCGGGATAATCCACATCGATTTCTTCAAAATGAGAAAAACAATAAACGGCGAATATTATGCCAACTTATTGGACCATAAAAAACTTATTGATCAGAAATAAAGCGTCCTATAAATTAATATATTTTTCTACAAACTAGTAAAGTGTGCGTTCGAAAATGTGTTAATATGCGTTTTTCGTTATAACTTTCAGGAAATAGTTCAATTCATAATTTTTTTTTTTTTTTATCAAAGCATCTGTTAAAAATATGTCAGTAAATAAATTAATGGCAATCTTAAATTTGTCTTTGAAATTATACACAAAATGAGTATTGAAAGAAATAAATTCGTTTAAAAATAAGTATGTAAATATTTACAACAAAATCCTTTTTGGACATATCAAATTTAGCCAAGGAATAAAAAGTTAGTCGTCAGATTGTTTCAAAGGTAATTCTATTGTTTAAGGGAGACTTGACCATTGAGTGAAAAAAGTATATAATTATAATTTTAAGTTATTAATAGCGGATATACTGAATTTTCCAAAATTTTAACTTTGACCTTAAAGGTTCTCAAATTTTAAAAAATGTTACTTGAGCCAGAGTAAAACTAAATTTTTTTTATATAATGAATTTTTTATATAAATAAAACATTTTTGGTCTTCAAAGTTTAGTAACATCATGCTGCTTGTTAGAAAAAACCCTATCAATGTGTTTGATTACTAAGAAGACAAGAATGAAACAAAAATTGGTATTCCAAAAAAAGGATTGCTGTTCCCTAAAATTATGAAAATTTAATGTTTCACATTTTTATTTCATTTATTATATTTGTTTATGAACTCAATTATTTTGATTAAAATTGTGAAAAAAATTTTACTGGCTACAAAAATACGACTTGTAAAATTCTTTAAGACTTGTATGTTACTCGCCTTTTTATATATACGAAAAAGTCCACGCGAATGACTCGCGTGAACATGGGTATTAACAAAAACATTTTGAAAACGTGTTTTTTTATAATACGACATTAAAGTAATAAATACATCATCCTGTAAACAAGTTTTGTTAAAATTTCCCCGAGCTTTTGACCGCGAATTTTTTGCAAAAGTTTAGTTTTGCGGTTTGCAAAACTTCGAAGTGTTTTTTTATATATTGCACACGAGTAATTAAAAAATTTAACTAATACTCTTTAAAATCGCAAATAATTCATTCAAATGTTTAAAACTTAATAAAAATATATTGATAAAGTATGACAATTTTGACACATTTAAATGAAAAACACCCACTTGAATGTACAATATTTAAATAAAATTTTCTACATGAATACAATTAGACTTGTATTATGAAACTGTGATCAAAAACAATAAATTATGACACTTTAAAAGAGTTTCCCATATTTTTTATCTTCTCTTGTAAAGTTCTAAAAACTTATTATATAGCCTTATTCGAAACGCCACATTCACTTGTATTGAGTTTTAGTTGCAACGATACAATAAACACAAAAAGAACGTGTGCATTTAAGTAGAAAACTTTTTTTAAAACAGTAATAGCAGAAATTAAACTCGATGACAGTAGGCAGTTTTGAAATATTCATGCAACAAAAAAAGAAAACAACGATAGTTAGACTTTAGGGAACAGGCCTCAATAGGCAACATTCCCTTATGAAAATGGTTCTATCATTAAATTAAACTAAAAAAAATGTATATCTACTAATGTCGTAGGGTATTGAATATATAACTCTTTAGTCATAAATATTTATGAGTCTTGCTTTTGTATAAGTTTATATTTATATTTAATAATTTTTTGCTCCCCCAACTAGACTCATCATAATTTTATATGTTTCATTTTGCTCATTCAAATAAACCACTTACATTCATACTAGAAACTCATGTGTCCTTTTTCTTGTTTTTGTTATTATTACTTTTCATAACATCTACTAACACTACAACAACTACAACTCATACATAGATGAGAAGAGAGCTACTGAAATAAACTTGCACATTGTTATTAACTCATTTTTGACACAGTATTCCCTTTTCGCCCGAGTACTTTTAAACGAATAATAAAGTGATTTCAAAAACATAAAACTATTCAACATCTTGGCGACAATCTTGAATAAAACGATTGTGAAAAATTGCTACCCAGAGTTGCCAAATAATTATTTGAAAAATCAATTCTTCACCTTTTTTTGATGGAACTTTCTTCAAAAAATATTTAAAATATAAAAAAGCTTAATTTTTTATTTTTGACTGTCATATTAATCAAAAATACAATATGAAAATGTATTTCTCCGCTAGAAACTAAAGGGTCCGCCAAATAACTTTTTTTTTTTTTGAAAATGCTATAAAAAAACTACTGAATATTTTCTCAAATTTCCTTTTTTTTTTGAAAGTACAATCCTTCCGGTTAATAATGGAAAATAATTTCATTCAAATGGCTGCCTCGGCTGGCCATGCAGTAGCCTACACGATCGGTCCAATTTTTAAGCACATTATCGATTGTGTGCAGCTGTATTTCACCAATGGCTTCACGAATATTGTCCTTTTAAAGCGTCAATTGTCTCTGGCTTGTTGGCGTAACACTTATCTTTGACGGCACCCCACAAATAATAGTCCAACGGTGTCAAATCGCAGCTCCGAGGTGGCCAAACGACATCAGCTCTGCGGCTGATAATGCGATCTTCAAAAACAGGGCGCAAAACATCGAGTGTAGCTTCGGCTGTGTGGCACGTAGCGCCGTCCTGTTGAAACCAAATGTTGCCAATATCCTCCTCTTCAATTTTTGTGAACAAAAATTCGTTCAACATGGCCCGATAACGATCGCCATTGACTGTAACGGCCACTCCTTGCTCATTACCATGATTTTCAAAGTAATGTCGCAATATTTCCCAGCGTTGTTCAAGCGTATACACAACCATATTCGTTCAGCGGAAGGATAAAACTAATTATCTGTCAAATCAGACATGAGCTAAGTGTTACCATTCACGAAATAATCACTAGTTGAAAAACAAAAACGTTAGATGGCGGACCCTTTAGTTCATCGAATGTATATAATTTTTGAAAAACTGACCGATCGAACGATCAACTTTTTAAATACACAAAATGTAAAATATTCCCAAATTTATCCCGTTTTCTGCCAAAACATAAATAATGGATGACTTTTATTAAAACACAACTGAACTTATAAATAATATATCGTGAGGGTTGTCATATGGCAATTTTTAAATATGGTCATAAACTACGACATTTTTCCAATAAATTTTAAGAATTTAAAAAACAAAATTGTTCATATATTTTTGAATAAAGAACAATTCTTTAAAATATAAAATTTTAAAATATCTTCAACCGTTTAGGATTTATATGATGTCAAAGTATAAACTTTTGTAGCCACTACTTTCACTAGATGGCACTTTAGGGCAAAAGTAAATACAAAAATTTCTTAATGAAGCATGGCTCTTTATATCTGTAAAGTTTGATTGAAAAATGTCCAGCGGTTCTATGACGTGTCATTAATGAGTTACTAAAAAATAAACTAAGAAATAAGCAAGAAAAAATAAAAAAAAAATCTATGAACCATACAAAGAAGAATAACAATATGAGAAAAATATAAACATAAACGCTACTTACAGCTGTCCCTCATTGAACAGTTCATCAAAAGAAAACAAAACGTTATTAAATTGGCCTTATAAGAATTTGACGGCTAAAAATTTCTGAATTAATTTTTGATATTTAACATCTTCTTTGCTAACTACAGAGAGAAAATTTTCTTGGACAAGTTTTAATGAAATTTTTCAGTAAGCTAATGAAACGTTGTATAATAAACAAAATCTAAAAATAGAATATCTGTATTTGTTAGTGTTTGTCTCTTCTGAGTATAATATACAAATAAAGAAGACCTAACAGGAAAAAAACTTAAATTTAGCTACTTTGCATTGGAGGTCATACTTGGGCGTGATAGCTAAGCGGTCATGACTTGGTATTGTTATGTTTGTTATGTAAGAAGAAAGCAAGTTCGATTACTACGGCCGGCAGGTTGTTGAAAAGTTTATCATATAGGGACAGTCTGACAATTATTAAACGCAAATAAAATAAAATTTAAAATGATATTCACTGATGACCACTGTCCATTAAAAAGGCAGAACCTAGTCTAGTGTGATGTAGAATTTAATAGTGTTTATAATTTTGAGAGAAAAACGTTTATTGTTAACCACAATCTTTCTAAATAATGAAGTTTTCTTTACAAAATAATTAAAAAAAATTTCTTAAATTTTGTACAAAAGCATCATAATTTTATGAAACAATTTTTAGTGAAACTTAGTCAGATATATATATATATATATATATATATTAGGGTGGGGCGATTAGTATGGAAGGAAATCTTAATGGGCGCTTCGCGTTTCTGATTCTTGGGATTGTACTGAGCAAAAAAGTCCACTAGACCATACGTCTACGGTGAAAACCGAGCTTCCAGATTTTGACTTTACGGCAAAAAGCCCTATTTTGAAATTAAAAATTAATCCCTTAAACCCCACCCACAATTATGATTGATGAATTAATATGCTAGAGAATCTTCCAAAGAAGAGATTGATACCATAATCTTGGATAAGCTCCTCCTACTTCCTGAGATATGTCCATCCCACACATTGTTACTTTCACAAAATACGGCAAAAAAAGCCCTATTTTGAAATTAAAAATTAACCCCTTAAACCCCACCCACAAATATGATTGATGCATTAATCTGCTAGAGAATCTTCTAAAGAAGAGATTGATACCATAATCTTGGATAATCTCCTCCTACTTCCTGAGATATGTCCATCCCACACATTGTTACTTTCACAAAATACGGCTAAAAGTCAAAATCTGGAAGCTCGATTTTCACCGTAGACGTATGGTCCAGTGGACTTTTTTGCTCAGTACAATCCCAAGAATCAGAAACGTGAAGCGCCCATTAAGATGTTCAAATCGCCCTACCCTAATATATATATGATATTTTTAATAAATGAAATAAAATTGTTAAAACATTTTATGAAACACTGCGTTAAGTTAATGAAAAGTTTCAACAGGCGAATTTCAGTGTCATTGCAAATATCTAATCAAAAGATTCATGGAAACATGCAGATAATTCTCCCAGATACCAAGCAGATAATTCTCCCAGTACAGATGATTCTCCCACCTAACGCAAAACTTTAATTTTTTAAATGCTAAAATTTCCAGGCTGGTAAATCCACTACGACGCTTCAAAATTGTATCACTTTATCGAGACAAATATTATCAGTGAGTGAAAACCTTTCGAAACTCATTGAAACTTCCTTTTAAAAAAATTTTGAGTTCCTTTCTTTCTCATAAAACTTATAACAATATGATATCCCAATAATGCGGAACATTATTCCAATAAATCGCCAATTGATATATTAATTTGCCGAAGAATATTAAAATTTAAAAAATATCTATGATATATCATAACAGGAGTGGGCACGAAAATGGCTTGAAGGGCCAAATTGGTGGATTTCACAATCTAACGTGTGAAAATTGTTTTTAAAAAATTTGCTCTTTTAATCGCATATTTAAAACTTAAATTTATTTAATAATTTGGACACATCAAAGCTGTATTCATACTAGATACATACTGCAAATCCATAGAATAGATTCAGAAATATTTAAAAAACAGTTAAAAATTGTTAACCAAATTCATTTTACTAAAACTTTTGAATTCTACTAATAACATTAGTAGAATCAAAATTAAAGTTTTTTAACATGCAATAAAATGACGTTTTGTTTTCTAATAAACTTTTGGATTATAAATGCACAGAATCCTTTCTTTTCAACGTCTTTCGGCACTTCCATTTTTAAAGAAAAAATTGGTAAACATTTTTGTTAAACTACTAAAAATTACTTAAAAATTATGTTGCAGAAAAAACCAGGGACCGTAAATAATGATTATTGTTCGTTTTTTTAAATCAAAAAATCAATCACTTAAAACAGATATAAAAAAATTTATTGCACCATTAATAATATTTTTTGACAATCTTTGCATATCCGTCATGATTTTTAGATTTCTGATTTTTAAAGTTTCTTCAATGGTAATGATTATTTTTGAGTAATAATAAAAAAAATCAGCCATAATCATTATTTGGGAGCAAAAAAAATAAAACTCAAAAATAATCATTATATATGATTTTTATTTTTTTTTCGCTCAAAATAAACTCACTTTCATTGACCAACTCGTGGTACTATGCCAAAAATTTGGTTAATAGCCCTAATATGCATGTATACTGGGCATTAAGAATAGTAAAGCTGGTATGTAAATCTATACCCAATTTAAAAAATATATAAAAAATCAATGTCACGAAGACTGCAAGCTGTTATAATTCAAATTGCAAACTAATACTAAATGTTATCCGTTTCATTTTTAATTCTACGAATAGTTAGTCTTTTATAGATTGTTGTTTAAATTGGGTAAGGAATATTACAAGTGAGCACAATATTAAAATTATTAAAATTAATAATAATAATAAAATATCAAAAATAAATATGTTGAGTATACAATTATTTAGTTAAATTTGAGCTAAATTTTAGTTAATTGGAAATTGCTATTTTTAATTTACCAAAATTCAACTGGAATATAACTAAATTTTGTAAAGTTAACAGTTTTATTTTTGCTGCGTTTGTTTTATTAATATTTTGCAAAAAAGACCATCTGCAGTTTTTTCTGCAACGTCATCTTGACCCATTTTTAGGGGTTCTTTATACACTCAAAATATTTTGTAGTTTAAATTAACTGAAAATGTAATTAACCATTAATGATAAATCACTTAAAATCCTGTCTGCTTGCTTTTCATTTAAACAAAATGTTTCTTGTTATTTATTTTCGAATTTTGTTTAAATAACTAACAACTCCAAAAGAACAAATTAATATTAGGTTAAAAATAAATGTTTAAATTTACTTAAAGATCAGTAAAAATAAAAGTTATTATTTCAGTTTTTTGCTTTTTGTTTGTTTTTTTTTTCTACAAAAAGTATACACTCACACATTTGTGTCAACTTTTTCAATTTCTTGTAATTTGAATTGAAATCATTTTGTTTTAATAGTAGACACGAAAATATTTTTTTTTGTAACGGAAACACAAAAACTACAATATTCCGTTTTGTGGTTAGATTTGAATGAAATTTGAACAAATCTATAAAATAGTTGAAATAAATATTTATTTGAAAAATAAATGCTTGTAAATTTTTTTTAACTCATCTGGAAACTTTTTTTAAAACTACAAACAGTAAACTACATAATATTTTGAGTGTACAATTTCATAGTTATGTCTAGTGTATAAAATATTACACTAAGAAAATAGTCAGTAAAGCCATTAACATTTTGACTGGGAGGATTTTTGCAGAAAACTGCTAATATCAGCAAAAAAGTTGCTAAATTTAGCAAAATTTCTGCTGAACTTACTTATTTTTAGCTGATATTATCAATTTTTATGCATATTCCCACCAAAAATGTTACTGAATTTACTGACTTTTTTTAGTGTATGTCATATTTTTTTACCATAAACAGCAAATTTTTTAGAGTGTAAAGGGTGTTTTTTATAGAGGTATAGAACTTTGAATTGGAATAAAACAAAGATGAATTTTTTAAATTGACATGAAATTTACTTTATTCGAAAGATAATCTTCTGGCATTATAATTTAAATATGACTTCTGGCATATGACCGCCTCGGCTGGCTCGGACGTAGTCTAATCTGAAGGTTCCAATTTTCGTTGATCTTTTCCAACATTTGTGGCCGTATATTAGCAATAACGCGGCGAATGTTGTCCTCCAAGTGGTTAATCCCCACAGAAAATAGTCAAAGGGCAGTAAATCGCACGACCTTGAGGGCCAATTCACGGGTCCGAAACATGAAACTATGTGGTTACCAAACTTTTCCTTCAATAAATCAATTGTGGCACGAGCTGGGTGACATGTTGCACCGTCTTGTTGAAACCACAGCTCCTGCACATCATGATTGTCCAATTTATGAACGAAAAAGTCAGTAATCATGGCTCTATAGCGGTACACGATGGCGGATAGACTGATTTTAGTCCTCCTCTACGCTACGCTCTACAGCAGCAATGACTTCTTCTGTACGCACTGTACGACGTCTCTGTGATGCATATTATCATTTAGAATAAACGTGGTGCGAAACGTTCCTTAGTTAATAATATTAATTGCTCTGATGGACGGTAGTCCATTTTTTCAAAATAAATAAATTTGCACAATTTGGAAGCGTTCTTGAGTTGAAATGCAAACCAAACTAAATAAAAATCACATGACAGCTGACAAAATGTCAGCCAGTTAAAAAAGTGTTGCCGACTTAAAGTTCTATACCTGTATAAATAACACACTTTAATACATGTGAACATGTTCTAAAACTGCTTATTTTATCACAGGTTACATGGAACCGGTTCTAAAAAAAGTTTTGGGAGTCAAAATTTAAGGGTTTTCTGTCCCAGAACCAGTTCTATATCTGGTGCTAAAACCGGTTCTAAGACAACCTGTTCTAAGTTTGGAGGTAAAGAACCTTTTGCAAATAGGACAAACTCCGGTTCTATAACGGGTTCTGTGGACTCAAAATGTAAGGGGTTTCTGTCCCAGAACCAGTTCTATAACTGGTTCTAGAACCCTGTTCTGGTTTGGAGGTAAATAACCTATTGCAAATACGACAAACTCCAAATAAAAAGAATAGGTTGTAGAACAGAAATTAGAACCTGTTATAATACTGTATAAGTTGTTCTGCAACCTGTTATTTGGATTTTACTATTCTACTGGGTAAGTTTAAAGGTGAATGCATTTTTAAATTCACATTTTTTTTTTCTTACCACAACATTTTATTTTGGCCTCAAAAGGCTTGTTTCACCACTAACATTCTTTTTTTCACCTTTATATGTGTTTTTATTAAATTTGTTTGTATCATATGTAACATATACACAGCGGAGGGTATAACAAACCAAGTTTTATGCTTTTACTTTTTATAAACTCGAATTTTATGCTTTTACTTGTTGTTCATAAATTGTATTCCCTCTACTACAGTTACTAAATTTAATTAATATGTGATAGTTTTCTATAAAGAAGTTTCCTAGTTAGTGAGCATAAAACTTATAATGATCATTAAAAGCGGAAAATCGTGCAATGAGAGATCGGTGTTAATGCTCAACTAAAATATGTACGTGTAGTGTTTAGTTGTATTGTGTAGCATACCTATAGGAGGTACATTCGTTACATTACACATACGTACTAAGCTCTTGTGAAAAGGAGTATTACATAGTAAATGTTAAACATAGACTTTTTTTGTACATACAGTTGACACAACTTATGGTTGATTCAGACGACGATGTCGTTTGTTTTCAGTACTTTTTTTTTTTGTTTGGCTTCTTTTTTGTTTGGTCTGAACATAAGAGAAGCTAAAATATGTTTATATTACCCTAGAAAAAAACAAGGACTTAAAATAAAATTTAAAGAAAGAAAGAAAGAAACCGTAAAAGCTTTAACTCAACTCTGACTATTATTCATGTCGATGATATATTTACATAGCCAACATAAGAAAAATACGTTTAATGTTTTCCTTTTATATACACACACACATATGAACACTTACAATTACTAGTACATACACTTACACACATGTACGTACACATCCTTATATTGAACAAAATATTTTTTTTTAGTAAAGCTGGTAAAACTCTTTTATATTAGAATTTTTATTTTACATTTATTTTATATGAGCTATTTCAATAATTTTCGACACCTGCTCAAACTGATTGTAAAAGACTCGTATTTGTCAATGTTTTATTAGTTGTGATAAACGATTGACAATAGAATGGCCAGCCAAAAAAAAAGACTCCGCATTCCAATAATTTGCAGAAATGCTCAGTCCAATTTTTAGCAAAATCTGTCAATATTTAGAGGTCGCTATATAATGATTTTTCAGTGTTAGGCTGAAATTTAACAGAAACTAAATTTTTTTTTAACACACAGAAATATTTTTGCACAGACTAGTAATAAAACCTATTTAACGTATTTTGGCTACCTAAATACAAATCTGAAGTCAAAAAATAATACAATATTTCCCAAATATAGGCCATGTGTACTTCAGAAAACAAATTTGGTTCGAGCTTTTCGTATTTTTCATATATTTCTGGATCTACTTAATGGATTTCTAAGTTTGAGCCCTCATTTTATTTAACAAAGTGCATGTTATAAACACGCTATTAAAATCACCTAATTGTTTAGCAAATTAAAAGACCATAAAAAAGGCCAATTTCAACACCCTTGCTCATTTTTCGACATAGTTTTACTCAAATGAGAATTAATTTTATAAAACAATAAAAACACTAAAAACAATATAAAAAAAGAAATAAACAATAAAAAAAGGTTTTAAAAACGTCTCCGCAATATTGACCAATAAATCATTTTTGCAGGGGTAAAAAGGTTAAAAAGAGAATGGTCCACAAATGGGAAAGGCGAGTCGGTGGAACGTTTGTGACTTCATATTCGGATTTAGGAGGCAAAACTATATTAAAATAGTTTCAGTTTATTTTTACTTATTATTATTCTTATAATTTCTGCCTTCAGAATACGTTATAAATTTGAATTTTCATGACTTTAGAACGTTTAAAGATCTGAAATGAGTGGGAATAGTATTTTCAATGACCACATTATACAAATACTCTGTAAACAAGAATACACAGGAAAAACTATATAAACAAGTACAAAAACCTAAAAGTCGCATTATATAGCGACATCTAAATATCGGCCAGTTGAGCCGATGAGAAATAATCGGAATATAATGAGAAATAATAGGAATATACTTTTACTTTTCCATACAATCGTAGCCAGTCTAATGGACAGGGTTAGATTGACTATACTTGAAATCTAGGACATGCAAATTTGTACTTTATAAATTCTTAAAAGAATTGATGTCTATTTAGAAATCGAAAAACTAAAAAAATTACTTAAAACCTACAATATTCTTTTCATTCACTTTTTTTCTCTCTCTTAAAGTTTAGATCCAAAAAGGAATCACTAGGCTTGAGAGACACACACCAGCAAAAATAACCTGGATTGGTAAGCAGTAACTACATTTGTATGCTTCCAAAATAGCGCATTCTGTTGTGCTTCCTAAAAGGCCTTCTTTGAAGCAGTAAATAATGCTTATACTGAAGCAGTGAAGAATGCATACCATTAAGCATTGATGTTGTCAACATACAAAAAAAGTGCTTCTAAGAGCATAATGAGACATACCAAGTGGGTCATTGCGAAAAAAATCATGCCTTCTGGATTTGCTTTGAGAGCGCCTTGTAATTTAATAATGCCTTCCGAAATGCTTCTGTGTAAGCACTATTTTTTGCTGGGATTCATTCAAAAAGGAATTTCCAAATCGCTGCTTTCACTGAGAGAATTATCTGCATGATGTCAATGAGTTTTTGCATAAGAGCTATGAAGTGTCACTGGAATTCGTCCGTTGAAACAGTTCATTAAATATTGCTGTTTTTCATAAAATGTTAATGAAAATTTAATTATATTTATTAAAAATCTCATACGCTTATCTAGTACAAGAGTTTCATTAAAAATTACGAAGTTTTTTATTACGATTATGACATTTTGTATTCACTTTGTGAAAAAAACTTTATTAGTTCATTAAAACTCGTCAAAAGATATGCTCTCTTTGTGGTGAAAAGTTGTATGTCAATTTGCAAGCAAGTGAAACAAAAATTTCACGATTTTTCAATTTATGTACTTTTCTCCATAGGGGTTATGCTCCGTTTAATGGAATCGAGTTTTGAAAAAAGTAGTTGAGAAAGGGTGTAGTTTTACATAGTTTGAGGTATGCCAAGTTGATGTCAGCGCACCAATAACGGGATACGAAGATCACAAACGTATAAGGAATTGGCGTAAATTTTATTAAAATGTATGTTTTCTGCATTTGACATTCACAAATACCCAGGTAGAAATTGAAAACCGTACAAAAAAAAAAAAAAAATTGTACTGGCAAACCACTGGTATTTCTGTAAGACCCACAGTGTTAAAATTACCTAAGGATACAACTATTGTAAGCACTAGGAAAACACTATTTTGTTTGCAAAGCTTGTAGTTTTGCAATTAAATATATGTAGATTATGACATTTTCAAAAAGAACTCGAATTAACACTATTGGTAGAACAAAACCATGGGAAATCCAAATAGAAAGTTACAAGTTTAAGTTTTTGTTACATTGTAAATTTTCACTCACAGTTTTAAGTTTTTATATACATCAAGATTATATTCATGTTATTTTTAATTTATAACGAGCTTTCAACCTCCGTATTAGCTAGGTTGATACTAGTATTTCGATCTGGCTAATGATCTCATCAGAACCGGAAGTTTTGGAAAAGCTGGAGCATCCAGAATAGGCAGAGCTTTAGCACAAATCGTATTAATCATCAAATTTGCTCTATTCTCGTCTTCTTAGTAATCAAACACGTGGCTATGGTCTTTTCCTAACAAGCATCATGACGTTACTAAACTTTGAAGACTAAAAAGGTTCTATTTATATAAAAAAAAATAGTCTTTACTCTGGCTCAATTAATATTTTTACAGTTTTATTAGTTTTAAGTTTCTATATAATAAAATATTTATTAATATACATAATTCAATGAGTTTTTGGACTTAAATAGACTTTAAAGTCTACAATGTGAAATTTATGTCCGAATTTATGATTTGCTGTAAGTAATCCCACAATTTCCTTTGTTGGCGCCATGTCTGCATTTAAAGCGGCGCTAAGCGGAGACTTACCCAATTAATTATATATATGTTGGAGTATATACAACCGCTTCCTCTGCACAATTTTTACAAGTGGTTAATACTTAATATTTGCTTCACAAATGTGGAAACTTTAGAACTCCCTTTTATATGAAAAGACTTTTCAGAATAGTATGCACTCTTTATATGTTCAGAAAGAAAATATTTATGTGGAGTTGTGGGCTGTTGGTGCATTTTGGGGAAAATAATCGCAAAAATTGGATTTATTTTTAGATTTTATTTTAAACGAATGTAGTTTTTGCGTGAAACAAGATAATGCATTATTTTTTTTTTTTTATTTAATCAAGAATTTATTTATTTAAACAACCCATATTTAAAATAAAAAATTGGCCTCGATTTCGTCCCGCTATTTGCAAGAACTGAACGTGAGTCGGAACAAATTTGGGATTTCACATTTGCAAATATCTCTTGAACTATTAGAGATAATAAACACATGTAGACATTTATGTTAGCCTCTACTAGCAGATTACAAATATCTTAATTTTTTGAAATTCAGATTAGAAACAAAAAATTTCGAGCATTCAAAATTTGATATGCAAAAAGTTTCCTTTTTTGGGTGGTAATTAGGTTGGCCCATTTTGACCACTTCGTGGAATTTGCTAAGTGCTCTCAAAAATTATGATAAAGGCCGCCAGTTTACATACATTAGCCAAATTTCAACACACTACGACGATGCGAAGAAATTGCGACGCGATCAAATAAGTTGTGTAGTTCCTGAACCACCTAGTTCAATTGAACTAGTCTTTACTTTGACCCAGTGAGCTAGTTCGCAATCTTCAGCTGTTTTAGGTCTTTCGCTATTTTTGTAGTTTTTTGGTATTTGACTAATATTTCCTTTCTTTTTGTTTTTTTGAGTTTAATTTTTATTTTTTTTTTCAATGTTGTAACCTCAGTTTTTTTTAACGTTAAAAAGAATAATTCGCTTAAAAATTATCAAATACACAATCTAACGAACGATTGAACGAAATTTTTCAAAGATCGATTGAACTAAAAGAGAGTCCTAGTTCATTCAGATCAATCCAACTAGAAATAGCGCTCACTCAAACGAACGAGATGGCCCAAGTCTACTTTATGTATAATTTTTAGTTTAAAAAAAACTATATATAATGCATAAGTTGCAAAATATAATCAGCCTTATAATGTCAACATGTAATTAGTTTTCATAAAAAGAAATACAAAGACCTCCAAAGTTCACAAAGTACTATCTAAGAAATGGCCGAATTATTTGCAAACACTTTGTAAAATATCCCATTGTATATCCCTCATATAATTTTATTTTATATAATTTGAAATAAAAATGGGTACATTTTTGAAACACAAAATTTTTTCTGGATAATTTTTAAACATTTCATTATGTTTCAATAAAAAATATTTGGGTCTTTAAAATTTTTTATGTCTAGAAATTTAAATTTTCAACTTAAATACTTTTAAGCATAACTTCAAGTTACAAAAAGCATAAATACCATCAGCTAAATGTTTACAAAATCAGATATATTTATATACAATTAGATAAAATTTAATGTCCCGGATGTGGACACATCTGGGATAATATTGTATCATATTATATATAACTTGATATAATTAGATGCATGTAGATGACCCATTTTTCGGACCAATTTGTATGTGTTTATATATGGGAACTTATCAAATGAGATATCATTATATTGGACTAAATATTGAAATTTTTAGCCGGGAACGTTATTTTATATGTGTTTTATTTAAAATGTGATAGATACAACGAGATCAATAAATTTATGTAACTTTAATTAAATCCCAGCAAAAACTTTAATATTAATATTTTTAATTGCCTTTAAATTTACAACCCCCATAATTTTTGAGCCGTTGGCCATGCTTGAACATCGGCTTACACAAAAGATTATTTATGTCATACAAACAATTTTTTTATAATATTTGCCTCAAAGTGTCAACTATTTTTGAATTTCCTCATATCTGTTTGTATGAATATGGAACAATTGTGATTGTTTTTGTTGCTATAGTTGTTACTTTGTTATTTTTTATTTATTTTTTTTTGTAAAAAGGACAATTTAAGAAGGATATGGTATGAACGTAGTGGAAAAAAATAAGCAGTTTAAAGTAAAAGTAAAAATTAAATATGTATAGAATATAATCGATATTTGTACAAAATGCTGATAATATCTATTGATGTCATTCAATTTATGTCATACACGACCAAAGGAAGTATCTACTCGTAAGATTGGTGAACTAGCAACTATTTTTTTTCTTTCAGATTAAATTTTGTGTCTGGGAAAAAAGGAATAGGAAATGTTTATCGATATTAAAATTGTTAAACTTAAAATGCTTGCACAGCATTTTGTATGTTTAGTCTGTTCTAAGCTGTTTTTTTTTTTATCGTCTAGTCATAATTTGCGACAGGCGATGTTGACACACAATTTTTAATTGTCGGTTAAGCGACAAAGGCGTTTTCAAAGAGTTTATTTTTTTCTATCCAGTTCTTTGAAGTTTAAAAGAATATGATTAAGTCTTGTTGCAAGACTTCACATTTTTGTATTGTTTTATAAACGCATAATTTTAAACAATTTAATAAAAAGTTTTAAACTGAAAAAAAATCCTTTACAAGGAAAAACTATTACCACCAATACAGTGATAGAAATTTTTGCGTAAACTTAGGGAACTTCTGCTTTAAAAATGTGTAGTTGTTTGGGTTGTAATACAGTTTCTTTATTTTTAATGTAAATGTCAGTTATTTGTAAAACAAATTAAGTTTTTTACTAACCTTGTTTATTCATTTAAAAAACAAACCACATCAAATGACTGTTTTATTATTTTTCATTAATTTTTTACAGTCGTTTTTTGTTATTCATCCAAAAAGTTTATATTTGTGAAAGTTATTTTAACAAACACTTTCATTTCAGTGAGTGTCTACAAAATATTTTCAAATTTTATTTTAAAATTCATACAAATATGTGAACATTTTTAAAATAAAATTTGAAAATGTTTTGCAGACATTCAGAGTAATGAAAGTGTTTGTTAAAATAACTTTCACAAATATAATTTTTTTGGCTGAATTTTGATACGCATCGTTTTTTAAGCTATTTACATATTATACTAAAAGGTGAAGTTATTAGCCGTCCTTTTTCGCTATGCTATTATTTTCTCATACTTGGGATTTTTCATTTAATTGTAATAATTTTTTTTTGGCATTAGCATTTGTCTAACTAATGCTAATGAAATAACACTAATGCCTGAAAAACTAATTACAATTGTTTACAAAAAAAAGTGGAACGTTTTCTTAAAAAATTATCATTCGGGATCTCTTATAATTTAAGAGTATATTAATATTCCAAGCGGAGCAAAAATGTTGTCCGTTTTGCTCTATCTTGCTTAGTTTTGGAGATACTGGACACTTTAAAATATCGCCATTTTGTAAAATGGCTTGTATCTCGAAAACTAAGCAAGATGTCGCAAAACGGACAACATTTTTACAAACCTTAAAAATACCGGAATCTATCGACAACACAAATGTGCACAGTAGGGCGGGTCGAGTTAAAAATCGATCAACGTTCATGGAAAATCGTATTCTAGGGATCAAAATAAGAAACTTTGCCGAAGGAACCATACCTCTAAAACAAATTCTGATGTCCCGACTTTTGACCCGTAGGGTCAAATTTTGAAAAAGCCCACTTTGATATTTCAAAAAGTAGGAGGAATCTCTCCAAGATTATGGGAGATACTTCTTCTCCGGGAGACGCGCTTGCAGATTAATGCATAAATCATCATTCTAGGGGTTAATATTTAAGTTAAAAGAGGGCCTTTTTAGCCGTGTTTTTTTTTAGCAAAATGTACAAATCTCGGGATAGAGATATTTCAGAAAGTAGGAGGAGTCTTTCCAAGATTAGGGTCTCTATTTCTTCTCCGGAAAAAAATAGAGTATAAATATATTCGATTGGGTTGGATTTGATTGGGGCACTCTAAAGTGGGATTTTTAAAAATTTCACCCTACGGGTCAAAAGTCGGGACATCAGAATTCGTTTTAGAGGCAAAGTTTCTTATTTTGATCCCTAGAATACGATTTTCCTTGAACGTTGAGCGATTTTTTTGCCCCCATACAAATCGTCCCGGCCTAGGATACAGTGTTCCGATTCCAATCGTTCCCCGTTTCATTCCATATCGTTTCATTCCATTCTATTATCGGAGTAATTATATTTTTATTTGCACGTACGTTTTTTTGTGTAAACAAATAATTGAGACACCCTGTGGATTTTTCATAAAAAATTAATGAATCGGAATCTTTCGCAGACCTAGCATATTTGCATTCAGTCAATTGCAATTTACTTCCTTTAATTAATTCATTACTAATGGTAATGAAATTTAAAATCATTACCTTCAGCCAATGAAATCAAATCAATGAAAAGCATTACCATTAATTAAAAAAATGCTAATGAAAATAATTTCATTACAATTGATATCAATGAAATTTTATTGAAATTATCAATTAATTAGTCCATTCAATTAATAAGTATCATGTATGATTTTTCTCATGATCATGTGAAAGGGATAGTAGAGAGATGAAAGATGGGGAAAGATGAAGGGTTTCAAACATGGCAAAACTGTAATTGCGCGAGATGGTAAGTCTTAGAAGAGTTGTTGCTCGCCATCTGATGAAGAGCTGGCGAACTTATTGGTTCATAGCGCTGGTTCATTATTCTACTTTGGTGGTTAAGTCAAATGCTATGGGAACACCGAAGGGATAAAAAAACTCATACATATGATTTTTCTAAATAGATGTTTTCATCACCGGGAATCGAACCCGGGAGCATCTTTATAACAGTCCAACGCGCTAACCGTAACAACACAACAACCTTTTTTACACGAAATAATTGGTCAGATTTGGATTTTTGATAATACAAAAATATGCTTTTATCTATTGCAAAATGGCATAATAAATTGTCCAAAAATAGTAACATATTGTAAAAACAGAGAAAAAAACATGTTAATGCCGTGCATTTATTAACTTTTTATTAATTTATTAATAAAACTTGATGTCCGAATGTTAATGAAGGTCTTTTATGTATTTACCATAAAAAAAAAAACTAAGATAAAGTATTTGTTTTTTTTTTTTAAATTGTATATATATTAAACTGCGTTAAAGCATGCAAAACTTTAATACAAATTTTCAAAAAATCTGGCCAATAAGTTAAAAAACTGCCCACACCATTAAAATCAGCGTGGCCGCAATATTTAAGATCAACAGACGGTACTCTTGTTTTCGATTGGAGGGGGTCAATTTTATAGTGCAAAATAATTGTAAAATTATCGAAATTTGGTATATTAAACATGGTTGGCAAACACTGCATTTTCATTTGTCTACCATTCAAACCTCAATACCGATATGAAAATTTTGAAACTACGATTCTAATAGTGGCATGCTTATTCTAAAATCAAAGGTTTTATTCTAACCCTTAAACGACCTACCGTATTTTTAAAGATGCAACCATTACAAAAATTCCTACGGCTTTATTTTGAGCTTAATTAAAATAGAAGCTTCTTTAGTGTGTTAAGAAAATCCAAACAAATCCAAACGGTCTTTAATAAAAAGGATTTTTTAATAAATCTTTAGAAATGCACCTTTTATTAACCATCAAAATTGGAAAATTTTGATTTTTTTTTTTGATTTTATTAATTAATAATCATATAATTACAAATTATATACTATTACCCTAACCGAGCACTAGCTACTATGGCCTTCGGCGCGTTGTAGCGAAAACAGACCAGTGCATCTGGTGGGAATCGAACCCACGACCCCCGCACTGATAAGCCAGCACGCGACCAACTAGCCTACCGGGGCGCACAAAAATTGGAAAATTAAAATGTGCGATATTAATAAAAAAACTTTAAAAAATGCGTTTTTTATGATATCGAAAAAAAGCCAACAATACTTTTAGAAATTTTTAATAAAATACACACGTACTTAGAGGCAAATGTAAGCTTTTAAATAGTATATATTTTTTTGGCCCTAAGTTACTCATAATAATCTATGCTGAAAATACGAAACTAATGTAAAAAAACCAAAACTATCGTAAAAGGAACAAATATTGGTTTATTTTACGAAACTTTTTGTTATTTTAACATTTATTGGTATTTTTATATGAAAATGTATTCAAGGCCAACCCTGATATTAAATGAAAGTTTTCGATATTTTGATATAAATGTTATATTGTTATGCATTTTAAATAAGCTAAAATACATGAATTCCACTTAATGAATATGTTTATGTTTTAAAGTCTGAAATCGTACATTTTCGATTATTTTCTCACACAAAAAAAAAATAAAAAAAATTTAACGACAGGAAGCCAGAAATTAAGATTTGTATGTGTTCTTCGCTAAAATATTTGATAAAAAAATAAAATTATTAAAGTAAACTCATTTTAAAGATTCTTCTTTTCAAGAGTCAAAAAAGTTAAAAAAAAGTTTAAAAATTAAAAAAAAAAGGATATTTTTGCAAAAATTGGTTTTCAAGTGTTTTTTCAAAAATTTTTATTTTTAAAAAGTGTGTAAAATTTTTTTATTTATTTTTTTATACCCCAAAACCTAGCCGTTTTTATGCATAAAGATTTGTCGATATTTATTACACATCAAAAGTTATGACCTTTTAAGTGAAGTCCATACCCCACAATTTAAAGCTATAGGGGTGCTAGAGTTTTCCAAAAAAAAAAAAAATTTTTTTAATACTTGCGTTAACTATTGCACACACTCACAAAATTTTATCAAATTCGGAAAACATCGATTAATTTCACGATGATATTAAATGTGGTAGCCAACTAACATTATAATGAAAATGTATTGAATGCCAACCCTGATATGAAATGAAAGTTTTTGTTATTATGCTATAAATGTCTTATTTTTATGCATGGATTATTATGACTATGTCCTTCAATATATTTGAAATAAGTTAAAAATTTTAAATTCCACTTAATAAAATGTTTATGTTTTAAAATCTGAAATCGTACATGTTCGATTATTTTCTCACACAAAAAAAATTGAAAGACATGAAGCCAGAAATTAAGATTTTTAAGTGTTCTTCGCTGAAATCATTGATATAAAAATAAAATTATTATAGAGCAATTCCATATGAAAACGATCAAAATTGGCAAATTTTTGGACGACCCCTCTCCGATTTTAAAATAAATAGTCTCAATCGATTGCCCAGCAAAAAATAGTGTACCTACATATTTTTTTTTTTTTATAGTGACTGGTTTAGTGGTGGTGTGCACCACTGTCATGTGACAAAATTGAAGAATTCTTCATAAGGGACCTCATTGAAAGTTGTTTTAAAAAATTCATATGGAATTGCTCTATAGTGACTGGTTTAGTGGTGGTGTGCACCACTGTCATGTGACAAAATTGAAGAATTCTTCATAAGGGACCTCATTAAAAGTTGTTTTAAAAAAAACTACTAAAGCGATCGCAACGAGTGATCGTTGGAAAGGTATTGAATCAGGCTTTAATTGAAAACTAAAATTTTCCTAATTTTTCTTGTTAAATAATTAAAAATAATTCAATTATAAAAAATATAAAAACAATGAGAACAAGGTGGTCTCTTAAATGCTCTTCTCCTGTCCAAACAAGGAGTCGGGGCCCATTTTTTTATTGCTGATTCTTAAAGCAAAAATTATGAGGAATCCAAAAAAAATAAAATTAGCCGGAAAATTTAGGAGCTTCTGTGGAAAATCGGAAAATTTAATTTTCATGGGAAAAAAGGTAAATTTCTGAGAAAAATTAGGAACATTTTATTTTTCACTTAAAGCCTGATTCAATACCTTTCCAACGAGCTATCACTCGTTGCGATCGCTTTAGTAGGTCCCTTTCAATGAGGTCCCTTATGAAGAATTCTTCAATTTTGTCACATGACAGTGGTGCACACCACCACTAAACCAGTCACTATAAAAAAAAAAAAATATGTAGGTACATTATTTTTTGCTGGGCAATCGATTGAGACTATTTATTTTAAAATCGGAGAGGGGTCGTCCAAAAGGTGATCGCTTTCATATGGAATTGCTCTATAGTAAAATCATTTTAAAGATTCTTCTTCTCAAGAGTCATATTTTTTTAAAAGTTTAATCTATATTTTTAAAGCTAGATTTCTTAAGTCTATTAATAAAATGTGGTCACTTTTCTCAACATACAAAACTCTATTATTTTCTTTAATAAACACATTGACAGCATAATGTTGAAAAAAGTATGTTTTCATATTTATTTGAAGGCTGTTTCCTTCCGACTTTTGTGCCTTAAGGTAAAATAAATACTTAAATTGGTATGTTCGGTTATAATACTTTTATAATGAGGATTCGCTTAAGGTTAGAGACAGACCCCCTTTTAAGACACACACACTCAAGCTCTACATTTTTATGCTGTGAATGAGGTGATGGTGGTAGTCGTGTATTAGTCGTAGTCATTGGCATAGTAGTATTAAAGAGTCCTAGTGGTGTGGCAGTAGTGATGGTAGTCATCATAATTGTCAACATACAAGCCATTCGTCATCTTCCAAACCATTGTCATATAATACTACTACGCAAACACATACCCACACACACACACTCACATTCTCACACCTAGTTATTAAAATGATATGTCGCCGTCTTTAACTTTTTGTTGTTGTTGTTTTGCGTTTTGTATTGAAACGAGTTAACTTGAAATGAGTTGAGTTGTGTTGACTTAGCATGTTGTCATCATATCCTTTTCAGACATGGCATACTAGAAATATATATTTATTTATTTTTTTTTTGGAAAATTTATGGGAATTTCTAAAAAACGTGATGTAAAACTGTATATAGAAACGAAATATTTTTATTAACTACCCAGTGTAGAAACGATAATAAAAATTATTACTTTTCTAACTCCCAGTAATGACAGCAACTTATTCACTGCATTAATGTAGCCCTTAAATGCACGATACATACACACAAACGAGCTAAGCCTTTTAAATCAGAAAATCGTTGGTTCAATTTCAAATGTCATAATGCTCGAGAAAAGTCTTTTAAGGCATTGAGAAAATTCAGACAAAATTCATCAACGGAAAACAAACAGCAATATTTACAGGCAAATCGAAATTTTAAAGATTTATGTGAAGAAAGCAGAGTAAACTACATTAAGAATCTTGAAGTTAAAATTAATTCAGTTCGAAACAATAAGGACTGGTGGAATATCGTTAAGGAAATACGGCAAACAGATAAGCAGGAAAGTCCGGGAATATCTGCTCCTGTGTTTAAAACCTATTTCTGTTCGTTTCTTAATCCCATACAAAGTTCAAATGATGTTAGTTATGCCCCTATGTTTTATTCTGACCCTGACCTAGACGAAGCTATTGCACCAATAGAAATAAAATATGCTTTGGCAAAAGCTAAAGATAATAAGGCGCCGGGTGAAGATAGGATATCATATGAATTTTTTAAGAATGCAACTGATACTTTTATAGAAGAACTCACTAA
Organism: Delia radicum; assembly: GCA_021234595.1. NCBI lineage: Eukaryota > Metazoa > Arthropoda > Insecta > Diptera > Anthomyiidae > Delia > Delia radicum. The sequence goes on along the minus strand of CM037852.1, from coordinate 209,431,324 downwards.
ATCTTACAACATATTATTTGAAACAGCTAAATTAGATGAAAAATTCATCACTAGCATTATTTTCCCGATATTCAAAAAAGGTGACAAAGGCTTGGTCAGTAATTATCGTGGAATCTCTTTTATGAATACTATTGCAAAAATTCTAATGGGAATCCTAAATAATAGATTGAATAAATGGTTGGAAAAATGTAACGTTATTACAGAATATCAAGCTGGATTTCGAGAAGGATATTCTACAGCAGACAACATTTACAATCTAGCAGCAATTGCAAACATAAAATTCAGTGAAACCCGCAAACTATATGCCTTTTTTGTCGATTTCACGGCTGCCTTTGATAAAATATCAAGAAAATCTCTCATTTACAAGCTTCACAAAGCCGGTATATCATCGAAAATGGTAAATATGATCGAAAGCATATATAGCAGAACTAATTTCACCGTATGGACTGGAGAAGATTTATCGGAAAAATTTGACACATCATCTGGGGTAAAGCAAGGATGTTTATTGTCACCAACTCTTTTCTCACTGTATCTGAACGATTTACATGATTTTATAAGTGGAGGAGTGAATATTCAAGGTTTAAATGTGCGATTATTATTATATGCTGATGACATTGTTATATTAGCTGACGATATTTCAACAATGCAGAATATGATCAGAAAACTTGAAATTTACTGTAGAACTTGGAACCTTGAAGTTAATTTAAGCAAGTCGAAAGTGATGAAAAGGTGGAAAGATATCTAATCGTGAAAAATTCTTTTTTAATGGTAACCCAATAAATATAACCTCAGAATATACATATTTAGGAGTAACACTTACCCCAAAAATGTTATTTAGCAAACATCTGGAGAAAAGAAATGTATCGGCAAAAAACAATATTAATGCTACATGGAATAACTTCCTAGGGAAAAAGAACATATGCCTTAAGGCGAAATGGAATCTTTTTCAGTCTGTGTGCAGAGCTATTCAGGCATATGGCGCTCAAATCTGAGGCTTTACACTTTTCGATGAAGTTGACAAACTGCAACGTTTTTTCTTAAAAAAGATTTTAAAGTTACCATCATTTACACCAACGTATGTATTAATGCTAGAAACAAATATAGAAAATAGCCACATATACACCTTAGACTTGCACCTGAGATATATTATCAAAACTTTATTTTCATACAAAAACCATCGCCTTCCAAATCAATTATCCAAAATTTTAATACAAAAACATTTATTTTGGTATAAAAATATTCAAAAATTATCTGAAGATTGTAACACAATTCAAATCACAGATTGTTCAACCAAAGAAGACTGGGAACTTTTAAGATCAGAAATGCTTACTACTATAAAAAATAACATAAAAGAAACGTTTCTTCAACAAGCCTCTGCTACAAACCGCTTTTATAAACAATTAAATTATGGAAACCCACAGTTTTACTTTGAAACAATCCCCAATATAAATATAGTCAGTTGGATATTTAAAGCCCGATGCGATCTTATTGAACTAAATGCAACTAGATTCCAGCAACAGAGATCCAAAATATGCTCATTATGTAACCTCAAAGAGGAAGAAAACCTAATACACTTTTTAGCCTACTGCCCTATCCTGCGTCACATTCGATTACATTGTTTTGGAAAACTATCATTAAATGAAAATGAAGTAATCAACATGTTAAATGATGTACAATTAAATTGGAATGATTTATTTCGTTACATTGTAGATGCACTTGAGTATAGAAAGGAGTTAATCATTGAATTCAATTATTAGTAATTAAAAAAAAAAGAAAAAAAAACACAAAAGCTTTTATTTGTATATGAATTAAAATTTTAAATACTTTTAACCGACTGACGACAGTATGTCAAAGTCGTAAGTTCTTATTTTATTTACAGTTCTTTTTATTTCAAAGTTATTAAAAACTTAAAATATCAAATTTTATATTTATTATTATAATTTTTGTAAACCACTTATTTTGAAAAGAAAAATAAAGAACAATTAACTAACTAACTAACTAACTAAATGCACGATATCGTCGATTTAAATGAAAGTTTGTTTTTATGATATAAAATGCTAAATGCAAAAAACTGCATACCACGATTTTAAACCAATTTTTTACGCTTTTTATAACCGAAAAACCAATAATGTCAAAATGTTGTATTACAATCACAATATTTTTTCCGTAAAGACTATTGAATATACACATTAAATCAACTAAAAATCAGTTAAAAACAGGACTGTTGAAAAATTAATTGACAATACCGAATAATTTCAATACATAATATAATATAACAACTTTTTGTTTTAAATAGAAAATTTTAACTGAAATTTTAACTACTTCGGAAAGTCAGTATTTTTGTTTATTTTGTTTATTTAATAACAGACAGAAAGTTAAAAAATAGACTTCTTTGTTAACTTAACTGTATATTCCATTGAAACAACTTTACCGATTAAACTTTTAAACAACTGTTGATTTTTTATGGAGAAGTTCTTGTGAGTGTACCCCTTACATAAAAATTAAGTAACATAGGGACGAAAAAAATATTTTATTTCAAAGATTACATATATTTATCATTTAAATATGTTTTTATTTAAACTTTTATAAATAATTTTTGTTTTTTTTTTTCAATAATTTAAAATTATTCGACTTTCGTGTCACTAGTTAATTGTCCTAATCCTCCAATACAAAAAATAGTTGGGTTCCCATAAGAACCTATTTTTTATAAATAATTTAAATAAAAATAATGATGTACACATTTTTTAAAATCTATTTTTAGACTCATTAATTTTTAACCCTTGGACAAACACATGGTTCCGGCCAGGGATATTTCATTTTTTAGTGATAATTAAACATACTTATAGTTAGGTAGATAACTGTATTTCCCGGTAGCCGCCTAAAATGTTGTTCGCTTTCTATCTGTGAAAAAAAAATTCAAAAACGTCGTTCCAACAAGACGAAAACTGCAAAAAAAAAAAGTCCCCCCTCGAACAAAAACATATGCCTGGCCAGACCGCTATACAAAAACAACCATATTTTGGGACAACATTCAACCCGTTTGGCCATTGAATCTTCTTTGGAAGGCCGTTGAATATTCCCAGCAACATGCTGCCTAACCAACAAAGCGGCCCTAGGACACTGAATTCCAGAAAAGATTGCAGAATTTGTCTCACGCAAGACGAAAAGCTGCGTAGGAAGTCACGTTTTTACTGCACCAAATGCACTAATTCTGTGTGCCAACAACATTCTAAAGTTGATTATACTTGTTTTTCATACATTCCACAAAATGAATAAAATTTTTTTACATTTTTACCAAAATTATACATACATATACGAGCATACTTCATTTAATTCAAAGTTACGGTACCCTTTTTGCCATACAAATGCATGAAAAGGTATAGCGGTCTGGCCAGGCATATGTTCGAAGGTTTCAGAATATGCGTTTGACGGAGGGTTAAACTCTAGTATAAGATCCAATTAAATACACATCTCTATGTTTAAGGGTTGTCAGAATATTAATAATTTTATTATTTTTCACAGTTATATTAGTTTTTTGTTTTTATACACATCGAGATTATTTTTATGTTATTTTCAATTTATAACGAGCTTTCAATCTCCGTATATTTACAAAAATAAAGCAAATCAAACATATTAGCTAGGTTGATACTAGTATTTCGATCTGGCTAAAGATCTCATCAGAACCCGAAGTTTTAGAAAAGTTAGAGCCTCCATAATAGGCAGAACTTTAACAAAAAACCTATTAATAATCAATTTTGCTCCATTCTTGTCTTCTTAGTAATCAAGCACGTGGTTAGGTCTTTTCCTAACAAGCATCATGACGTTACTAAACTTTGAAGACCAAAAATGTTCTATTTATATAAAAAATTTTTAGTTTGTACTCTGGCTCAAGTAATATTTTTTACAGTTATATTAGTTTTTTGTTTTTATACACATCGAGATTATTTTTATGTTATTTTCAATTTATAACGAGCTTTCAACCTCCGTATATTTACAAAAATAAAGCAAATCAAACATATTAGCTAGGTTGATACTAGTATTTCGATCTGGCTAAAGATCTCATCAGAACCCGAATTTTTCTTTATTTGATAATAGTTCAAAATGTTCTATTGCTTATTTATTTTCTATTCTTTTTTAAGCACAGTGCTTACACTAGTAAGTACATATATAACTACTTATTTTTAATATATTATAAGCTGGGCAGCAATGACATTTTGTGTAAGCAAGTCATTTATGTTTTTATCTATCAAGTATAACATGTTGTGATAGTGGTTAACTTACAACTTGGAGTCCCAAATTCAAATCCCTCTGGGTTTATTTCATAAAAAAATATGTTTCAATAAAAAAGATAACTTTTCTTAAATTAATTTTTTTTTGTTTTTTATTTTTAGACACGTTATTTTTGTTCATACAGGTATTCACATATATTTTTGATTTTTCGTAAGGTGGTTAGTTATGATTTATCATTATTTTGCTCGACATACCCATATAAAAGTTATGATATTTGAAATGACAATTGCAAGTAGTACTTAACGTTACAAAAAATGTACTTATATAACCACTTATGTGGTAATGCTTTTCTACACTGGGCATATATGATGGTCAGGAATGGATAAAGAGAGATTTAAAGGAATGGTTTTGTTTTCCCGATCAAAAAAACCTTATTGTCGTTGTAGTGTAATTGTTAGCGCGTCTAAATTTAGGAGATGCAATCAACATCTTACAGATCAGGCGACCTGACATCAGACAAAACACGCCTGCGTCTGCATCCAAATACCCAATTTTTTAATTTAGAAAAATAATATGTATGAGTTTTCAATCCCTCATATGTCTTGAAGCGCCCATCTTTGGGTTTCTAATAGCACTTAACACCGCCGAAACAAATAATGAATCAGGGATATGAACCCAAAAGCCTCAATAAGTTCCCCAACACTCCATCAATTGCCGAGCAACAACTGTTCTAAGACTTATTATCTCGCGCAATAACGGTGTTGCCGTGCTTGAATCCCTTCATCTTTCCTCACCTTTCATCTCTCCTCTATCCCCTATCCAAAGAAAGCAACACATTACAAAATAGCAAGAATTTCCTTAGGGTGCTTCTCTTAAAACAAAAATAAAATTATAAAAAATACAACTTATAATTTCGGAAATACACACAGAGAAAAATTAAGCTATTTGCCAACTGAAATTCGGTTACTGCGACTTAAATTCGGTTGTTACGAAATTCAGTCCGTTGCTAAAATTTAACATTAGTTGCAATACCCAAAATATTCAGAAATTTTATGTAAATATCGTTGTACTCACTTAATCTAAAATTTGTTACCACTAAAATACACTTTTCAATTCGGTTGGCACTTTATTTCTCTGTATGTACAATTGATAAATTTGAAATGCAACTAATAATTTCTGAAATTAAGTTTATTACTTATGAATTACCATTGGAAATGGTTGTAGTTTGCAATGATATTTCTATTAATTAAAAGCCAATTTTAAAAGCCAAAGTATATTGGGGCTATTTTAACAATGAATTTGAGCTTTTACTTTGCTAATAAAATTAAATTGTTGAAATTGGGAATTTTGTTTTGGAGATATTTGTTGATTTGATATCGATAAAAAGTGTCTGGCAAGCCTAGTAAATGTGGGCAAATTAAATAAAGTATTTAAGCTCTACTACTTTGTTCAACATTTTTTTTAATTGGGGATTTTTTGGGGATATTTTTAATTTGTTTGGGGATAACGAAAAAGAGTATCTGGCAAACCTGCCTACAAATATTGTTGGTAGTTATTTCATTTGGGACTTTTCATAATGAAATAAAATTGTGAAAAACCATCAAAAAATATCCAATTTCCGACCTCTGCCCCCTTTTAATTTTAACCAAACTTGACGCGGAAGGCAACTGTCATATTGATATGACATCGTACTAGTTTTAGGTTGTTAGCTCTAACGCTTGTGGAAATATCGCGTTTTATAATATGAAAAAAAAAAATCGAAAATATAACAAAAGTAGTCGTACTTAATCGTCGATATCTTTTTAACGGTTAAAGCCACATCAGCAAAAAATAGTGCGTAAGCAGAAGCGGAAGGCATTTTTAAATTACAAAGCGCTTTCAAAGCATATAAAGAATGCATGATTTTTGTTCGCGATGTCCCACTTGGTATGTCTCTTTTAAGCAGGTGAAAAGCGCTTCTTTCATGTGCTCTTAGAAGCAATAAATTTATGCCTTCTTAGGCAATAAGAAGCTCTTTTTATATTTTGACAACATTAATGCTTCATGGTATGCAATCTTTATTTCTTCATTGTATACATTATTCACTGATTCAAAGAAGGCATTTTGGGAAGCACTAGAGAATGCCTTTCGTAATTGCTTTATAGTATGCAATGCGGTGAAGCGCTATTTTGGAAGCATAAAATGGAGTTACTGCTTACCAAATCCAGGTTATTTTTTGCTGGTACTTGATTCACTGATACCTCATTTTAAATCCACTATTAGCGAAAAAATTATTTTTTGACGGTGAAATATATATTTTCAACATCCGCGGCTTAAACCGCTGTATTTCCAACAAAACGGGTTTTTTTAATTTTGTTAAAAAAATTTATTTAAAAAAAACTGGTTTTTTAAAATTAAAAAAAAATATATATATATTAATTATAATTCAATCCACTATGCTCTTGCCAAATTAATATGTGGAGCTCTTACGAAATTCAAAGTTGTGGATAAAAATCTATAAGATAAGATACTAAATATAGCAGAAAAAAAGGATTTACATAAAAAAAATTTATTGAAAAAAAAAAAAATAAAAATAACAGTTGTGCAAAAGTAGTTGAACATAATTGCCCATTTCTTTTTAACGGTTTAAGCTACAAGAGTCATTGATACCAAATTTCAATAGTGGTTTTACTGGTTTAAAAAAAGAATTCACTTCTTGACGGTAAAATGCATTGTTTTCAAAATCCGTGGTTCAAGCCGCTGTATTTGATTTCTGGTTTTCTGAAATTTTCAAAAAAATGTTAACATACATTTTTAATTATTCTTTTATACCGTCACCAAATCCATATATGGTACTCCTGCATCTTTCTGAATTATCGGCTTTTTAGTTCAATTTTCACATTTTGATTCATAAGTCATCTCCACATTGGGATTTGGGCACGGTATAGGGAACTAATTTATATTTAACATAGATTTCTGACAAACTTTAAAAAAACAGTTTTTTGAAATACCTCTTTTTGAACCGCGGTTTTTGAAAACAATGCATTTTGTAGTGGAACAGTGAATAATATGTGTGCACTATTAAAACCACAATTTAAGTAGCTTTAAAATGAGGTATCAATGGCTCTCGTAGCTTAAGCCGTTAAAAAGATATGGAATGTTATGTACCAATACTTTTTGACAATTTTCGATATTTTAAGATCCGCTAGGATTAGATATCCTACATTTTGACGAAGTTATTTTTATATGATGTATATCTTCTATACCTATTTTAGTTGCAATCAGAAGGGGTGGTGGGAATCGAGTGGTGATTTTATATGTTTTCACTCAATACTAAAATAAATCCGAATTTGTTTTGAAAATTTCTGTGAGTTTTTTAACTTATTTTTTGGAACTTATTGCATTAGATAGCTATTTAACGGTAACAAATGTAATGAGATCTATTCATTGGGGTAACTTTAATTAAATCCAAGCGAAAACTGAAATTTTAACATTTTTAATTTGCTTTTACCCTAAAACTGTCACAATTTTTGCGTTGTTGAAGATAAATGATTAACGCCGATAGATTTAGCATGCTTTAATATCGACTAACACATACAACAACGATTTTTAAATGGCAATAAAAAGTTTCAGAACTTTCTTTAAAATTAGCTTTAGTTTAATTTAAGGTTAGATTAGATTAGATCAGAAGGCACTATGCACCGCGACCAATGTAGGTCTTTTGTGCTGCCTAAAGTTACCTACAGATTCAAGCTACCTATAAAGCCAATTACTCTATTAGGCAAAATGTTCGCGATGTTGGAAGGCGAAATGAAGCGATCACCTAGAAACCAAAGTCTCCTATCACAAAGCCTGGGACATTCGCAGAGAACATACTCCGAGGTCTCAGACACCATCTCACAAAACCTATACATATCCGTGTCCGATTGACCCTTCCTGTGCAGATGGTATCTGAGATTACAGTGTCCAGTTAAGTACGACGCCAGGGTCCTCAAACCCCCCTTTTCAAGCGACAAGAGTCGCCTTGACCCCCTACTGGAAAAAGAGATCAATCTCTTAGCCTGGCGCTGACCAGGAGAGTTTTCCCAGTAACCAGAGAATTCAGACTCTCTAATTTAATTTAAGGTTAAAAAAGAAATACTTTTGATCGTCGGTAAATGGAAATGGAAATTGAAATTAAAATTTAATCTTTTACTTATTTTAAAACTCTGCATAGATTTGTATGTAGTTGTAAAGTATACGATGTTATCTACGTACATATGTAAGGTAAGAAGTATTTACAAATTGGTTTTTATAAAAATTAACGTATGTATCTCATCCCTAACCCTCTTCTAGTCCAATGACAAACTTCTTTATGTGGTGAGTGTGGAGAAGAGCTTTCGTCATCTTCTTTTTTTTTGGTTTTTTGTAATTTTGTGGCTTTTTAAATGTTTCTAAACTTTTGCTGTTAAATTTGTTTGTTTTATTTGAAGTGTTTTATACTTTAGATCACTTGTCACAATGACATACAATGGTAGTTGGACGAACAACATTAAGTTATATACAATTTCCATACTTTTTTTTAAAGGTTTTTGTTTCTTTAACTTTTGTTACAATTTTTATTTTCTATAATATTTACTTTTTTTTTTTTGGCAAAATAACAAACGCTACACTTTTGAAAAAGTTTTTGGGATTTTTTTTTTTTTTTTTCAAAACTCACAAGTTTCTAAAAATATACAATTCTTTTTCACTTTAACAAACCCCAAATATAAACGGATTTATTGTGAAGTTTCATCTTTTGTTAAAAGTACCAAATTTTTCTAAAGTTATGCTGTTTTTTTTTTTTTTTTTTTCATTTTGCTTTCGAGGAGGACAACAACAATTTAAAGGCGTTCTCTGTAGCCAACGAACCAAACCAGCATCCAGCCATATAGTCTCCTGCCAAGACAACCATAACAAATGTTACACACTTACCCTGATACGCCGTAGTATGAAGAATAAAAGTTTTTAAAAGAAAAACTAAGTAAAAGCAATCAGTTTTAGAAAGTAACCTGATGAACAGTGGGGTTATCGATAAAAATAACTTTTTGTCATTAAAACAATATTATTTAATGTTACAAAAGGAATGACACACTTAGAAATGCCTTTTCACAAGTTGCCATGGAGAGTGTAAAAGTCCTCTTTTGAATTATTTTAAACGAGCTAAAGATCATTTATTTATTAATTATAATTATTTATTTTCAATATTTTGTTATATGTATATAAATTTTTAATTATTGAAACAAGTTTTTCACTCAAATTGTAATAATTGTTCCCTGAAGAAGTCGCCCAATGTGAAGACGAAATATTGGAAATAAATAATTATAATTAATAAATAAATGATCTTAAGCTCATTTAAAATAAGAAGAATTAAAAAAAAAAGAAGATCAAAGAAAACTTAACATTGTCAATTTTATTTAATATTAACAATATGTTGTGCTCATTATTTTGCCTTTAGAATGTTTTTGGAAATATTTAAGCGAAATATAAATGCTCATGACCAGAAAAGCGACTTTCATGCAAATGCATGTCTGCACTCAGCACACGAATAGTAAAAATATGATAAAACACGATTGTGGACACGAAATTATCTTATTATGATTCCAATTATCATATATATGATTCTGGCTGATAATACTATTGTGACCGAGTACGATTTGATCGCCATGTAGGATCATAATATGATTGCTACGATCATAATACGATTGTCAAGCATTCCAATCATAGCATGATGCTCTTAAACTATCACAATATGATGAAGTTTTCTCTACGTATAGCCCAAGCTCGTTTTTGATCAAAAACTTTTTAGAATAAAAGAATTGAAAATGAAAATTATTCAAGTTCGAGTCCATACTCTATATTTCTTTATTAGGATATTGTCCTAACAAATAATCTATAGAGTTTTTATTTTCAAATTTATTAATTGGCCACTTTCAGGAATGTGTTACTAGATCTATGTGCAACAAATAGCATCAATTTGTTGTTGCATATTTTGCAATAAATGCATACTTTTGCACATTGTTGCATATTTAGCATATTTTCAATTTAATTGCATATTTTTGCAAGTAAAACTTAAAAGAACGTTTTAATTATAAATATAAATAAAAGTAAATATTTGTTACCCTTAATAAAGCATTTAGACATTGAGTGAATGCTTTATTAAGCATCGATTTTTTAAAAATCCGCAAATTTGTGCATATTTTTATGGTTTTTAGAGTATATTTGGATTTAAGTGCATACCTTAGGTGCATATTTTCGATATTTTTAAACACATATTTTCAGTTTTCAGTACACGAAAGTCGCTTTTTTAAATTTTTTTTGAAGGGGGTACGCTCAGAGATTCTGTGCCATATATCTAATGAACAAAAACAGAAGCAGTTATCGCAAACAATGTAAATTTGGTACAGTATTTAATTTCGGCTAAAATTAACACATTCGAAATTGTGAAGCAGATTTTGCAAGAATACATCAACATCCCATATATACTGAAATATAAAATTTAATTACAGCTACAAAACTCATCAAAACATTAAGAAAGTTTGTTTTTGGGTATATCATTAATGAGTAGGACACTTTTTTTTAAGTCGCTGAAGTTAGTCAGCCTAAATTTTTAGTGGAAAAAAAAATTTTTTTTTACACATCTAAACTTTAATCTGTATGTTTAAACAAAATTATCTTTATTAATTACATTACTGTTTTATTATATCCAAAGTAACTCAAATTTGCCTATGGCGTAAATTCTCCATATGGGCGCTGTGGTGTAATGGTTAGCGAGTTGGACTGTTACACAGATGGTCCCGGGTTCGATTCCCGGTGACGGCAACATAAATTTAGTATAATAATATGTATGAGTTTTCTATCCCTCATATGTATCGCAGCCACCACCTTCGATGTTACCATAGCACTTAACCCCACCGAAGTAAAATAATCAATCAGGGCTATGAACCAAAAAGCTTCGCCAACTCTCCATCAGGTGGCGATCAACAACTGTTCTAAGACTTATCATCTCGCGCAAGTACAGTGTTGCCATTTTTGAAGCCCTTCATCTTTCCCCACCTTTCATCTCTCCTCTATCAAATTTCCAACGAAAGCAACACGTTAATAAATAGGAAGAATTTCCTGAGTGATGCTGCTCTTTAAAAAAAAAAAAAAAGGGTTGTTGTCACAACCGAGTTCAGTTGTCACAACCGAATTCTGTTATCACAAACCACAATTCGGTTACAACAACGGAATTCAGTTATGACAACAAACTTTAAGAGGTTGCAATAACCGAATCAATTCGGTTGGATGAAATTCTGTTTAGACAACCGAATTTGTTATGTGAGTGAAATTTGTTTCCTTCGCTGTGTTTGAATGGAACTAACGTCTGACCCGTGCAACACATATAACTGTGTAACGAAGTAATATTACGTATACGTCTTATAAAGTGATACCATTTTTTGATGATCAAACTACACCCAGTGGTGGTCTGGCGTATGTGCCCCATGATCAGCCGCTTATATAATTTACTTTCTTTTAAACTTTTTGAACTAAATTTTTAAAGACTTTATTTTTAAAAAATTCGTATTAATATTATAAGTAAATATCAACGCTTCGACATCTTAAAGGGTGTTTTAATACACGAAATTAGAATGTAATCCCAAATAAACTAACTCTTTATTATTTTTTCTTCCAACCCAAAAACGTATTTGTCTTCGACTACGTGTAAAGTACAATTCTAAAATTTGGTGACATGAAAGATACTCAGTTAGTGTACAAATTATGTAAAGGAACATTTAAATAACTCTTTTAAATACAAGAAAAATCTGTGTGACCCATTAGCGAAACCTGTCACTTTTACATTGTTCTAATTATAATTTAAATCATAGCCAGAACACGTGGCTACAGGCACGTTAATACTTTAAAAAAAAAACTGTAAAACCGATAAAATTTAACCCAGAGAACTCAAATTTGGCAAATGAATTAACCTAAATATAGTTAACACTTTTGCACAAATACAGTGAGTTGGACACAGTGACTTAGAAGCATTTAGTATATCCTTTTTATATGTGCTTCAAATCCTGCCATATATCCTGAGATTTTCAAATTTAGTAAAAACGACAAAACTCATCAAAATATTGAAACATTAACTGCTGGCATTGAGCCCATGTTGTTAATGAGTTTGCCAATTTTAATTTGAATCATAGCACGGACTAAATACTATCAAACGTGCACAATTTTACCAAGAGGAACCAAATTTGACAAATGAATTAACATACAAATAGTTTAAGTTTATGCATAAATTATCTGCATTAGATACAAAAACTTCCCAGGTAGAAAAATACAAGGGGGATATCATTGGCAAAGCACTGAAATAGGTAGTATGACTACTTTCTAACAGAGCATATAGAAAATGGGACAGTGGGTTAATGAAATAAAATAAATATTAATCTTATCAAAATCTTCACTTTTTTATATAAACTATTTAAAATTTTGAAAATATTTAAAGTCGCTATTTAATATATCAGATACTAATGCCCAGTTTTTAACTTCGTACTTAAATATATTGCATATTTTTAATTTAATTGCCATTTAAATTTAAGTTGTATTTAAATACAGTTTTAGTTTTTCAGTCTTAAATGGTAATTGTTATTTATTTGCGACAAAAGTATGGTAGCATCATGAAATGTCAAAAAATTAATGATCATTATTCATAAAACAGCTGTTTAAAGAATAGAACAAAAACAGAAAATAACAGAAAATATAAAATATAGAAATAAAATATATATAATTAAATTATAATTAAATTAATTAAAATAAATATGAAGAGAAGTGAACATGTCAGTGCAACCGAAGTTGAATTTTTATTGGCTGCTGTAATTTAATTTATTTTTTATTGTTTGTTTTACCACGCGAAAAAAAAACAAACTGTCAAAATCATATGTTATATTTGTACAATATATTTGTACAATTTTGAAAAAGTAAAGAAACAACTGGTGACGTATGATTATTTTATTTGATAATTTTGTGTTACTCATACGTATACGTTATATTAAATGATAAGTGAAACCTAGATTTGGTTTCAACATATTATAGTGAATTCCAAATTCAACGAATGCACAGTGGTTTCAAACACAAAAAACATGTAATAAGTATGGATCTTCTAAACTACTAGTCCAATCGGGAAAAAGTGTTCACAAGCATTGAAAAGCGGGAACTAGCATTTAAGAAAAACTTTTCTCCAGTAACGCTGTTTTAACACAGGGTGTGCTAAAGGGTGTCAAAGTTGACCATCTCGGGTATATAACAGTTTTAAAGGGGTATAACTTTTACATATGTTAACCAATTTTACTGATTTCAGACTTTGTGTTATCTAGGTTACTTCACAAAGTAAAAATATGCTTTATATGATAAACTTATTCCTTTGCTACTTCCAAATGGTTGTCTGTATTCAGAAAATCAAGATGTACGATCACAGCCGCATTTCAAGACTAAAACAACATCTAATTTTTTCTATCTTTCAATATCTTCACTACTAAAAAAGGTATTGTCAAGTAACTGCGATAGCTCAATTTTTCCGCTTTCAAAAGTGGCATGCACTGGGGATGGTAATGGTATTGGCAATCAAAACTTGAAAACTGTTAAATCTACACTTGATCTTGATGGGGTTTTCGACTAGTTGTTTTCTTTTGTACCACATGTGGATTATATTATCCCTAAAGCTTACAAAATGCTTGCATTTTTGAAAGGGAATTCCTAGGATTTTTCTTATCCTAACACTTTGAGGTTAATTTATACTTCATTTGTTAGTTCAAAGTTAGAGTATGGTGCGGTTATTTGGAATCATTGTAGTAATGCTCATGTTACTCGCATTGAAAGAATACAAGGAATATTTATTAAAATTTTGTTTTAACGTCATTTATCTTTGTTGATTCAATTCTTTCGTATAAGTCGAAATGCCTATTATAAGGTTTGTAGACTTTAAAATATCGTAGATTATATCAGTCGGCGTTACATTGCTTTGATATAGTAAATGGTGGAGTTGACTGTCCTGATTTGCTGTCTCTTATTCCATTTTATGTCGCACCAAGAAGTTTAAAATTTATTGACATTAAGTATGATATAATTTTTATTAAAAACCAAAAATATGTTTTTTCGATCTTTAATTGTGCAATGAAAATGAAAATTATTCATGTTCGAAGCCATACTCTATATTTCTTTATTAGGATAATTTCCTAACAAATAATCTATAGACCAATTTCAGGAATGTGCTGATAGATCTATTTCGGGAATTTTCGAGGTTCCCATTATCAGAACGCTTTTTGAAAGAAGTGACAATCCCATGCAAAACATCAAGCATTCATATAAACTAGGTTTCTCACTAAACGAGAACTAATATATGAGCTCGAAGTTAAAGATTATCACCATTGATCAAAAATAAATTGAAAATTTGTTTGTTATGTGCACCCGAAATATATCTATCAACACATTCCTGAAAGTGATCAATTAATAAATTTTAAAACAAAAACTCTATAGATTATTTGTTAGGACAATATCCTAATAAAGAAATATAGAGTATGATCTCGTAGTTGAATAATTTTCATTTATTAATATTTTTAATGTGGCACTGCATCACACTGAATATGCTCTAAATATTACGCTTACTCGTACCTTTATTAATTTAAATGAAATCAATTTTCCAATTCCAAGGATAAATTCAATCTGTTTCTTAATATAGTTTTTAAGTAATTAAGCTGTATTATATCGCACACCCAGTTCAAAAGTGACTCAACTCAAAATTTTAATTTTTCGGTTTTATATGCTTAAACTATGCAGAATATACTTGTTTATCTATAAAAAAAAATATCAGTGTATTTTGTTGTTGTTAACTGTTGCTAAAAAACAGTTATGTCTTTCTTTATGTTTCAATTGGTATGAAGTTGCAAATATTTTTTTTCGATTTCTGAAAAATGAAAATTTTTGAGTTGAGTGCGATATTTAAGATATTATATTTATATATGTTAAATTTTTGATAGTCGCTAATTAATTTTTGTTCCCATAGACTGAATAAATGAAATGAAAATATTTTTTTTTTGTTTCTTTTATTGATTTGCTGCCAGGAAAAATATGATATCCTTTGTCAATAAGAGCTTTTCTTAAAATACCGTATTAAGTTCTCGTTAATCCCAAATTTAGTATAAGGGCTATTTCATCTTCACAGGTAAAGGATGTTGATGATTTTGGTGTTGGAATACTTTATATCATGCGCTTCAAACGCAGTTGGTAGGACATTCAACAAATTTTCTGTTTCTTTAGAATGTGTACGTATAAAAACAGCTTTTAAAGAATAATTTATTTCATTAGCGAAGTGTGCTTTAATAATTTCTTCCTGTTTAACCTTCGTAGTCCTAATCTGGATCTCTTCATAATCTCTTTTAGGTCGGTCCACGTTCTTCTGTTCAATGATTACTGACGTCTTCCATTTTAGCCAATCTTGATTCTTCTTCATACATTTATGTATAGAAAATCGGAATCTTTAATCCTTTTTTTCATAAAGTTTGTAACAATTTTATATTTTATCTGGTTTTACATTCAAGCCATATGAGTAGACAATGTTATCAATTAGTTTTACTATTTTTTCCGATGGCATATTAGTATAGGAAAGAGTATCCCAAATTACTTTACAGAGGGATTTATATTTTTATGTTATCCCCATGATTGTTTAACTCACATAAACTCCTTTTACAATCAGGGAAGTTCTAATTTTAAAATATGCAGTTCTTTTGGTTGTAATACAGTTTCTTTATTGTTAATGTAAATGTCAGTCATTTGTAGAACAAATTAAATTTTTTACTAACTTTGTAGTTCATTTCAAAAAACAAAGCACATCAACTGACTGTTTAATGATTTTGCATTCATTTTTTACAGTAGTTTTTTGTTATTTAAACAAATAAAAAAAAATAAATGTTTGCTTTTCTTTACTACCATGTGGCCCATTTTTACTACAATTGTGGTTCATTTTTTGAATAGTAATAAACAAATGACTATGTTAGTTGAATTTAATGAAATGTAAGTCCTTCTTTCTCTTAGTGAAATTTCATTTGTTTTTAACTACATTTGCAGTGGTCGTTACCTACATAGTATTCTAAGTGTACGCTTATATATTAAAAATACTTCTCACAGGTACTAGATTTATAGAAATACACAACCGTGGAATAGGTAAATGAATAAAACCGCATTATATTTGCTCATAAATTAACGAATATAATTATTTACTTGTTTTTAAAAGGAAATTTAGAACAAAAAAATTATGCAAATGTTACTTCATATAACGTACTTTGTAACCGGAGCCCTTTCAGAGAAATGAAATGCAATAAAGTATAACGGAGCGTATACCTGAATATAAAAAATGTTTAACCCTTACGTTTACACCAAGTTGATTTGTCACATTCATAACACCAGGTTCTAGCCAGACCCGGTACAAAGCAATACCTGTTAAAATATTAAGAAAATGTTGCGGGTCTGGCCAGGTGGTACGGGTAGGACTTCAGTTTAAGAAACCCAAAACTTTACACGCCCCTATCAAAAAAAAAGAAGAGAATTAAATGTGCACTAAACTTTTTTTTTTTTTTTATAACTCATTCCTTATTTACAATCTATCCTAGAATAATAAGCAAATGTGTTAAAATAAATTCATCACAGAGATTATGTAACTATAGCGACATACATAACAAAAACAAAATTAATTAGATAAATTTGAAATTAGATAAATTTTAAAAGAGTATACAACAATTCATAAAAGTAAATATATATATACTAATTAACATCATGTTTTATTTTCATAATGGGAGATCTAAGATATGGCTTCGTTTTAGTCTTCTAGTTTCGTTGGTGCTATCTAATAATGCGATCGCCACTGTATTATCAGTCTTTGCAAGTATCTTTCACTTACAGATCTAATTTCCTCTAGAGCAGATGATACAGAAAGATCTCTTTTGATAACATTATTTTTGACATACCATGGTTAGATAGATAGATGATGATAGATAAACGTTCTTTATTTCAAAACATATTTTTACATAGTTAAACTTAATGCTATAATATATTTGAAATTTTTGAACATACGACAATGACAATAAGTCGTCTGTCGGAGGTTTGGTTGATAACTCTTAACATTTTTCAGTAAATTTTTCTAAAATTTACCACAAACAATTTAGGTGAAAAAATAAAAATAGTAGTTAAAATATAATAAATTTTACGCATATTCATTTAGGATTAGAGACCTATAAGAAAGGGCACCGATAATGTAGTTAACTAGATTATCCCAGTTTTCATCATTTATACCATTTAAAACATTTATTATCTCGTTTTCAATTAAGAAGGTTTTCCAAAAAATCTTCTACGATATGATGCATAGGTTGGGCATCTTCCAAGAAAGTGTTGAGTATTTTCATCTTCATTCAAATTACATATTGTGCATAGTCTAGGATTGCTGACATTTGATCCGTTGAGGTACAATAATCCACATCTTGCTTTAAAAATCCACATTATTTTCGATCTACTAAAGTTTTCTTTAAAATATTTGCTTCCACAGTTATGATCTAGCCATTTATAAATTCTTCTAGTATCACTACCAACCGCACGTACCCACATTTTTTGGTGATTGCTTATTTTTATATGATCGACCAGACTTTTAAATAACTCATACCAAGTTTCTTTATCAAGATTTACTGAATTCCAGGACAAGCCATAACAATTTACTAGTTCATTCAGATTTTTTACCCAAAAAACATTTTTTGCCAAAACTTTGAGTGACAATATATATGGGAGTCTTTCTTCTTCATAAACGAAAAGAATTTTCATGATGTATTCTAGATGAAGTTGTAAAGTATATATGTGGCCATTTTCCATATATGTTTCCAACATTATACCATATGTAGGAGAGTTGTCCGGTAGTTTCAATATCCTTTTTATAAAAAATAATTGAAGTTTATCCATTTCCTTAAAGAGAGAATAGCCCCAAATTTGTGCAGCATAACTCGGAATTGCTCTACACACCGCAAGAAACAGCTTCCATTTCGCTGACAATGAAATGTTATTCTTGCTATAGAATGAGTTCCAGGTGGCCATAATACTATTTTGCGCAGAAAGGTTTCTCTTTGCTAAGTGCTTCCTGAAGCTAAATTGGGGAGTGAGAATTACCCCCAAGTAACAGTATTCCGGTACAATACTTATTTCCCCGCCTTTGAAAAGCCATTTTTCTCTACTGGACAATTTACCACCTCTTCTAAAAACCATAATAGCAGATTTGCTTAAGTTTACCTCAATATTCCGAGCATCGCAATAGGCCTCTAGTTTATTGATCATATTCTGTAAAACATCGATATTGTCCGCTAATATGACAATGTCATCTGCATACATTATTTATTTTTTTTTATTTTTATTTATTTGAATTGCTCCATACACAAGACTAAAAGTCTTATTTTGCAGTATGGAACTGATGATTTGAAAAATTATAAGATCATTAATTAATAACTTAATAACTTAATAACTAATTACAATTTTTATATGGAAAACAAAAAACAATTTAAATTAAACAAGATGAACAAAACAAAAAAAACTAAATAAAAAATTTAAATAAATGTAAATAATTTAATTTATCAAACAATTATGTTTGATTTTCTTATGCCGAAAACAGTTTAAAAATATTTTCTTTAAATTTTCGTGCGTTACTTAAAAGTTGAGAGCTGTGGGGTATAGAATTCCAGAGAGATACTGCCAGCTATAAGCCAGTAAACCTTTTTTGTTTTAATTTTAAGTTGCTGCTGTTTACTTTTAATATGAGCTTTCCACGTAAGACGTCTATCAAGAATCATACCTAAGCATTTAACATTTTCCCTTTTTGGAATTAAATTACCATTTATGGATACATCAGGACAATCACCACGTCTGAGCGCAAATGTTGTGTGGTTGGATTTATCATAATTTATTTTTACATTCCATTTCATTAGCCATTGGTCAAGTTCAACAAGATCATTTTGTACAAGTGAAGATGCTTCATCAGGAGAATCGCTTGTGGCAATTATTGCAGTATCGTCTGCATATGTTGCGACTAATACGTTATCAAGTGTTGGCATATCTGATGTGTGTATTGTCTATAAAATTGGACCCAATATACTTCCTTGTGGACTACCAGCATTTATTTCGTAAAGTTCTGATCTTTCATCATTAACTTTTACGTAAAAGTGTTAATTGGATAAATAACTTTTAAAAAATTGATAATAGGGTGCGGGTAGAAACTGTTTTATTTTGTTAATTAACCCCTGATGCCAAACCCTGTCGAATGCCTACTGTACATCAAGAAAAATCACAGAGCAGTATTTTATTTCTCAAGAGCATCTCTAATAACATTCACAATTCGATGCATGTGTTCAGGAGTACCGTGTTTGTATCTGAACCCAAACTGATGTTCAGGAATGATATTTCTTTCTTCTAAAATCGGTGATAATCTTTTTAAAAACATTTTTTCAAATATTTTGGAAAAAGTTGTAAGCAAACTTATTGATCTAAATGAAGATGCTAAGGTGTTTGGTTTGTTAGGTTTTTGAATCATTATGATTTCCGGACATTTCCATTGAGTTGGAAAGTGGTTAAGTCGTAAGATTGAATTAAAAAGTGTAGTTAGAAAAACAATACACAAAACAATACAATGCACTTAACTGTTCTAAAATATATCCTTGAGGATATCATGCTATATCATTACTATAGCTTCTACGGAAGTATAAAAAATACACGACAAAAAACAAAAAGGGCCTGGATAGGCCCTGGGTTAAACATAAGGGTTAAATATTGCAATTTGACCTGAAATGTCTGATTTAAGTGCATTAGTTTGAGTTAATGGAATACACTATATAAACGTTTTATGTATTTTTGAATTAATAAATAAATCTTCCTTAGCAATATAAAGGGTCCGCCAAATAACTTTTTTTTTTGAACTCCTGAACCAACTGGACTTTGTATGGCGTCATACAAAGGTCTTTATGCAAAATTCGTCTCAATGATGTCTCCGAAATGTTCATTTGTTGAGAACGGCGGTGAATTGATGTTGATGGCGCTTCACGCACACTTTCTGCCACAGCAGCAATATTCTCGGGTGTACGCACTGTTTTTGGCTTTTCACGCTTTGGTTTATCGATGAGGATGCAAGTTTCTTTCACTTTTTTCACAAGATAACGAACATACGGACCATATTCGTTCAGCGGAAGGATAAAACTAATTATCTATCAAATCAGACATGAGCTAAGTGTTACCATTCACGAAATAAGCCCTAGTTAAAAAAAAACGTTAGATGGCGGACCCTTTATAAAAAAAATATTAGAAATTGTTTAAAATTTTTAACATTACCGTAAAAATAACCCAAAAAATATACAATTCATTTTAGTTAGAAATAATACATTGAACTTTAAAGTTTTATGTAAAAATAACTATAAACAATATCGAAACGAGTTTTGCAACTTAGGTCAACTATTTACTTTTTATTAAAAAAAAAAAAATTGTGCTGAAACTGATAATATAAGTACACTTTTTTAAAAATAAAAAAAGGTCTTTCTCCACAAAAATTTGTTCCCTGGTCGACGTTTTTGAGTGGGCGGCGGCAAATTATGAGTCAAACGTATTATAATATGTTTCTGTATAGTATAAAATTCTAAAAATGAATCCAAGTGGAGTGACTTTCTTTATCATGTACCTAAACTTAACATTTCGTTCCAAAATTCATGATTTTCGACTAATGCTGGGCGTAGGGTGCATATCCGAAAATGTTGTAAATTTCAGTATTAAGCATTTTTGAATTGCATTCTTTCAAAATATGTTAAAAAATATTCTAAAAATACCAACAAAATACATATAAATCTGAATGAAGCAACAATCCCCTATGTTTGTTGGTGACATGAACACATTTAAACTGTTTGAGTTTAAAAAATTGTCACTGCGAACGGCTGGGGATAATTTAAAAAAAAAAACCAATGGGCGTTTAAAAAAGTGATGAGAATAGAGCATTTTCTTTAATAATAAAAATTTTAAGCATTTTCTTTAAAAAATCAAAAAGAAGTCAAGGAGAAAAATTAAGATTTTGAAATTCAAAGTCAAATATTGTTTTATCTTTAAGAGCTACTACACTCATAATAATCTATAGGTAAAATACACGAAAACCGTTGTTCATTTTACGAAAGTTTTGGTTATTTTGACATTACGAAAAAATTTGTAGAATATACAAATCACATTTCGTAAAGTTTTGTAAAAACTTTTTTTAAATAAAAATGTGGTGCATACCTTACGGGTTTATTTTAAAATTAAAAAAAAAAATGTAATGGTGCCACACCAGAATCGAACTCACGATTTCAGTGACGTCCTGCTGTGTTGAAGTAGACCCCTCTACCATTTGCACCAAAGTAGCTGATGCAATACAACAAACTAAAAAGGAACTTAAGTCGAAAATATTATGAAATTTTTATGAAAACTAGAAAAATATGCTACAAATATTTAATAAAAAAGGTAAAATGGCAATTAAATATTTTTATTATGTTTATTGAACTAAATAAAATAATATAATTTTTTTATAAATATATCAAAAAATATATAAAAAAACAAAATAAAAAATAATAATTGCATTTTATTATTAAATATTTTATCTTTTTAAATATTTGTTTTATTGAATTTCATACTAAACCCGGTCCTCTTTAACTTGTTTTAGGATCCTCTTTATTAAACAAAATACAAAATATCCATTTATATCAAAACACAAAAATAGTAATAATGAAATAAAAAATAAAACAGAAATTTAAAAAACATTAATAAGCAAAAAAAAATATAAAAACTAAAAAAAAAAAAAAAAAATTTGTCCTGGCAAGGAGTTGAACTCGCAACCTTCTGATTGCAAATCCGACCTCTAATCACATCAACATCCATATGTAATATTTGTAACATTACAAATTTTTGTACAATGTACTAAAAAAATATTACGAAATCATGTTTGTATTTTTTACGAAATTTGTAAATTTATACAAAAGTTTTGTAAAATAAACAAAATGTTTGTACATTCGACGAAAAAAAAATTACGAAAAATATATTTGTATTTTTAAGCATGGATTATTATGAGTGTATGGCACATAAATCATGTTTTAGATTAAAAAAGTCTAAAATCAGTGAAGTCGGTCCACACTTGTAAAAGTTAAACCCTTTTAAAACATTTTTATACCAGAGAAGGTCAACATTGACACAGTGTAGCACACCCTGTGTTAAAACAGAGTTACTGCAGAAACATTTGTCTTAAATGCTAGCTACAGCTTTTCAATTTTTGTGAACATTTTTTCCCGAGTGGACTAGTAGTTTAGAAGATCCATACTTATTACCATGTTTTTTGTGTTAGAAACCACTGTGCATTCGTTGACTTTAGAATTCACTTTCATTTTTTTTTTTAAACACCTCTAGGTTACACAAATCATTTAATATAACGTATACGTATGAGTAATATAAAATCATCAAATAAAATAATCATACGTCACCAGTTGTTTCTTTACTTTATCAAAATTCAAAATTCTTAGTATCTGATGGATTAAATAGCGACTTTAAACATTTTAAAAATTTTAAATAATTTATATAAAAAAGTGAAGATTTTGATAAGATAAATAGTTATTTTATTTCCTTGACCCACTGTCACATTTTTTATATGCATTCCAGGTTTGTGAACACACAAAAACAAAAAACTTTGTCTTAACTACGTCAGGTTTAGAAAAGCACACAACTTCCCTTAACATTTTCGCCTTGAAGAATGATTTTAATGTGACAAACGTTTATCGATTCTCCATAATTATTGATTCGACAACAAAGTCTAGCAAACAAAGGGGGAAATAAATATTATAGTTTTTTTCGATAAAACTTACACAAGTAATTTCAATAAAACTTCTTTTAAAAAAAAAACGGGATTGCCAAACTTTTTCTAGTAATATTTAGAGCATTTTTATGACGTTTTTTTTTTATTTACCTCAAAAATCCACCCATGCAATATAAATGACCAAAAAAATAAAATGGAACAAAAAATGAACATCGGTATATTAGAGTTATAACTTTGTTTTTGCAAAAAACAAAAAACAGCATTTCTTCCCAATTTTTTCCATTAAAGTTGCATTGGTGGACCAAAGTTAAGGCACAACATATTTTAAATTACTTTTAACATGATTTTTATTTTTTATTTTAATAATTAATAATCATATAATTACAAATTAAATACTATTGCCCTAACCGAGCACTAGCTACTATGGCTGTTGATACATTGTAGCGAAAACAGACCAATGCCACTGGTGGGAATCGAACCCACGACCTACGCTGTGACAAGCCAGCACGCTACCAACTAGCCTAACGAGGTGTGCACACTTTTAACATAATTTACTGGTTGTTGTGAGAATTTTGATAGCCATATCGGCAAACATAACTATAATCAACAAAACGAATCAAATTTGGCATTGCTAAGCTTAGTGTTATCCCAAGATTGTTCGAAAAACTGGTTACTGATATATTATCTCACCAAGTATCTTGCATTCTTTCACCAATTCAACATGGTTTTCGCAGATCTCGCTCCACGATCACCAATTTGTTAGAACTTACTACCTTCTTAAACAATGGCTTTGTTAAGAGAAAACAAACGGATGCTATATACATTGATTTTAGTAAAGCATTTGACAAGGTTAGCCATGATCTTCTTCTTTACAAATTAGATCGCATGGGCTTCAGTGTTTCGCTTCTAAAATGGATAAGTTCTTACTTAAAAAATAGAAAAAACATGTTGTTTTCCGTAACACTAAGTCAAGTTTTACAAATGTCTTATCAGGCGTACCTTAAGGTAGTCACCTTGGTCCTCTGTTGTTCGCTCTATTCATCAATGATCTTCCATCCGCTATTCAACATGCCAAAGCCTTAATGTATGCTGACGATGTTAAATTATTCATTTCTTTCGACAATCCTGATGATCAAGCTTTACTTCAATATGATATTGTTAGCTTTACTACATGGTGTGATGACAACTTAATGGAACTTAATACAAAAAAATGTAAATACATGATTTTTTTCAAGGTTAACCCCTTTTGATGGGTTATACTTGATGAACAATGAGCTGCTGGATCTGGTTGATACATTTAACGATCTTGGAATATTACTTGATACCCAACTTTATTTCAAATGGTTAGCGCGTTGGACTGTTACACAGATGGTCCCGGGTTCGATTCCCGGTGGCGACAATATCAATTTAGAAAAATAATATGTTTAAGTTGTTCTATCATTTATATGTATCGCTGCGCCCACCTTCGGTGTTCACATAGCACTTAACCCCACCAAAGTAAAATAATGAATCAGGGCTATGAAACAAAAAGCTTCAATAAATTCGCCAACTCTACATCAGGTGGCGAGCAACAACTGTTCTAAGACTTACCTACTCGCGCAATTACAGTGTTGCCATGTTTGAAGCCCTACATCTTTCACCACCTTTCATCTCTCCACTATCCCCTTTCCAAAGAAAGCAACACATTAATCAACAGGAAGAATTTCCCGAGTGTTGCTTCTCTTAAAAAAAAAAAAAAAAAAACGGAGTTCTTGGTTTTATAAAACGCTGGGCTAAGGAGTTTTCAGGTCCTTATACAACAAAACAACTTTTCACAACGTTAGTGAGGCCAATTCTGGAATACGGATCTGTTGTTTGGGATCCATTCTATGAAACACATTCGAAATCCATCGAGTCGGTAGAAAAACAATTTTTGCTATTTTCTCTCCGAAATCTCTGCTGGAATCCACTCGTGAATCTGCCTTCTTTTGAAAACCGTTTTCTTTTTATAGACTACCTACACTAAAAAGTCGAAGACTAATGCTAAATGTGACATTTCTTTTAAAACTAATAAATGGAACAACAAATTCTGAATACCTACTAAGTAAACTCGATCTTAATACGCCTTTTTACGTAACAAGAAATATCAAATTCCTTCGCCTAAAAACTGTACGAACAAACTATGCTAATGCAGATCCTTTTCTGCGTATATGTTCTGATTTCAACCAATTATATCATGTCATTGATTTTAACACAAGTCTTGACAATGTGAAGCGGGAATTAATTATTTATCTTAATCAAATTTAAAACTTTTTGTAAAACTTTTTGTAATATTTTTAATAATTCAAATTTATAGTCTGAAAGGATTTTATATCTGTAGACTGAATAAATAAAATATTGTTTATGTCCTTTAAGATCAATAGGCCTTATTATAATTTAATTACTGTAAAATTTTAGCGAAATATTAAAAAAAACTATGTCGAACCTCAAAAAGGTTTATGTTTAAATTTGTTTGAATAGCGCATAGAAATTAAATTGAGTTTATTCACATTTTTTATTGTCTAATCAAAGGTTATAACCCTATTATATATATAAAAAACAAAAAGGTAGAAAAGGAGGCTTGTGTACAGCTGAATGATTGGTATATTGAATCTGGTTTGTATTAAATTGTCGTAAAAATGCTTAATTTAAGTATTGTGCTCTCAAGCGTCATTTAAGCATTTTTTCAATTTTCCGTTTTATTTTTCTTCCTTATTGTTTTCCGTACAATTCCTATGGAGCACCAGGAATCTATGTTTGTTTAAAAAAGGCCTGGAGACATAAAAAAGACATCATATCATAGTTGTTGTACCAGATTCATTGCTGCCACTGTTGTTGTTGTCATCATCAACAACATCATCATATGGGCAAGAAAAATTGTAGCAATAGCATGAACAATTTTTTTTTTTTTTTTTAAAGGACATTGAAATGAGAACAAAGGTTCTGTATTGGAGTAGGTAAAAAGAAAATTCTTTATTGCTTGCAAATGAAGAGAAAAAAAAAAAAACTTAACAAACAGACACATTTAAACATATGTTTACTTGTATGCTACAAGGGATATGAATTTATATACTGCCATACATAAAATGACATCTTCATATGAACACTCAACACAATACAATTTAAAATGAAATTATTTAAAATTAAGAAGTTTCTTTTTTTAAAAAAGTTTTAAGAGAATTTTATTACGTATGATGTTGGATATTTGCAAAAGTTTTTTTTTAAAGGATTTCGTGTGAAAATTAAAATAATAAGTTTTTGTTAAAAAAAAACATTTAGATAGAAGTCCTTAAAGAGTACGTGTTGTTGTCTTTTTCAAGTTCTTTTCTTAACTTTATATTGGAATATTTTAACAAATGCAAATAATAAAAATTTCTAAACGTTTTCAAGCAAAAGCTCTTCCCAGTAAAAAATTGTCATGTTTTTAGAAGCAGGATAGAACAAATGCGCTGATGTAAGTGCTTACTATTACATAATATTGAGAAGCAGCAAAAGAAACGAATAATTTTCGTATACAAATAAACAAACAAAAATTTTGAGATTACTGTTTTCCCTAACAAGGATGCAGGTTCTAAGCAGCTTACCCTACTCCCTTGATGTAGGTTGTAATGCAGAAAGTTTTATATCGTGGATTATAAACGATCTGTAAAAATTCTCCGGATTGATTTCCAATTGTGTTTGGTGTTGTCGAGTATGCAATAAAAAATAATTAGTCATTGTTTCTGGAGAGCTAGCGCGTGGAGCGGTACAAAGTAATTGAAATAATTATATAAGGTGGCGCAAAAATAACCTTCCGATGTTTTTTTTTTATTATGTATTTATTATGTATAGCATTTTCTGATAAGAGGATTACTTTTGCGCCACCTTATATTATATGTCAAAAATTTTAACAACAAAAAACTAATATTATGATGTGAGCAAGCTTAGTCGAGTTCAAGATCATTTGTTTTTTGTTAAACAAAAAACCGTGCAATATTTATTTATTACTCAAAAAAAAGTTTTTGCCCGCTAACTTATAGCAGACTTTATCTGCTGACAGGTCCTTACATGTTTCATTTCGCGTCACTGTCATTTTAGTCTATACACAAACAATGTTTATTAGTTAAAAATGTTTTATTTTTGATTTGAATTAGTTCAATTCTTCTAATTTTGTTTTTTACTTCTCATCGAGTAAATATAACAATACGGGTAAAGCGTTGATCTTTTTCCTTCAAAATTTGGGTAGAATATTCTAGCCCTTCTACATTGGTTCTCTGATGATTTTCGGTGACGCGAAATGAAACATGTAAGGACTTGTCAGTAGATAAAGTCTGCTATAAGTTAGCGGGCAAAAACTTTTTTGAGTAATAAATAAATATTGCACGGTTTTTCGTTTAACAAAAAACAAATGATCTTGAACTCGAATAATCTTGCTCACATCATAATGAATGATAAAAGATCGAGAATTGAACTTTTGGTTTTAATTTTTAAAATTTAAAAGTAAAACATTTAAAACTAATATATGTAAAATAAATGATGTATATTCATATTATTTCTTTTAATCGTAATAATGTAGACATGAAATATGATTTTACTGAAACCTATGAAATCACTGGTTTTTATAAGCGCTGAAATCCGTGCTTATTTTGTCCAAAAGTAATGCTTCCTAGTGGGAAATCGCCATATAAAAATCATAGCATATGTAAGCAGGTTTGTAAGGAGTCATATGAAAGTAGACAGTAGTAAACCTCGGGAGCCAAAAAATTAGAACTCTATTTCAACTATTTCACTGAGAACAGGGTGGTCCAAAATGGGCTTTTTCAGAATTTAGTAAATTTATGATATTTTTAGTTAATTTTTAAAGTTTAAATTATCATAACTTTTTTGTTTTTCAAGAGTTTTGGAAGAAATAAATTTTGTGTTGTAACTTAACTTATTTCCTATTACTGGTAAAAAAAATTGAAGCTCTACTGTTTTCAGAACAGTTTAAATATATTTTTTAAAAAAGGTAAAATTTCTCGGAAATTTCCTACTTCATAGAGCACAACTCCTGTGAGTCAAGCTGAGTCAAAACACAAATTTACTATTTTGTAGTCCTAACTCTCCCCTACATTCCTATATATACATGCCCATGCATCGGGACTGCACTTTTTGAGCTACAGCAATTTTTCTGACCCAAGGTAAGATATTCGGTACAAATGCACGTCATATTTTTTGAGAAGTTTTTTGTATGTGAAAGTGGCTATTATGCATTATATTTTGATGACATTTTGTACAAGAGTTCTTATTGACCCAAAAAATAATTCTGTTGAAATTAGGAGAAGTTGGCCCATATTTGGACCTAGTCCACATAGAAGGGTGTATCAAAATTTTGACAAAAATGACAATAGAACTCTCAAATTATGTGGTATCTGGCAATTCATTTGGAAAATGTAAAAAATGATTTTATTGCCATCTAATATTACACAACTTAAATACCAGAAAATTGCAAATAAATTTAAAACCAATGGAAATAACTGGTAAAACCAAGTACGACGATTCCAAATCATATTAGAAGTTATAGCATGTAGCAAAAAGATAGATGCAAAAAAATTTGGTCAGTATGCTAATGAGACAGCAACCCTTTATAACCAAAAATATTCTTGGAGACATATGCCAACCACAGTTCACAAAATTTTGTTCCATGGGGAACAAATAATTCAGCACAATATGCTTCCAATTGGAGATCTCTCAGAAGAAGCGCAAGAAAAAAGGAACAAAGACTACAGATTCTTTCGCGAGCACAATACAAGAAAAATTTCCAGATATTGTACTAATGAAGATCTTATTAATATTTTCTTGTGCACATCAGACCCATATATGTCCAGTATTCGACAAAAATGGAAATCAACCTCATTAGAGTTAGATGAAGAAGCTAAACAACTACTGCAAAATGAAAATCAAAGCTATTTGGAAGAAATTTTTACTAATATTGTTTAATTAATACTAGTTTAAAGATTATAATTTCTTTCTAATTTTAGTATAAATTTTTATTAATACATTTAAATAAAATATATGTGCACTTTAAATCAATAGTAAAAGTTTACTTAAAATTTTATCGATGTTGTGTTCTGTATATAATATATCCAAATGGTATTGATATTGTTGGGAATTTCAGCGTTATTTTTCAGTTTAATCCTCACAAGAATTAGCTTTCTTCCAAAAAAAACAACCTTTGACCCCTGTGAATATTGAGACTAAATAAATGTCAGGGGCCAAATGTTGGCATTTTCTGACCAAAATTAAGTTTAGGAATAATAAATAAGTATTGGTTGTAAAATACGATTGAAGAAAATAAGAAATTATAAAAAAAATACCTATTTAAAATGTCAAAATATTCAACTTTTACATGGAAACTCAACAAAAAATTAAAATGCATTTTTAACTCCACATTACTTACGTTCCTATCAGTCGATTTTTTCGTTTGAACACGCAAATTGAAGCTTAAAGTCCCTCCTATTGAACAAAACAAATTGCGTAAAAATACCAATCCGGTCAAAAGTTATAGAGTTTTGACCGCTATCTCGCGAAATTGACCACTGTGCGGCGCAACATGTCACACAGCTCGTGTTACAATTGATTTATTGAAGAAAACGTTTGGTAACAGCATAGTTTCACATTTCGGACATGTGAATTGGCCTCCAGGATCATGCGATTTAATGCCACTGGACTATTTTCTGTGGGGATATATGAAGTCGCTAGTCTACGCCGATAAGCCCGAAACGATTGACCACTTGGAGCACAACATTCGCCGCGTTATTGAAAATACTCGGCACACAAATGTTGGAAAAGTCATCGAAAATTGGACTTCCTAGATTAGACTACGTCCGAGCCAGATGTGGCGGCCATATGCCAGAACTCATATTTAAATTATAATGCCAGAAGATTGTCTTTCGAATAAAGTAAATTTCATGCCTTTTTAAAAAAATTACCTTTGTTTTCTTCCATTTAAAAGTTCTATACCTCTATAAAATATACCCTTTGCATGCTCATAAACATGCATGCATGTCCCTTCA
Organism: Delia radicum; assembly: GCA_021234595.1. Lineage (NCBI taxonomy): Eukaryota > Metazoa > Arthropoda > Insecta > Diptera > Anthomyiidae > Delia > Delia radicum. The sequence continues at coordinate 209,401,174 of CM037852.1, read as the reverse complement.
TGGATACATAAATCTCCATACATGCTTGCATATATCTCCATGCAATGTATTACCGAAATTTTAGGTAAAATCTACATTGGGATGTCCCTTAAAATAACACTGTGTGTAATTTTTTAAGTCATGGCAAAATAACCATATACGGACACCACTACGTGATAAAAGACTAAAAAAAAAAGACCCGTGTCTCCCAATTTTTCCCAAAGTCATATCCTCTTTTGTTTATGGGCCGCCAAAGATTTGGGGCCTCGGTATCATTTTCGCAAAAAAGTGATCATTTTCTCAGGCTCATATCTTGCAAACAGTTCAGAATTTGGATTTACTCTCTATGGCAACGTTGTAGCTGTTGTCATAAAGAACAAAAATTGCGAGCATATAAAATCAAAAAAACTTCACCTTCCAGATCAAAATCGCAAAAAACTTAAAAAAATTCGATTTTTTTTTTACCTTTTTTCCCGTGTTCAGGTCCATAGGTAGCAAACCGTTCAAAATTCAAGGAAACAATCAACTACAAAAATTTACCTGAGATCTCAGTAAACAAATTTCTAGAACATATAAACTTCCTAGAGATGATTCTTAACACTGTTTAGGTAGCGCGCAAAAGTGAAAATTTTTTAATTTCATTTTTGTTCTCCTGTTCAGGTGCATAGGTAGCAAACCCAATTCCCAGGAAGTTTATATGTTCTAGAAATTTGTTTATTGAGATCTTAGGTAAATTTTTGTAGTTGATTGTTTCCTTGAATTTTGAACGGTTTGCTACCTATGGACCTGAACACGGGAAAAAAGGTAAAAAATCGAATTTTTTAAGTTTTTAGCGATTTTGATCTGGAAGGTGAAGTTGTTTGATTTTATATGTTTGCAAGTTTTGTTCTTTATGACAAGAGCTACAACTTTGCCATAGAGAGTAAATCGAGATTCTGAACGGTTTGCAAGATATGAGCCTGAGAAAATGATCACTTTTTTGCGAAAATGATACCGAGGCCCCAAATCTTTGGAGGCCCATAAACAAAAAAGGAGATGACTTTCGGAAAAATTGGAAGACACGGGTCTTTTTTTTTTTTAGTCTTTTATCACGTAGTGGTGTCCGTATATGGTTATTTATTTTCGTGTTGCACTGTGTAACGATTTGTCGATTTTATTTTTTATTTATTTTGTAAAAAATTTAACAAAATTTTAATGTTTTCATCAATGGTTGCATAATATTCGGAAAAATAACACTTAAATTTATAAAGACTATAATTATCTTTACTGTTATTTATAAAATATTTAACCTTTAGTGGCTTGGGGACAAAAAGACCATATAAACTTTATTTCAATTATGACTACAAGATTGTATAGCTTTTTAATTAATAAAAATTAAATATAAACTTGATAAAAGTAATTATTGTATGTAACTTGATCCATATAGGGTTAATTTTTACACTTTTGTCCAAAAAAAGAACCACATTTAAAATTTTTTTGGAAAAAACGTCACTTACATTTGATAACATTATAGTTATATTTAATATGTTTAACCCTTATTGAGCGGGGGGAAAAAGACCAATGAAACTTAATTTAAATTATGTCTTTAAGATTATAAAGCCTATAAATGGATATGTTTCCTTTTTCTTATTGTAAAAAAAGGGTTGCATATTTTACATTTTGTTATTTTCTCGTTTCGTTTCTATAATTTTCTGCGGCATTAGCGTTCCTTTAAAAGATAGCATCTTTGAGACAACCATTGATGTAAGTAGTTGAAAGATAATTTTGTTTATGTTACATACAATTATTTCTATATATTTGCAGATATTACATTTATTCATGTCGACAATGTGGGAGTATGAAATTTTTTATATTTTCTAACGTATTGTAAATTATTTTAAAAACAATCACAAAAATATGTTTTATGATTTTCAGCAAAATAAATTAACTAAATTAAAAAATTTGCTACAAATTTTTTGAGCTGTTTTTAGTCTACTAATATTCAGCAAAAATTTTATTAATGTTTAGCAAGGGTTTTTTAATTTCTAATCCACTAAGATAGCAGTTACAGCTTTTTCACGCTTGGAAAATGACGCTTTACCGCCATGCATACAATAAAGCAATTAATTAAAACATTTTATTGTGCTTTCATAAATGCATTCTTTTGAAGCAATAAAGAATGCATACATTGAAGCAGTGAAGAATGCATGAAAAGAAGCAGTGGGGAGTGCATATAATGAAATGATAAGATATAAATGAATCGATTACGTTTATTTAATAAAAAGTGTCATTAACTGTATGAAAATGAAATTTCTTTGTCCATTTTTTCATAAAATAAACTGTTTTGGAAGTCAATAAAACCATGCCGTTTAAAAGTGCATTATTGAAGCATATATTTCACTGCTCCTTTAATTGCTTCCTAGATCAAGTGAAAGAAGCGCCTTCTACCTGCTTAAAAGAGACCTACCAAGTGGGACATAGCGAGCAAAAATAATGTCGTCTGGAATGTCGTCAGGAAGCGCTTGCTTCCTGCTTCTTGGATCACATAAAGGAAGCGCTTTCCACCTGCTTAAAAAAGACCTAACAAGTGGGACAACGGAACAAAACTCCTGTCTTCTTTAATGCTTTCAGGAAGCGCTCTTTTATTAAAAAAGGCCTTCCAGAACTGCTTCTGGGTAAGCACAATTTTTCTCTGGCATAGTTTTTGAAAGTTGAAAAAATTACAGAAAAGATTTAGAAACATCTAAAAATAGTCTACACGATCACTTTTACAAACCCATTTAAAGACCGATTGTAAACAACTTCAATTCTTAATCTAATTCATAAGGGCTCTGATTGATAATTTTATTTTCTAGGACATACCTAAATTTCATTTTAATTGAAGTATATCAGTAGAGAATAGTCAATATATATGGTACTCTCTTGTCAGTAAAATAAGAAGATTTTTTTATTACTTTTGTCTTCATTACGAAAATATTAAAGCAATTAACTATTTTTTTTTAAATATCATTAAGTTCAGAAGTGGTTTTTACCAATTTTTCAAAATTGTTATTTTTCATTAATAAGTTCATACAGTAGTAAAAAAATGTGTTTCAGTTATTAATGTATAACCATTACTTAAATTAAAACATTGACTCAAGACTCTAGATCCTTACTTCATCGGTCCTTAGATAACTTACCTTTTAAAGAATTCTCTGGAATAAAGCATAAGAATATATATACGAGGGCGGTTCAATAAGTCAGTGGCTTTTTGAATGAAACACAGTTTAAAAAAAAAATATATATATTTTTCAATATAATCTCGTTTTAGCTCAATACACTTAGTCCAACGTTTCTCCAATTTTTGTATCCCTTCCAAAAAATATGATTTTTCGAGGTCCATAAAATAGGCATTTGTTTGATCAATAATTTCATCGTTGGAGCTAAATCTCTTTCCACCGAGCCATTTCTTTAGGTTTTGAAAGAGGAAATAGTCACTGGGGGCTAAATCCGCAGAATATGGCTGATGGATGAGGTACCAATTCGTAGCCTAATTAATGGAATTTTGCCATTGAGACTGCACACGTGTGCAACCGTGCATTATCTTAATGAAAAAGAACTTTTTCTTGGCCATATGGGGTCGCTATTTTTTTTAAATCCTCGTTGAAGCGGTCCAATAAGTTGGCATAATATTCGCCGTTTATTGTTTTTCTGTTTTGAAGGCAATCGATGTGGATTATCCCGCGTGCATCACAAAAAACTGTTGCCATCATCTTATTGGCCGACGAACTTAATTTTTTCCTTTTTCTGAGCAGTTTCACCCGGACAAACCCATTGTTTAGACTGCTGCTTGGTCTCCGGAGTGTTGTAATGGATCCGTGTTTCATCCACAGTTACAAAACGTCGCAAAAACTCATTCGAATTGCGGTTAAACAACTCCAAACAATCCTTTGAAGTTGTCACACGATTACGTTTATGGTCAATTGAGAGCAAACGCAGCACCCATCTTGCAGACAGCTTTCTTAAACCCAACTGATCATTTAAAATCGAAACCACACTGTCATATGAAATGCCTATGGCATCAACAATCTTACGCACTTTTATCAAGTTTTTCGTTGGTTTGATTGACGGTTTTTTTTTAGCAAAAAATAATGTTTAATGAGCACTAGAAATTCACTTAATTCCATTTTTAAAATAATCCACGAGGTTGTATGTTTTGAACAGCTGTTAAACGCAAAGTAAATGACGGATCTTACTCAAAATTTGACAGTAGTTTATTAACAGGTTGTACTTGATGGGAGCAGTGTTGTATTTCATGTAACTACGAGGAAAGTTCGAAAAGTCACGGACTTTTGATCCCCGCTCGTATTAACACCCATGTTCATTAAAATATTAAACAGCATTTCAAATACATTTTAGTTAAAACACAAATTTTAGCCTTAAATCTGTATTCATAAACGAATATTTACTTTTATACAAGGTTTAAAATAAGTATTTTAAGCTACTATTCGTTTATTGATACAGTTTTAAAGCTTAAAATGTGTTTTAACTAAAAAATATTTGAAATCCGAATTAAGATTTTTTATGACTACGGGCGAAAATATTTTAAAACTTATTTTACTTTAAAATATTTGTCTATATGCTCCATTTAGCCATTCATGTTTAAAGAGCAGCACAAAGAGACTTTAAATTACGGTTGCAACCGGAAATGAAGATTTATTTTTTTTGCCTTTGTGTATGTAACATACACAAAGGAAACATAATAAACAAAATGGTTTTTCAATTTTTTTTAGAACAAGTCTTAAAGTAAAATGTTAAATAAAATAGCAACATTTATCAAAAAATAAAAAAGAAATACTTTAAATTAAATCCAATAAAAATGTTTCCAAGAGACATTATTTCCTGTACAAAAATTATTTGAAAATACAGGAAAATTTTGCTACTGTCATATATTTCGTAAACCTATTGTTACAGTAATATGCTGATTTCATTTAGCATTCATACATGCTTACTTACTTACATAAATATTTTATTAGTTCGGGAACGACTTTTATAAAAAGATATTTTTTTTGTTATTGTGCTTTTTTGTTGAAAAGTTTTGTAAATTATACTTGAAAAATATATGTCAAATTGTCATCCTCATTAGTAGGAAATAGAAAATGTTTAACAAAAAAATTATACTTACTAAGAGCTAAAACAAAATTGCAAATAAGGAAAAAAGGAAATGTTGCCAAAAATGGTTACAAGTTTTCCTCTTTTTTTAATATGTAGGTTATGTGTAGTAGTACAATGATATGTTTTATGCACTCAAAAAAAAAGTTAGTTGATAATTTTGTTAAACGTGTATTTAAAATATTTATCTAACTTTCACTAAAATTTTAGTTAAAGGCTTTTACTAAAAAACTAAATATGAACTAATATTTAACTAATTTACATTGCTACCTAAATTGTGCTGATAAATACATATAAAGACGAAACGTAGATGTCGCAGCTTGCGTGGTTGAAGTAGGGTAAAAAAGAGAAGATAAAAGCAATCACAACCATTATAAGATTTACACAAAATGCAACCACGTTTGATTGCGTTCATTTTATTTTTTCTTTTGCTACACATCAAACAAAGGCACACATGTGAAAGACATACACTCAAAAAAATAAGTTAGTAGAAAAGTTAGTAAAACGTCTTGTAAATCAGGTATACTATTTTTTAGCAAATATTTTTGCTAAAATCGTGTTTTCAGCTAAAATTTTTGTTATACTTATTCAGCACTTAACTGTTTTATACTAATGCTTTACTAATATACTAATGTTTTACTAACTAATTTTGCTAAAAAAAATTGTGCTGATAAGCAGATGTCGCGGCATGTCAAGATGTAGTAGAGAAGAGGAAAATGATATTAAAAAGTACAACTCTAACAAGACAAGTAAAAAAATCAACCATGAAAAAACATATACAGACATGTAGACAGAGTAAAGAGAAAGACAAAAACACACATCTTAGGTAGATTTGTATGGTTTCTTTTTCTTATTGCAAAAAAGGGATGTTTTTTTCGTTTCGTTTGTTTTGTTTATTTTTTCGTTTCGTTTCTAGAATTATCTTCGGCAGTTTCGTCATAGCATCATTAAGACAACCATTGATGTAAGTAGTTGAAAGAAAATTTTTGTTATGTTATATATATTTATTTCTATATATTTTCAGATATTAAATTAATTCATGTCGTCAATGTGGGAAAATTAAAATTGTTATATTTCGTTATTATAGTAAATTATTTTTAAAAGAATCACAAAAATATGTTTTATGATTTTCAGCAAATAAATTAACTAAATTACAATTTTTCTACAAATTTTTTGCGTTTTTTTCAGTCTACTAAAATTCAGCAAAAATTTATTAATTTTTACCAACGCTTTTTAATTTCTAATCTACTAAGTGTTAGCAAAACTTTTGCTGAATCTACAAATTTTGTTGCTAAAAATGAGCTCGCTGATTTTCAGCAAAAGATTTTGCTGACATTAGCAACTTTTTTGCTAGCATCCTCCTGACTAAAATTTTGCTGACTCAGCAAAATTTTTTGCTGACTTACAAACTTTTTTTTATGAGTGTACAATTCTGAATGACGTGAAAGTTCTGATATTTTTATATATTGTACATTTAAAACAATCACAAAAAACAATTGTTCACGCCAGTGAACAATTTGTGATGGCAACACCGTTTTCACCAACGCCTCCTAGTTGTCACTAGCATCAGTTCTTGACATGGTCAACTGCAGCCAACTTCAGGGGATGCTTGTTGAGAACTAAAATAAGCGCCGTCTCATCCTATCAACAATATCAAACAACAAGAAAAGATCTAGTTAGAATTTACGACACTTATTTGAATAAAATCTAATACAAACAATTTAAATAAAATAGTGGTGAATAATAAATCTTAAACCCTAAAGTTATTAATAGTCTAAAAATTTATTGTTAATAAAAAACGTTTATAACCCTTAGCGGCTTATGAATGAAATAGTATTTTGTAACGCTTGAGTTGAAAAGTTTGTGTTTTTAATTTTAAAGTGTGGGATTTGTTGACCCATCTATGCGAAACCTTATAACCCGAAATTAAATAACAATTATTTAAATTTCAGCAAAATAAATTAACTAAAGTGAAAATTATATACTAAGTTTTCCAGTTTTTTTTCAATTTACTAAGCTTCAGCAAAATTTTTGTTGATATCAACAAGTCGATTTCCATTTGCATTCAACTAATTAGTAAATTCAGCAAAATGTTTTGCTGACACATTTTGCTGAATTTACTAATTTTTTGTTAAAAATCAGTTCACTGATTTTCAGCAGAACAATTTTGCGGATATTAGCAATTTTTTTTGCAAATATTCTCAAAGCAAAAATTTTCCTTAGTTTTTTAGTGTATGTGCCAATGTAGCAGTAAATACACTTCAAGAAATTTAAATAATAATAAATATTAAGCTTTAATTTGTTTGCCGAGAAAATATCTAACTTATTGTAATGAATTTGTGCATAAAACCAATTAAATTGTTTTAGAACTTGTTCATTTAAATCTTTAATTAAGTTAATGCAATTTTTCATAAAATTTTATGAAAACTATTATTTGAGATCTTTAAACTTTTATTCACTCAATGAATAAATTTCATTCAAGAATTTTTCGTTTAGTTTGTTAAAAAAAGTTTCACTAGTTTATTGAAATATATAATTATTTATCATCCAAAAAAATTCACTCTGTGTACGAAAAAGATCCCGTTATAATGGCGACATTAGATGTAGCTCACTATGGCGACTATACAACACATTATGTTGACTACATTTTACTTTGCCAATATTTACGAAATATTAATTTCGTATATAATTTATGAACTATATTTTATTTAACTGAACAAATTTAAATTTGGATATTTAGGTTAATAATAATAGTAATATGTAAGGCAATGTTCACTAATGCGGCCTTATCGCCAAAATGGTCCTTTCGTTTTTTTTTCGCTATAGCTAAAGGGTCCGCCATCTAACGTTTTTATTTTCAACTAGTGCTTATTTCGTGAATGGTAACACTTAGCTCATGTCTGATTTGATAGATAATTAGTTTTAATCCTTCCGCTGAACGAATATGGTCCGTATGTTCGTTATCTTGTGCAAAAAGTGAAAGAAACTGGCATCCTCATCGATAAACCAAAGCGTGAAAAGCCAAAAACAGTGCGTACACCCTAGAATATTGCTGCTGTGGCAGAAAGTGTGCGCCATCAACATCAATTCACCGTCGTTCTCATCAATTGAACATTTCGAAGACATCATTGAGATGAATTTTGCATAAAGACCTTGGTATGACGCCATACAAAATCCAATTGGTTCAGGAGCTCAAAAAAAAAAAAGAAGTTATTTGGCGGACCCTTTATTTTGATATCATTTTGGAACAAAAAATAATAAAGTAGCTATATTTTGAAAGTTATACAGATTTATTTGTAATTCTAATAGATTAGAACAAGAATCGTATTATCAAATTTTTCAGACACCCCCAAAATATGGACTTACCCTTGGTAAGTTTTTTTTTTTATTTTTATTTATTTTGCGCAGCTCATACTGTTGACTTTCGGAATATTTGCTAACTTTTAGTGAAGTTTCATCTAAAGGTATAAAAGAATGGAAGCTTAGAGTTCCTGTAATAGTTTTAGCATTTTTATACCTTGAAAATAGCTCTTCTTTTGTTTTGTTATAGTAGTCAGCGTCTGCATAAGCATCTTCTATGTAGGTCTTATAAGTTTGTGAAGTCCAATGATAAAGTTTTTTCACCGGTAGAATTTGATTTTTATTTGCAATTCTATAATTCCGAGCGCCTCTTTTTAATGTAAAAATGTTTTCGAAAGCTGATATAAATACCTTTCTAAAGGTACCAAGATCTTTGAAATCGGTTAAGCCATTCCGTAGTAATCACAGCTTGAAAGTACATATTATCGTCCATTTTAAAAAACTTCGATACCTTGCCACGCCCACATATTTTCAAAAATGCAATTTCTAAATATGAGTTTGTTTTTGTATAGATGAAATGTAGCCGTATGCAAAATTTCATCAAATTCTGAGAGGGTCGTTTTCAAAATGTGCGTTTTTTATAGGTTTTAATATGAAATTCATCTTATAAGAAACTTGAATTTTAATAAATTATGTTTTTGTTTGGAATTGAGTGTTTCTTTATTCAAAATCCCCTTAGAAGTCACTAGCGACGCGGTTTCCACTCCCAACAGGTATACTTTAGCGAAAATTTTCAAATCTGCTATATTACTCTTTTTTATTGGTTACCACAATAAAATCTTATATAGCCAAAAAATGCCCAAAGGCTTGGCCAATACGCTAAAAAGTGGGGTAAAAAAATTACCCTTTTTTGAAGTTTTTTAAATAGAGTTGCTATATAAGTTATTAAGTTATAAGCAAATTGGGTTTTAAATGAAATATGTTTTAACAATGCATCCTTTGATATACAAAACATGTCCTTGCATGTCCGAATATTTTTGTTATTCAAAAAAGATTTTTTTCGACTAATACATTTTTATCGGAAGTTGTAGTTGGTTTGACTTAAAATTTACATATAATAATTCTTATTCATTTTTATACACGGGGTGTCTAGACTTTTGTAAATGTCCGTAATCGTTGGGTATGTGGCAACAATGGGCCCACAGCTTAGACAATATGGGTATCAACATTTCCGTTTTCTTCGGTACCTTAATACTACACTCAGGGAACTTCTGCTTTAAAAATATGTGGTTGTTTGGGTTGTAATACCGTTTCTTTATTTTTAATGTAAATGTCAGTCATTTATAGAACAAATTAAAATATTTACTAAACTTGTAGTTCATTTAAAAAAACAACTCACATCAAATGACTGTTTTATGATTTTACATTAATTTTTACAGTTTTTTTTTGTTATTTAAAAAAATAAATGTGTGTTTATTTTTTACTACCATGTGGTTCATTTTTACTACAATTGTTAGTCATTTTTTGAACATTAAAAAACAAATGACAATGTTAGTTGAATTTACTGTAATGTAAGTCGTCCTTTCTTTAAGTGAAATTTCATTTGTTTCTAACTACATTTGCAGTGGTCTTAACCTACATAGTATTCCAAGTGTACTTACAAAAAACTTCGAATGTCTTAAATTTAAAGCATGCTTTCATACAATTTCAGAATTTTTGACACCCTTTTTAACTTCTAAACGTGCGCTTGCGCACCTAAAACAAAATACGTATTTTTTTTGTCCTCAACAACATATCCAAGTTTGATTAAAATCTGCAGATTTGAATTAAAGAATTAAGCCTTTTTAACCTTCGGTAGTTGCCTTGTTAGTTTTTTATATAGCCCAAAACAGAGATGTGGGTCCACACTAGCGAACATTCTCTAAATATTTGATTTATAAATTTCTTTAGACAAGCCAACTGACCCTCTGCATTAAAAAGTATATCGTATAACTATCAAACTACCAATATTTGATCCCCTGTATGATCGGAGTAAAAAATGAAACAAGTTTTACAATTTAATAGGCTAGGCTAAATACTAGGGTATTCAAATTACTCATGTTTAGTTTTGCTCGAGTAAACGAGTAACTTACTCGATTAATCGAGTACGATTTTAAAAGTTCCCGCATAACTCGAAGAATTTCAATAATTATATTTCATTAATTTTTCCTTAAAAAAAAAACTTTATAACACACAAAATAAATACAAAATCAAGAATTTTGAAATTTTTTCATCAAAATTAAAAAATTACGATATTATTACTATTAAATTTAAAATTCAAAAGATTTTCGAAAATAAAAAAACAATTTTGGTTCCTTTAGCTCCTTAAGAGTTTTTATTTTGTTTTATTAAATTTCGACTTGAGAAAAACATTAGGGATTTAACATTAGTATTTTTTGCAAATATTTAGAATAATATGAATAATCAAAAAATAAAAGAAATATTATTTCTGCGCCGTCTTTAAAAAAGTTTGCAACACCAAATGGAAGGCAGTAACTGGCCAATAACTGGCCAAAAATTTATAAAAAATTTTAAGTATAACAATTTATTGCTCGAAGTTTTTTAATAACTTAATTGTTAATTCTTTAGAAATATATTTTAAGCGGGCTTGGAAAGTGTTTTCCTGATCAAAATAAAAAAATAATTACTTCATTATTTTTACCCGACGTTTCGTTGGGATACTTTCCAATTTCTTCAGGGGTAGATATTGTTATTACCCATGTGAAAATTGATTCATATAATAACCATATCTCATATATGACCATATATGTTCGGATTCGAAATTTGAAGGTATGTGGTTGTATATGCTCATATATAAGCATATATGGATCATATAAAAACATATATGATCATTAGAGGTGATCAACTTTGTATGGCAGTATTTCAAAATGAGTTATAAAGTCAAGCGATGGGCTAGTTTGGTTCCTTTGTATGTAAAAACATTTAATATGAAGTTTGGTGCCGATTGGATAAAGAAAAACACGAGGCGAAAATCGATTAAAAATTGAAGGTGTGTTTTGTATGGAGGATAAATGGCTTTTTTTTTTTGCGTTTTTTCACAAAATTGTTAATATTGAAGCAGTTTTTATTCCATATTATACATTAATCGAGATGAAAACAAAAAAGTGTTTTCAAAAGATATAAAAATCTAAAATCGGTTGAGAATTACCCGAGTAAAAAAAAAATACCCCAGACCACTAATGTGCCAAATAACACTTGATCAAACATTTCGAGCCCACATCCTAAACGTTTTCGAAATTAAATACCAAAATATTTTTTTTTTACTTACTGGACCCTTAACTGTTAGATTTGAAATATTTAATTTTTAGGATGTCGGTATCCTGTCCTAAGGTGACGTCAAAAACCAACAATATTTTTGGGGTATTTTTAAAATCTCCAATTTCAAATTTTAAAAAATTTTGTTCAACCAAATTAAAAAAAAAATAGTTTCGCACACTAATTTCTCATTAAGTATAAAACTTAAAATAAAAATACCAAAAATTACACATATCTCCCGTTTAATTTAGTAAGGGCAGCTATTTAAATTTGGCGGATTTCGAGGAAAACGCTTTTTTATGCACAAAATTCGAGCATAGGGTAAAATTTTATCTACTTTTAACAAGTAGCAATTAATGCTATTCAGAGTTATATGAAACAAAGTACAAGCACTATATTCTGAAAATTTGGTTAAAATCAAACTACGGCAAAGGTAAAATTTCAAGGTCAAAGTTAAATTTTTTCGAAATTTTGAAGATTTCATGAAATTGATAACGAAAAATCATGTGGTATCTTCGTATTTGAATGAAGGTTGACTAAATTATTTTCCGTAGTTGGTATTTATTATTTAAAAAGAAAAAAACTTAATTAACCCTTTTGTGCACTTGGGCCAAAAATGTCCCAATATTTTTTAACATTAAAAAAAAGCAGTTTCTTTCAAATATCTGCATAATAGAGGTAAAATTTTGAAGTATAAATAACAAAATACAAATGTACTTTATTTAATTTAATAACCTAAAAATCGTTTAATCCACTTTGGGCCAAAATTACTCAATATTTTGTAACATTAAAAACGCATCTATTTATAAATAGAAATGATTAATTTTATTAAACAGATATTTTAATGAAGCTGCGTTTTTAATGTTACAAAATATTGACGAATTTTTGACCCAAAGTGCATTAAACGATAAAGTAAATCTGTATTTTGTTATTTATAATTCAAAAATGTTACCTCTATTATGCAGATATTTGAAAGAAACTGCGTTTTTTAATGTTAAAAAATATTGGGACATTTTTGGACCCAAGTGCACAAAAGGGTTAATTAAGTTTTTTTTTCTTTTTATAAACAAAACTTTTTACTGAAAACAAAAATACTTAATACTAGCGACAAGATTTATTCAAATATTTATCTTAAACGTATTCTCGAATTGTGTTACAGTTTGCGAAAATCTTCTCTCTTCATACGGAATTACCTCATTCCATAATCTCACCACTTTGACCACAAATGACCTATCCATAGTGAGAGTTGAATGCATTGGATAAACGATCGAACTTCTTGATCTTGTGGAAATTCCGAAGACAAATTTGTCAGCTAAGTATGAAGGGCAATTGTACTTAATAATTTTAAAAAATAAAATGATCTGACGGGAGCTTATGTAATCATCAGTCATATCCCAATAATTGCATTCTAAAAGCCGATACATGATCTCGTATTTTAAGACCAAAAATGTATCTAACTACCCTGTTAAAACATACTTTAAGTCTCGCTATATTATCCCTAGAAGTACAGCTATACATTTCTAAACCATATAAAAACAAGTGAAGACAAAGAGCTACTCCTACTCGTTGCCTTACCATAGGTGGTAAATAGCAACTCATGTTATATAACCTTCGTAATGTCCAAGACACCTTGGATATAACGGAGTTAATATGCCGGGAAAAATCTAATTTATTATCAATATAGAAGCCAAGCGTTTTATAATTATTAACCGACTCAATACGCTCCCTATTTAAGAAAATATTAAGTTGACAGTGTATGTGTCCCGAAAAGAACATAACTTTACATTTTGCAGGATTAAGGTCCAAGAAAATTTCTCGAGACCAGTTACAAACTTTATTTAAATCAGTATTAATATTCCTCTCAAACGCCACTAAGTTATGAGATTGTGAGCTTCCTAATAACTGAATGTCATCCCCGTAAGTATAACACTTTAAAATAGAAAAAATAGTAAATATATCATTAATATATAACAAGAAAAGCATTGACCCCAAAATGGACCCCTAAGGTACAACTCTGTAAACACTAAGAAGATCAGAGCATTGATATCCCATTTTTACATATTGTATTAAGGAAAATGAAAAAACAAAAAAACCGAAACAAATTAAAAAAACCCATGTTTGAACTGGAATTAAACATTTTTCGATTTAGTCGATTAACACTACACTCAAAAAAAAAGTTTGTAAAGTCAGCAAAAAATTTTGCTGAGTCAGCAAAATTTTAGTCAGGAGGATGCTTGCAAAAAAGTTGCTAGTGTCAGCATAATCTTTTGCTGAAAATCAGCGAGCTGATTTTTAGCAACAAAATTTGTAGATTCAGCAAAAGTTTTGCTAACACTTAGTAGATTAGAAATACAAAAGCCTTGCTAAAAATTAATAAATTTTTTGCTGAATTTTAGTAGACTGAAAAAAACGCTAAAAAATTTGTAGAAAAATTGTAATTTAGTTAATTTATTTGCTGAAAATCATAAAACATGTTTTTGTGATTCTTTTAAAAAATAATTTACTATAATAACGAAACATAAAAATTTAATTTTTCCACATTGACGACATGAATTTATTTAATATCTGAAAATATATAGAAATAAATATATATAACATAACACAAATTTTCTTCCAATTACTTACATCAATGGTTGTCTAAATGATGCTATCGTTTAAATGATGCTATCGCAACTGCCGAAGATAATTATAGAAACGAAACGAAAAAATAAACAAAAACAAACGGAACGAAAAAAACAACCCTTTTTGCAATAAGAAAAAGGAACCATAAAAATCTACCTAAGATGTGTGTCTTTGTCTTTCACTTTACTCTGTCTACATTTCTGTATATGTTTGTTTGCAATTTGACCACACATATAAACATTTAGTTTAAATAAATAAATATTTTATTTTGTCTTTTATTTAATTAATAGACAATTATTTTCACAAGCCGGTGACAACGCAAAATTTAAGTTATTTTAATCCTCAATTTTGTTTTATGTATGAAAAACAGATACAAAAGTCTTCCATGGTTGATTTTTTTATATGTCTTATTAGAGTTGTACTTTTTAGTATCATTTTCCTCTTCTCTACTACATCTTGACATGCCGCGACATCTACTTCATTCTGCGTATATCTTTCAATCTGGTTGTCGTCCACACTATTAATGTGCTTATCAGCACAATTTTTTTTTAGCAAAATTAATTAGTAAAACATTAGTATATTAGTAAAGCATTAGTATAAAAGAGTTAAGTGCTGAATAAGTATAACAAAAATTTTAGCTGAAAACACGATTTTAGCAAAAAATTTTGCTAAAAAATAGTATACCTGATTTACAAGACGTTTTACTAACTTATTTTTTGAGTGTATTAATCGACCAAAAATTGTTCGAGTTTGTCGTTACTCGAAATTGACCATTTTAAATTACTCGAACAATTGGTTGATTAAAATTCATCGATTAATCGAGTGACGGTTAACCGATTGAATACCCTACTAAATACACTTAAAGTTAAATAATTGTCTTTTGGTTTTAATGCCTGTATGCAATAATTGTCACTCCACTTTAAAGATCTGATAATTTTGATTTATATAGTACTTTAACTTAACTTTGCCTTACAGATTTAAAAAAATAAATTTAAAAATTCCATAAGAAAAAATTAATGAAAAAAAAATTATTCCTAGTATGCCTTAGGAGTCTGAAAATTCTATTAGAGCAATGTTTTTAAAAATTCAATCAGGTAGGTGACACTGCATTGGCAAAATATTGAGCTTATTTATAGAATATTAGTAATCAGTTTTCAACTAAATATGGAAAGTGCTGGAGATTTTACTATATTAATATATTTCTTTATAAAGAAAAAAATTTAGAACTATTCCTTTTGCCATTGTAGTGCAGAAAATATCAATTTAACTTCACAATTTTTATTTGAAATTCAAAAAATATCAATTTAAATTTAGAATTTCCGTTTGAAATTCAGAAAATATGAATTAAAAATCATATTTTCCTTTTGAAATTCAGAAAATATTAATTGCAATTCAGAAAATTAGTATCCCATTTAGTATTTTCTGAATTTCAAATGACATTTTCTGAATTTCAATTGATATTTTTTGAATTTCAAACGTCATTTTCTGAATTTCAATTGATATTTTCGGATTTTCAAATGGAACATCTGAATTTCAATTGATGTTATCTTAATTTTAAATGGAAAATCTTGAGATTCAATTGATGGTTTCTGAATTTCAATTGGAATTTCTGAATTGCAATTGATATTTTCTGAATTACAGTTGTCCGGATTTGTTATGGAGAATATTGTCCATATTAAATATTTCTCAGATTTGTATGTTAAAACTACATGGTGTATTCTGAATTTGCTACACTCATACAAATAAGTCTGAAAAAATATATCAAAAAAATATATCTCAGAAGAGAGTTTGTTTTTTTTCAAAATATTTTAATCATAAATCAAATGAAAAATAACACTAAAAACTCTGGAAATTTTATCTAGATATTGGTATTTAAAAAAAAAAATCGGGTTTAAATAAAAAAAAAACTTCAATGTATTGTAAACTTAGTTTATATTTTTTATACTAAATTTGTTGCCTATTTTTTTCATTTTTTCGGAACTGAACCATAAAATCGTACAATTAAGTTGGCCTGTGTTTAATGATATTTAACTTGCCATCAAACAAATTTCAGTATTTCCGTATTTGATTAAAAATCTACAAATACTATGAACATTTTATCGCTCATAGCCTGCCGCTTGAATTCTGTTAAGGTCTTTAAACATTCCACAACTGCTACTGTGATATGCTTGCTAGCTTTACTTTTACAGGATACCTTTAGTAACCGTTAAACGAGTATATTAAATTATTTGATTGTTAATAATTTATTTAAATATACTTAAAATGTAAGACAGCAATTTCTAGCAATCCAATAAAAACAAAAAACGTAAATAAATAGGAAATAATAAAATATAAAATTCTAATAGTCTTATAGTAACGACAACTAAGACTCTCCCTAACCAACCATTTACGCAAACACAAACACACATAAAAACTCAACACATCTACACTCACAAACAGCATTTGTGTATTAAGATAAAAGACAAAAAAAACATACGAAAACAAAATAAAAAATAATATCATGAAAATTGAAATAAACACTATAAACCAAGACTAAAACTTGTAAAACCCAACTGCCACATAAATAAACGAAATATGAACATGGTTTCTTTAACCCGTCAATGGCAATCACTTTATGAGATAGTATTTTGGACTCCAAAAGAAAAGCGGAGTTTTAAAAGGAAGCTTTTAATACAAAAGAAATATATTTTTTGTGAAAATTGTGGTTTAAAAAAAAATGAGATATACTATGAGAGAAATATCTTCATGATAGCAATGAATTTATGCATTCGATCTTTGAATTGCCACTGCAATTTGTCCATTAAAACTTTTCATTTAATCGATGCAGTTTTGAGTAAAATTTAATGAAAAATTTCATATTATTTATTAAAAATTTCATACGACTAATGACAAAGTTTCATTGAAAAAAAGTTTCAATAAAACTGTGAAGCTTTTTCATAAAGTTAAAAAATTTCTCATTTACATTATGAAGAATACTTGACTAGGTTAGTGAAAGAATTTCTTTAATCTACTCCTAGAAATTCTCTCTATGTATGGCTATTTAGCATCTATACCCTATGGGGAATGGGACCGGTTCTGCGTTTGCCACAGGATCGGTCCTTTCGTGCCAGATACCAGACCTCTGCTAAATCCTACCCTATGTAAACAACTGGCATTTTTAACATTGGCTTGTCAAGGGAGGGGGTCATTTGTCCTGCTTTAAGCCACAAAGTGACATGCCACAGGACTAACCAAAGATGGACATACCACAAGACTGTCGCAAAAGGCCCATGTTGTATAAAATAAACGAAAACTAAACAGCTGTCAATGGGTAAAATTCTGGTCAACTGGCTTTTTCTTGTTAATAATCATTCTGGTTAAGTGGTATGTCCTTCCTTTACCAGTCACAGGATTGGTAAGCTTAGGACAATTGACACTGCTTAACCCACTTTAGTATTAAATTATACCAGTCCTGTGTTAAGGCCTTCTTTAAGCAGTCACTTTTAGGACAATTGACTCCTCATTCCCCATAGTGTAAGAATATCTTCTGTTTCCATTTTTTTTTATATATAAATACCTACCAAAGGTAGACATTATACACAAAAAACAAGTTTTCAATTTACTTTTTGATCAATGGTGATAATCTTTAACTTCGAGCTCATATATTAGTTCTCATTTAGTGAGAAAACTAGTTTATATGAATGCTTGATGTTTTGCATGGGATTGTTACCTCTTTCTAAACGTGTTCTGATGATGGGAACTTAGAAAATTCCCGAAATAGATCTATCAACACATTCCTGAAAGGGTTAATAAATAAATTTAAAAACAAAAACTCTATAGATTATTTGTTAGGACAATATCGTAATAAAGAAATATAGAGTATGGCCTCGAACTTGAATAATTTTCATTGCACAATTAAAGGTCGAAAACATAATTTTTATTAAACAATTTTATATAAAATAAAAAAAATCTTAAAGTTTTCTACAGCTGACATAAAAAATCCTGCTGAATTTACCATAAATGTGCACTGAAAAAATTATTTTCATAATATCATGGAATTTTTGCAATATATCAGTGAAGTGTCTCTGGAATTCTTACATTGAAACACTTCACTAAATTAATGAAATTTCTCATAAAATTTCATTAAATATTTCATTTTATTTATTGAAAATTTCATACGCATAATGAAAAAGTTTCATTTAAAATAGTTTCATTAAAATAATGAAATAAAAATTAAAATAATTCATAAATTTTAAGAAATTTTTAATTCACTTGGTGAATAAAACTTCATTATTTTTCTGAAAATATTGCTTTTTTGTAGTTTTTAAAACGTGTTTTTCGATGACACTTTGTACGTTTAAGGGTTAAGATGAAGCAGTAGCATTGTAAGGTGATTCAAATAAAAACAAACATGGTTAAGGGTAACAAATATGTATGAAATTGTGAGGTGGAGATCGGGTGGTTTTGGAGATGCACAGTCGGATATCTCACAAAATTTTTGGAAATAATTCGGCTATTTCGTACTTTGTAGTCTGATGTCAATGAAATTTGGAACATGCATAAGCGACGTAATATTCGCGGGGGTGTCGATATGACTACCAAAAGTAATTAACTTATTGCATATACAATTCTGAGTTCTCACCATTTTTTATTCCGATTTTCAAAACATTAACACATTAGTAATCTGCTAGTAAAGACTAACGAAAAACATGCTTTTATGTGTATGTTATCTCTAATAGTTGCCAAGATATTTCCAAATATGGCCTGACTCAGGTTCAGTTTCTTTTGCGAATAGCGCGACGAAATCATGGCAATTTTATTTTTTAAATATTTTTATTTGTTATTTAACTAAATAAATTCTTGATTTAATACAAAAAAAAGTAATGCAATATCTTGTTCCACTCAAAAACTACTTTCGTTTAAAGTGGAAATAAAAAAAATTTAATTTGTGCGATTTTTTTCCAAAAAGCACCAACAGTCTCATACCTCCAGATATATATTTTCTTTCTAAAGATATCAAATGTGCCTACTATTCTGAAAGGACTTCTTATATAAAAGCGAGTTGTGTAAAAAAAAATGTTTGCTGTATGTATACTTTTCCCCCAGCCCCTTCTAAAGTTGTCACATTGTTAAGGCAAATATCAACTTTAAACCACTGTTAAAAATTAGGCACTCCTCCGATTAGGTAGCGGAAACGTTTTAAATGTAGGCATGGCAGCAAAAAAAGTAAATAATCCCATTTTTGGTTTTTTTTTTAATTTTTAGGAATTGTAAGATTGCTTACAACAAATCATAAATTCGGACATACATTTCACATTGTTGACGTAAAAGTCATTAAAGTCCAAAAAATCACTGGATTATGCCGTTGAGGTTTTGTAATAGATTAGAAAAAAAACTACTCTATAAACAACCGTGTGTAGTTGCGGATAATTTTTTGATTGGTTTTTTGACAATGATGATGTCAATTTGTTTTTGGGGGAAAAAAAATAGAAAAATGAAGATTTAGGAACTTCCTTTTTTTGGATTTTGCGACGGGAGAGAAAGGTCAGACAAGTGGTGTGGGTGTAATACAATTTGGCTACAACAACAACACTGGAAGGAATTTCTGTGTATTTTATTAAAGTTCTTGCATACATACATACATTTAAAATTTTTGGAAGAAAAAAACGTAAAAATAAATTTTGAACAACATACAAGTACATTCTTTTTTTTGCTAAACGTCATCTGCCGCAACAACCACCGCTGTCTGACCCAACGCTGGAGTAACTGCATCGGCACCACCAAGCCAGGGGTGTCAGGTATATTAAGGTTAAGTACGAATAGGGACCGATTTACCAGGACGACTTCTAAACGGACGGAACTGGAAATAAATATATTAAAATTGTTTTTTTTTTTTAACATGAATGATTAGTGAACACATATAGCTCAGGCCTTTAGGTTGCGACATAGTTTAGAGGTTAAGTTGCCCGTGGGTTGGTGGCACTATGGTGTCCTCTACCGGGAAGAAAATTAAATGCGTTTAGAATAAAAGAAAATATTTGAAAAGAACGCGGAAAAGGAAAATAATTAAAATACAAGAAAAAGAAAAGCAATAGCAAAATATTTAATAGGAAAATAAAATAATTAGAACAACGAAAAATTTCGCACGGAAACTACGTACCCTAGGACTGAAAACGGACGGCAAAAACTTAATAAACGCTTGGGAAGATTCCGGTCAGCAGCAGCATTTTTGAATATTTCCATCTTGCTAAAATCCTAAAGGGTATATATTAAATTTTTGGTGAAAAAGAAGATTTTTAAGTTTGCGGTTATATTTGCCTGTTGGAATAATACTTACCTTTTGAGGCCATACTTACCTGTTAAAGCTATACTTATCTGTTGGATTTATTTTATCGCATTTGAAGCATTTTAATTTATTAGTTCCAATTTCATAAATTTTTGCCAAATTAAATTTTCCAAAGTCATCAATCCGGAATTCTAAATGTGTATATGTTAAGTCGTAAAAAAAAATGAAAAAGAATTAAATTGCCAAATTTAATTATTTTCACCGCGATTTCCAAATTACTTCTTTGCTTTTTATGAATTAAGTTTTGAGAATTTTGTTTTTTATATAAATTAATTTTTTTTTGTATAAAATACAGCTTGTGGCCAAATAAGGCAATAGATGAATTTTTCAATTTTAAATTAAAGTTATTAATAAAGAACCCGAAATGTTTATAACGTTTATATGAAAATTTTAAAATGTTGTTATTTATAAGAATGGCGTGCTAAATAAGTGAGCAGTGGTAGTAGGGAAAGGTGAGTGGCCTGCGGAGTGACTGCGTTTGGGATATCCGGTAAATTTCTGGCGCGGATGTCAAGGTGAAGTCCTTACAAACTTCAAGAGGGCGGGCTGCCGACTTGGCATGACACCGGCGAGTGAATGCGTTTGGGACATCCGGCAAATTTCTGGCGCGGATGTCAAGGTGAAGTCCTTATAAACTTCAAGAGGGCGGGGCTGCCGACTTGGCATGACATCGGCCAAGTGTTTTTATAATTTTTGAGTGTACGATAGGAAGTTCGTGGAGTGTCATTTAAATATATAATTTATAGGTTGCTTCGGGTCTTCATCCCTGTCAAAAATAGCCAGAGGTTGGCAAGAATCACCCCCAATATCGGCGAGCTCTAGCCGAGCTTAAACGCGGGCATGCCAGCCGACGATCTGGCCACTCTTATAATATGTTTTTTTTAACCCCAGCTGACACTACAACATTTAATATCCTTACCAGCGATACCAAACACTTATATGGCAGATTTATAACTCCTTAACAGAAAATATTCAAAAGTTACTTCTTATGCAAATATTTCTTATTATGAGTCTTTGTTTTCATATGTATCTTTCTGCATTGAAGACAGTTTAAATATGAATACACTTATAATAAGAAATATTTTCATAGGGGGTAACTTTCTAAGATTTCCTGTTAAGAAGTTATAAATATATCATATAAGTGTTTAGTGGTGTTCGGACCATAGTGTGTACGAATCCCTACGTCATGGGGATGAACTCTCTCGATCGGTAGGTTGGGTAAGTATGTGGTGGGGACAGTCTGCCAAAAATGTATCCAGTAAAAACTTGTAAGTTCTTTGGCATCAAACTTTCACTTTACTACCTCTTTTACTATTTTTTACAGAGTATTTGTGTAAACGACCACCTTGCAGTAAAGACTTGTATACATTATTAAAAAAATTTGTGTTATCGAACAATCTTTATATTTAAGTTTAAAAATGTATCTTTGCAACATGGGGTCATATTTGATCAAAATAGGGTATGAGTATATGATCATACTTGGGACATATATCTATACATATGATGAGTTTATGATGTATAATTTATGTTTATAATGTTTTAGTTTTTGATTTGAATGTACGAACACATGTATGACTCCATGTGTGTCATATCTGTTATCGTATGACCATATACTAATCATATATGATTACCCATCAACCAGTGCATTACCATTCGTGAACATATATTTTTATTTCTAATCGGTTCTTCAAACAAATATTTATTAATAGAGATAATCCAATGATTTTTTAGACTTAAATAGACTTTTAAGTCAACAATGTGAAAAATTATTGTCCGTATTTATGATTTGCTGTAAGCAATCCCACAATTCCCAAAAAATAAAATAAACATTCCAAAAATGAAATTTTTTAAATTTTTTTGCTACGATGTCTGCTTTTGAAGTGGTGATTGGAAGAGACTTACCCAATAAATTAGGTTTATGTTGGAGTGTCTACAACCGCTTCCGTTACCTAATTGCCTCGGGAGGGGGTGGGGTGGTTCGAAATGTGCAAAATCTAAACTTAAGCTCGATATTAAGTCACTTATGCTTGTTCTAAATGTCATTGAAATCAGACTACTAAGTAAGAAATGGCTAAATTGTTTCCAAAATTTTTGTGTTATATCCCACTGTGCGATGGTGGTGGCGACTTGTATAAAAACATAAGGTTAAGAAGTCTATGTGTATCAACGGAGTAGATTTCTTTTTTGGGGAAACAACCATAATAAATATAAAGAACTTATACTTTCTAGTATAAAAGTACTGCAACTCAACTACACACACACGCGTACATATTTATGTTGAGAAACACACACATATTCGTTTTTGTTTTTCTATAAATTTTAACAACAAGATAAGTTCTTACGAGTACTACTACCACGAAGATATTTTCTTTATACTATTGGATAGGGGAAATGTAAATTTCATGCTTTGATTAGAATTTCATACTTTGATTAGAAAAAGTCTAACAAAAATATTTTGTGATAACAAATACTTTAATTGTTATCACAAAATATATTTGTTAAAAATTACCTATAACGCATATTAAAATATTCGAAAAATTAAAAAAAAAATCGGGCTTTGATTTATTCCAATTTAAGGCTATTTTTTTTACTAAATGCATTTTTAATAAAACTGGTGTAGCACTTTAATGAAAGTCAAAGTTTACTTGTGGAATACTTTTCACAAATAAAATTAAATAAAATTGCATATTAATTATAGTATTAATTGCAATTGTCTGAAAAAGACGTTAAAATTCAAACTCAAACAAAAATCATACTTTGCATCTATCTAATATACAAAGAATATATCATAGATGTGGCATCACTTCCAACATATGGGAAAACAGTGGACATTAGAGCGAGGTAAGTTTCTAAAAATAGAACTGTTGTGTTGTTAGAGTTGTACTTCTGAGATTATGAATGCAAGAACAAAAACACCGTGTATTGAATAAAACTAGTTTTAATCACAACAAAACTCGACCTGACGATAGATCAGTGCGCTAAAGCGCTCTGTCTAACATGTAGTGCGAGTGCATGTGGCATTAGAAATCAGTTTATCTATACCACGGTCAGTGATTGCACAGAAAATTTTATATAGACGAAATCGAACAAATAAAAATATAACAAATATTACATTATTCAAAAAAAACAGGGTCATTGACGAAGGTTCAGTACCAGAAACTGCGCAGTCTGATTCAGAAAAAATTGAAAATTTGCAATGTAGTTATGATTTTTAGAAAATAACTCATTCTTCTCTACCACGCCTTTCACAATTAATACATCTTTAATTTAACAGTATGAGTAATATTTGAATTTTTTAATACTCATACGTACCAGTACACTTTGGGACCAAGAAAATTTTAAACATAATTCAGTTATTTCTTACTGTCTGATCCAATTACACTGAAACTTTACGTATCCCTAGCAAAAATGTCCCTAAACTTGTTCACCAGTTCGAATTTTTAAATATTTGCCCATTTTCAATTTAGATAATTTAAACTGATTATAGAAAAACTACTTAGAGGTAAGATGTGGTATAAACTGAAAAAAAAACAGTATTAATTAGGACGACTGAACCAGTTGCGCCAAACCGAATAACCGGTTTTTCGGTTTTTTTTAAATCCGCTTTAAATTGCTAATATTAGAAATTTTTTGTGCAACTTTTAAAAAACCACCAAAAATATAAATGTTTAAAATTAAATAGATCTTCTTTCTAAAGAACCCTTTTAGTTCCTTTCGAAACAAAACGATTAAGGCCTATAAATCGAACTTTATTTAAATTTAGAATTTAGCGATAATTCAAGACTTTTTCTACTAAACCTATTTTTATCAAGTTTAAAGCAGTAAATGTAAATGGAGGGCACCCACCGATGTGGATTAAATGTAGAAATTGATATTAAAAGTAAATAATGGTTAAAATTCACAACAAAAAAATCGAACGATTTACTCAATTTTATAGAAATTGGTGTGTGCGAAACCTTTTTAGCATTTAAAGTTATTAGATTTGTACATTTTAGATCATTTCGTTTACGAGCTAGTTCATTTTCAAATTATATTTACCAATTTGTCCCTAAGATATATTCAGAATTGTCAAACAAACGATTGACCAATCCCAGCAAAAAATAGTGCTTCCAAGAAGCGCTTGTGGAAGGCCTTCTTTGAACCCGAAGCGCTTGCTGAAGGCCTTCCAGAAGGCATGATTTTTGTTCGCGATGTCCCACTTGGTAGGTCTTCTTTAAGCAGGTGAGAAGCGCTTCTATCATGTGATCTAAGAATCAAATGATAGAAGCGCTTCCGGAAGATCTTCCAGAAGGCTTCCCGAAGCGCTTCCAGAAGAGCTTCGAGAAGCACAATATAATGCCTTCCAGAATTGCTTCATAGAAGGCCTTCTTTACTGCTTCATTGCATGCCTTCTTCACTCCGTGAGTTGATGATCTCCGATGACTTTTCAAAATAAACTGCTTTGCCAACATGCAGTTTTGTTACCCAACCTTTCAGCTCTTTGATTTCTCATGCTGATGTTGTTCTGAGGCATACATGGGACTAATGAAATAAGTGGACTAATGAAACGGTAATTTCTTGCAGTTATATTAGTTTTCTGTTTTTATATACATCGATAGTATTTTTATGTTATTTTAAATTTATAACGAGCTTTCAAACCTCCGTATATTTACAAAAATAAAGCAAAACCATTGCATTGATATACATTTTAATGAAATTATTTCCATTATCATTTTTTTAATTAATGATAATGATTTGAGGATTTAATTTCATTGACTAATGAAAATGGTATTAAATTTCATTGCCATTAATAATGTATCAATTAAAAAAATTATTACCATTGAAAAATAGCCTTTGAAATTATGAAAAATCGCTTTCTGAAATTTATAGATATTAATTTTCAGTCTGGTTTGTAACCAAGTAAAAAAGAACGAAATGATATGGAACGAGTGGAAATGGAACACTAAATACAGAGAACAAAATCGAATAGAAAAAAAACTAAATTTAAATTTGGCGTGAGCTTATTAGTATTATCACACATATTGGTAAAAAATTTACTAAGTCACCCTGTGACAATTTTCTTAAAATACATCCATCCTTAACTAATTCAATGTTAGTTAATTTTATCATTAAACTAATTGTTCGTCCACTTAATTCCAAATCCAATATTTATCCAAATCTGGAGGTTTTCGGAAGGGGGGTTATCCTTTTTTCCGGTTTGTTGTATAGATTTTTAGACGCATTATGCTTATTAACCTGAAGCCTACGTTCATCCAAAAAAGCCAATCCTTCGTTTCTTTTAGACAGATATTAAAGGTGTCTTTTAGCAACTGTGAGCTGACAGCTATTAAAGGTGTCTTTTAGCAACTGTCAGCTGTAGCATATTCACCTTTCAATATTAGTGTGAAACCACCCACAGCAATTATCGGCCGGATTCCCTTCAAAATCTGATACATGCCCCTTGGAACATTCCTATATGATATTTTCACATTGTCAATATTGGTCCACTTGCCGAATACCTACTTCAACAATCCGCACACATGTGCCTTTCAGAGTAAAAGGTATGACAAGAAAATGCTTAAAATTATTAACATTCACTGGATGAGCAACTCTATTGTTCAAAGTTTTGATACCAATATAGGCAACTGAAGGCAAATGAGTACTATATTCAGAGATAGTATAATTTTTCGTTTCACTGAGAGAATTATCTGTATTATATTAATGAATTTTTGCATTAGATCTATGAATTGTCACTGGAACTAGCCCATTTAAACTTTTCATTAAATTAATGCAATCTTTCATAAAATTAAATGAAAAATTTCATATTATTTATTAAAAATTTCATACGACTAATGAAAAATTAAAAGTGGTTTAATTAAATCTGTGAAGCTTTTTCATGAAGTCTAAGCAATTTTTCATTCATATTGTGTAGAAAACTTCATTAGATTCGTGAAAAATTTTCTTTAAAACTCGTTCAAGGAATTCTCTCTGTGTGGTGGAGGCCAAAACTCAGTCTTTTTGTGAGTGCTGATAATGATGAACATTAATGTTGTAGCAATACTTTTTAATTGATTTCGGCGTTAGCTTTGTAATGTTAATTCTTATTTAATATATTTTTGTCTTCTTTTGTACACTTATACATACTTCGTGATACGAATGACAAACTTCGTGAAAGGAATGAATGTCTGCATGTGTTTTGCTTTTTTATTGCATGTATTATGTTATAGTGATTTCGTTCGTCTAATGGAAAATGTCACCTAGAAACACCATCAAAGTTATTTTTTAGAGACAAAAAACATTGTCTACTGCACTCCTTAAATTATCATATTATTTGTGACCTATGAAATTCTTAATCATCTTGTAATTCGCTAGTCATGTCCATTACATTTACAATTCCTTCAAAATTCCTATCGTTTCGCAATGGAAAGTTTAGACGAACTACCGCTGAAAACTCACCACCTATTTTAGCACACAAATTCATTTCCCATATTAGAAATTTCACTGGCTTGAGAAAAAAGTGGTCAAAGTGTGAACCCGTAAACTTTGTCCACTCTTCCTGAAATTTGGCACATATATCATTTACATTGCCTAGACTCGGTGCAAAATCAAAGTCATATGAAAATCACATCTTTGGAAAAATTAAACATCCTATCCTGCACGGACCAATATAATTTGGAGCAGACCCTACACATAGTGCTACTCCATGAACACCAAAAATTAGTAATACTTATCTAGTTTTCTGCTGAGGTGACAGTCCTTAGTAGGTGTCTTGTGGGCTACTAGTCGCTACGTTGCATTGAAACGGCTGTTGCGGTAACGACTTATTTTTAGTAATTTGTACTGGCGTGTTGAGATACACCCAGAAAAATAAAGTTACAACTGAATTGGAAACTGCATTTTGGTGGCTACAAACAATACATTCGGTTTGTACCACCATATTTAAATGAAATTTCTGTATATTTTAGTTGTTGCAACTTAACGAAATTTTATTGTGAAAGTCAATATTAAGTTGTACCTGTAGTTGTAGATGTAGTTGTAGATGTAGTAACTGAATTTTTTTGGCAAATTGCAAACTGTTTCTCTGTGCGTAATTCTTAAGGTTAGTATTATTGGATAACGGAATTTCAAAACTATTTCGTTGGGTTATTTTAAGGTCATCGGTATTTTAAAATATTTCGTTCGGTTATTTAAGGGTAAGTATTATTTTTAGTTACTTACAAGGGATGTATTCCGAAGCGGACCAACAGATCTTAATACACTTCGGATATGTGAGATAGAGAATAAAAATTTAAGCGACCCGTGTTTTTTAGCTGCCCAATATCATGTTTAGGCGTTACTAAGTGGGGTAATAAATTACCCCATTTTACGTTTTTTCGTGTTATTTCGTTCTACTTAAAGTAACTGGTCTATACAGTTTGGCATCAAATAAAAGCTTTTTTGAAGACACATTCGCTGGTGTATAAAAATATGCCCACAGACATTCAATTAATTTTTATTGATAAAAAAGTATGTGTTTTGAATAACATTAAATCTGGAGTTTTATTAAGGAATTATAGTTATAGTATAAGGCTAAAAATAATGCATAGCGATGCCCGTCTAATTTAATCGAGGGAGGGTCTGAGCTTTTTCCGATATTCGAAACCGTTTGATTTTTATGCGATTTTTACCGAAGAGCTTTTCTCTTCTATATTTCAAATAATTCAAAAATGTGTAAATTCTGGTTTCTTGGGTACTTTAACCCAGCGTACAAATAAATCTAGTTTTCGTAAAATAAAGGCAAGTTTTCATACAAAAACACACGTTTTATCCTACGTTTTAACCCTTAAACGTGAGATTAGTGGGACTAAAAAATACGTGTTTTTTTTGTTTGCTGCTTTACAATATATCCAAAGTTCATTAAAATCTGCTAATTCGGGTCATGATACCTCCCTTGTTAGTTACGATATTTTAAGGTTAACGGTTTTCGGAGTTATCTTGTTAGTGTTTTTTAAGGATAGCAATAGTCCATTTTGACATTTCCAGAGACCGTTAATCTTTATGTGTGTGAGTAAGCAATAACAGCAAATAATTAATTTTTAATTGATGTTGCTTTTGAGAAAAATAAATGAAATACTACAGCTATTTCGTTACGATATTTAGGATTAACAGTATTTTAACTGATTCCGTTAGTAATATTTTACGGTTAACGATAATTCTTTGAAAGGGGTTTTAATCTCAATGTTTACTCTTTTTTTTAATGTGCAATGCCCTAATTATAGTTGAGAACTAACGCTTCCCTTTAACCAATATCTCTCTATTCCATCATGGCTCATTTAGTATCTATAGTTGGTGGTCTCGTTATTCTTGCTGAGCTATGAAAGCAACAAATACTAAAGTTTTATCTTTTTTCATTTATGCCATTTCGTATTGTGTACCCAGTTAAAATAGTCATCTAACTATTTGACCACTACCACTGTATTATGTGTTTTAGTTATAGTGCCCTCCTTCATTAGACAGACGATAAAGGGATGAGGGTTTTACATTTATAATACTCCCACGAGTGTTGTATCTTATTTTAAGCTGCTACTGGTATTTTCAGTTTGTAGGTAAGTAGGCACTGCTTAGGAGGAACCCAAGTAGCAAAGCAACTAAACTTTTATAAACAATTGTGTGCATTAGGCGTATAACTTCGAACATTTTTTTTTATTAGAAAAAATATCGAAGAAGAAAAGCTATTTCAATTATTCGCTAGCGTTAAAAACGCATCAAAGTTCGGAAAATAAATAAATTTACAAATTAATTTAAAAATGGCAATTTATGCTCTTGCAGTAACTTCTCTCTACTAAATTTTAGTATTCGGAATACGACTTTTTATAGTAATTTATAAACCAACGAATATATTTTTGCAAAAAATTATTACTTCCCGCTAAAAATTTGGGCTTAAGCCATTTTCGCTGTATTTGAAGAAATCCGGCCAGTTTTTAATGAAGTTTTTCTTATACACCAAAAAATAAAAACCCCATTTAAATTAGGAAAACTACCGATTCAAGAACTTTAATTACTGAAATTCAGCCAACAACGAAAATTGCTAATTCAATTAGAAATTGATAGCTCTTTAATTGAATTATTTTTCAATTAAATAATAACTCATTTGATTAAAAAGTGAACAATATCGCATACCTTCCCAAAAATTAAAAAAAAAAAAAAAAAAAAAAAAATATAAAAAAAGTTATACACAAAAAAGCTTAGGTACCCAAAAAGTCTAATATATGCTCAAACATGGAGGGTAATGTGGAGTACCTAGTCGGGTAATGTGGAACAATATTCCATATTAATCGCAATCAAATCTACGTTGTTTTCTTGAATGATTGAAATGTAAAATAAATACAGAATTTGTTTCAATAACGAATTTTACCAGTTTTTGGATTTTTTGTTTTGGCAAACTGAATTTTAATGGACGAAAAATAAGTGAATATTTTTAATAAACTAATGAAACTTTTCTTCACAAAGTGATCGAATAATTCGTTAAAATTAATGTAAAGCTTTATGCTTTTTATTCAACTTGTTTTTTAATGAAGCGTATTTATTAAGTTAATGCAATTTTTATGAAATAAAATTATTTTATTTTATTAATTAATAATCATATAATCACAAATTATATACTATTGCCCTAACCAAGCACTAGGTACTATGGCCTTCGGCGCGTTGTAGCGAAAACAGACCAGTGCCTCTGGTGAGAATCGAACCCACGACAACCGATAAGCCAGCACGCTACCAATTAGCCTACCTGGGCGCACTAAATAAAATTATATTTCTCATAAAATTTAAGAAACACTTGCATTAGTTTGATGAAAATTTTCAATTGTCAAGATCAAATGCAAATTCATTGGTTTTAAGAAAAAATAATGCATTAATATAATACAGAGAAGGTCTCGGAGCGAAGAAAAACATCTACATAGACAGTTTGTTTTTTAAAATATAATTAGTAGAAAATATTCTATATTTGATATGAACTTGCTTTGCTTTCAAAAATAACTGTGACAGGATTTTGGTAAAAATCTTATTTTAAAACAAAAATAAATTTCAAAACTAGTTAGATTTCAGGTTTAGTAATTAAGGCTAAAATACACCACCAATAACATTTATCAATCTATTTAACAATTATCTAAAAAATCGGAAGATTTTTTTTTTAAATAGTTTCTTCAGATTGGTTGATTTTCAAAAATATAACACTTTAGAGGAGAATATAGATCTATAATAATTTAAAATACTTAAGAAGAGAAATGCACATTCTTGTAAAACTTAATACTATTTCATGAGTGAACACAAATTAGCGAATAATATATCGCACACCTAGTTCAAAAGTGACTCAACTCAAAATTTTTAATTTTTCAGAAATCGAAAAAAAAAATACTTGCAATTTTATACCAATTGAAACATAAAAAAAGACATAACTGTTTGTTAGCAACAGTTAACAACAACAAAATCCTCTGATATTTTTTTTTATAGATAAACAAGTGTATTGTGCATAGTTTAAGCATATAAACCCGAAAAATTAAAATTTTGAGTTAAGTCACTTTTGAACTAGGTGTGCGATATGTCTGGAACAGTTTAAATCGCAGAGAAACGACAAACACCTTATTTAAGAATGCTTCAGAAAGAATCATATTGTATGTTGTATTAATGTCAAATAAATAAAAGTACATAGTATAAGCAAGATGTTTAAATATAAGGGGTCACAGAATTCATCATACAAGACATCATACAGGACATCATTCTGCCAGACAGGATATCCTTCCTTGGTGAAAACAGTGGATCGAAATAAATTCAAAGTGAAATAACATTTTTTTTCATACATTATTTTCATTGTTTACATTGTTTACACTATTTACTTTACATACTTTACATTGTTTTCATTATTTACATTAAATTCTTTACATAATTAGCATAGTTTATATACATTACACACTTAAGACCCGGCTACGAGCGAGAATACCTCAACACGTCCAGCAATATTTTGTTTGATGTCCTGCAATATGTCTTGTTTGATGAATTCTGTGACTCCTTATATTTAAACTCCTTGGTATTAGTAACTACAATTTAAAATTGATATATAAATTTATATATAAAAACATAATTTTTATTTTTAAAAATTATATCAAACTTGTATAAAAGACAAAGTACAGTCTAGTTTACTCATTTTGTATTTGTTTATAGACAAAACAAAAAATAAAAAGGAGGGAAACAAAACAAAAAAAACTCTATAGATTATTTGTTTGGCCAATATCTTACACTCATAATAATCCATGCATAAAAATACGAAAACTACAAAATATTTCGTAAAATGTTCAAGTTTTCGTTTATTTTATACAAAATTTGGTTATTTTGACATTTTCTCGTAATTTTACGCATGGATTATTATGAGTGTAATAAAGAAATATAGAGTATGGCCTCGAACTTGAATAATTTTCAATTGGGGAATTTTGAATTTTATTCATCGTCTACTTAGACAGTGTGCAATTAATACTATAATTAATATGCACATATTTTTCAATTGTTTCATTTTCATTGATATATTAGATAAAAAAAAAAATACTGAGTGGGTAAAGTATTCCCACCTTGTGGTATTCCACGTTGACCGATCTGCAAATATGTTTCTTTAAAAAAATACAACTCTCATATATGGGCAGGGGCTCCATTGTCTATTCTGAAGCTTCTGGACCGTGTTCAGGGGAGGGCGGTGAAGCTTATCAATGACAGTAGTGTATCCAACTCTATTGATTCATTGGAGCATCATCGGAATGTGGGTTGTGTGACACTTTTCTATCGATATTACCATGGGAGATGCTCATCTGAGATAAGTGAACTTATTCCACGAGCCCGAGTTTTTATTCGTAATACTCGCTTATCTAGTAGAGCACATCCGTTTGTAGTTGATTGTCCTGTGTTTCGCACAACGCATTACAGAGAAAATTCGTTTTTTAGTCGAACGATTCGTATGTGGAACAAACTTCCCGCAAAAGTCTTCCCTGTTACTTACAATTTAGAAAAATTTAAATCAAATATCCACAAACACTACTCCCTCTTTCCTCCTTCCCATACCTTATTTTCCTGATCAATACAATGCACTGCATGAGTAGGGGGCATCCCCTGAGTATTGGTTAAATTATAAAAAAAAAAAAAAAAAAAAAATTTCATATTCTTTCAGACACATTTGCAAAATATTAACATATGTAATATTTTTTGTAGTAAATAAATATATTGTAAAAAAAAATAGTCGAGCATAAAAAGTTTTACTTTTCAAATAATTAAAAACTAACGGTGATGGTTAGTCTCAAAAATGTATGCGTGACATTAATTTAGATGAATATGTATTGGTTTCACCAACAAACATTTTCCAAATAGTCCTTAGTTCAGGGTGTTCCACATTACCCGCTTTTACTCTATTACATATATACACGCTAAAAATAAATAAATATATACTAAAAATTTTAAAAATTAACTTTTTGAATATTTTTTTTTTTTAGTGAATTTTTATTGTTGATCTATATAAATTGTATGTGAGTTGTTGGTTAGTTCGTTTAAAGATCATGAATATTTTTCCATATTAACAGAAAAATTATAATTTTATTTGTGATAATTTACTTTAATTAACAGAAAAAACAATTAGAAAAAAGTTATTTGACACCTGCATGAATGGAGTTAACTTTCTAGCCCGCAACGGCCTTCATCAACATTCTTCGTGCCTTAAAGTGTTAAATTGTAAACATCATCTATTTAACTCAACTAGTTAGGTTAAAAATGTGCCGTAACTTAGTTTTGAGTATGACGAAATTTACTGCGAACTTTTTTTTTTTTGATTTTTGTTAGTTGAAAACTGTAAAATTAATTTCTATCAAATCTTAACTATAGAAAAATTTATTTTATACGTTTTTGGCTGCCCACATCAAACAGTTATACGTGGTGATAGGTCTGAATTTTGGTTATACCCCTATTGGGCATACGAAGTGTCTGTTCAAATTTCTATGTCTGTCTGTCTTGCAATATTATTGATTTCTAATTGAAAATAGTTAAAGTGGGCATATTTTAAGCTACTTAACTATAGTTAAATGTATACTTTATGTATAGAAAATATAAAATTATCAATAAATATACCATAGCAAATAACTATTTGAAATATTTTCATTACAATCTACCCAGGCAGAAATTATCAACTGTACCAAAAAATTATACTGGCAAATCACTGCTACTTCTGTTAAACCCACCTTGTTAAAAATTTCAAAAGCTACAACAAATATTGTACTAGTAAAACACAATTTTGATGGCAAAGCATGTGTTTTGCCAGTACCCACCACAAAATTATTTGCCAATATTGTTTTTTTTTTTAATATTAGTATTACAGCCAATTATAATCTTTTTTTCTTTTAATTCATTATATTTCACACATAAAAATATGATATAAAGATAAGACTTCCATATAAAACCATACAAAAATATCCTATTTTCGACCTCTACCTCCTTTAATTTTAATCAACCTTGGTACGGAAGGTAAGTGTCATATAAATATGTCATCGTACACGTTTTGGGTTGTTAGCTCTAACGGTTGTGGAAATATCGCGTTTTATAATATGAAAAAAATTGAAAATTTAATATAAGTAGTCGTACTTAATCGTCCATATCTTTTTAACGGTTAAAGCAACGTGATTCACTGATACCTTATTTTAACTTCACTGTTATCGTGCTTTTAATAAAATAAGCGACAAAAGAATTTTTTGAAGATAAAATACATATTTTTTCTAAATCCGCGGTTTAAAACGCTGTTGCCAAATTGATATGTGGAGCTCTTACGCAATTTAAAGTTATGGTTAAAAATCTATAAAAAAGATACTAAATAAGAATTTATTGAAAAAAAATAACAGTTTTGCAAAAGTAGTTGAACATAGTTGTCCATATCTTTTTAACCCCTCATTTTAAAAGTACTTAAATGGTGGTTTTACTGGTTTAGAAAAATAATTCACTTCTTTATACGTGGTTCAAGACGCTGTATTTCAAAAAACTGGTTTTCTAAAAATTTAAAAAAAAATATATATTAATTATCAATTATTCTTTTATACCGTCACCAAATCCATATGTGGTACTTCTGCATGTTTCTTATTTATTTTTTTTTTTTATTATTTAATAACCATATAATTACAAATTATATACTATTACCCTAACCGAGCACTAACTACTATGGCCTTCGGCCCTTTGTAGCGAAAACAGAGCAGTGCCTCTGGTGGGAATCGAACCCACGACCCCCGCACTATAAGCCAGCACGCTACCAACTAGCCTACCGGGGCGCACTGCATGTTTCTTAATTGTCGACTTTTTAGTTCAGTTTTTTCACATTTTTATTCATAAGTCAGGATAACTCAACATTTGGACACTGCTTAGGGAACTAATTTTTATTTAATATATATTTTTAACAAAATTTAAAAAAAAAAACAGTTTTTTGAAATACCGCTTTTTGAACCGCGGTTTTTGAAAACAATGC
Source organism: Delia radicum (assembly GCA_021234595.1). Lineage (NCBI taxonomy): Eukaryota > Metazoa > Arthropoda > Insecta > Diptera > Anthomyiidae > Delia > Delia radicum. The sequence goes on along the minus strand of CM037852.1, from coordinate 209,366,012 downwards.
ATTTTGCCGTGGAAAAGTGCATAATATGTGCGCACTAGTAAAACCACAATTTAAGTAGCTTTAAAGCGATGTATCAATGGCTCTCGTAGCTTAAGCCGTTAAAAAGATATGAAATGTTATGTACTTATTGAAAATTTTCGAATAATTTTTCATATTTTGAAACGCGATATTTCCAGATCCGCTAGGATTAGCTGGCCTACATTTGGACGAAGTTATGCTTATATGATCTACATTTTCTATACCAAAGTTGGTTGCAATCAGATTTGATGGTGGAAATGGAGTGGTTGATTTATATATTTTCAGTCTATACATATTTCTCAAATTCAATTTAAGCTAGTTTAAAAGCACCAAATTTTTTAAAGTTATGCCAATGGTGTCAAGTCACTCAAACCAAACGATTGGCTACTGTTACACACAGAGAAATAAAGTGCCTGCCAAATTGAAAAGTGTATATTAATGGTAACAACTTATAAATTCAGCTAGTAGAACGACATTTGCATTAGATTTCAGAATATTTTGGGTATTGCAACTAAAATCCAGTTGAGTTAACCCAACTTCGTTGTGAAAACTAATGTTAAGTTGTGCCCAACCGTCTGAAACTAGTAATAACGGAATTTGAGTCCGAGGTACCGAATTTCAGTTGGCAAATAACTTAATTTTTCTCTGTGTGTATCAATTGGGTAACAGGACAATACTGTCAAGTTTGCTGATTCCACGTGCTGCCAACGCATAACCGACCGTTGCCGAAACTTTACCAACACTGTGCCATTTGTTTTCTTCTGCCTGGGTACTTATTGGTAATTGTTATACGTAGATGGTGATTTAAAATATTATGTTTATAACCATATTTTATATGTATTTATTCATTTATAAAATATATTTGTTAATATTATTTATTATATTTTTGTTAGAGATAATATTAATATGAATAAGTAATTTTTAACCAATATCAGTACAAATATATGATAAAATGTTTAAAAAAATTTATAAATAAAAAACAAATAACACAAGTTAACAAATTAAAAAAAAAAAAATGTGACTATTTTTTTTTTTTTTTATTAGTCCTTCTAAACCTAAAATCGCATTAAAACATTTTTTGATGGAGTAGTTTTTGAAAAAAAAAATGTATTTCTAATACACTTATTTGGGGTCACAAATTTGGGGTCAATGATTGTATCCCGAATGAAACCAGCGAATACTGAAAAAAGATTATTAATAGACCAAAAACCCTAAAGGGTTTTGCACACTTAGCTCCAGTTTCATATTTATAGCCTCAAAGTTAGGCCTTTTTATATCTTCTTTCTCTACATATTTCAATGAAATGGATTAATAAAAAAATGTAAATCAAATTGAATGTTTTAAAGCGATTCACGTAAACCACGCATGATAACGCGTGAGTAAAAACTAAATTTACTCACGCGAGTGTGAGTGAGTTAAAAAAATTTCCTGAGTTTTTCGTGAGTCAGTAAGCGTGAGACTTATTTTTCTATGCATTTTCAGTATTTTTTCTTATTTTATTGTACTTTTCATAACTTTAATTTAAAGAATTTTTTGAATACTAAATTTTTTGAGTGAAAGTCTTAATGTAAGTTGGCAACACTTTTTTAACTGGGCTGCCATTTTGTCAGCTGTCAAGTGATTTATGTTTAGTTAGGATTGGCTTTTCAACATAAATAGCCTAAACAGCGCTTCCAAATTGTGCAAAATTTATTTTGAAAATCATGGTTCTGTTCGAAATACGTATAGCCCACTACGTCCATTTTACGGTTACATAATCGTCCATCAGAGCAATTAATTCGATTGACTATGGAACAAAACTGCCGTATTTGGAGTGATAATAATCCTCAAGTGTATGTTGAGACACCGTTACATCCAGAAAAACTGACTATTTGGTGTGCTTTATGGTCTGTTGGAATCATTGGTCCGTACTTCTTTGAAAACGATGCTGGTCAGAACGTTACAGTCAATGGTGACCGCTATAGAGCCACGATTACAGACTTTTTCGTTCAATCATAATGTGCAGGAGCTGTGGAGCAGCTCGTGCCACAATTGATTTATTGAAGTTGGGTAACTGTTTAGTAACCGCATGGTTTCACGTTTCGGACCCGTGAATTGACCTCCAAGATCGTGCGATTTAACGTCACTGGGCAACTTTCTGTGGGGATATGTGAAGTCGCTAGTCTACGCCGCACTGTGGCGTTGCAAAAATCAAAAATTTGACAGAAGAATTCGATAAAATGAATAATTACATCTGATAGAGAACTTCTCACTGATTAAGAATCCAAAAAAATTTTTGAAATCGGATAAAAATTATGAATTCTAGAGTCAATCAAAGTTGACAATTTTTCGGTCTTACAAAAAATGTTTAAATAAAAAAAAAAAATATCATCTTTTCAATTGAATTTCAGGCAAACTATGCAACCGATCATTAATTTTTTGGTGTCGGATGAAAGGTATGTTAATTCCAATGAGACGATGTAAAAAAAGGGTTATTCGGTCTAATACTTTTTTTTCAGGCGCAAAAAGACCCAAACAAATGATATTTGGGTCTATTTTCACACTTAATAGAATAGAACTAAAAAAGTGACGGTTTGTGACGGGAACTATTAAACAGAGGTTGTTAAGTATTTAATACTCTAACTTATTATCTTGAAATTGGGTGCCCGTACTTGCCCATGTACATGAAAAAACAATAAAACTGTAACAACTTTTACTACAAAAAGATATATTTTCAAAATATTCAAACAGATTTTGGGCAGCACTGAGATCCACTCTAATTGTATACCAAACTTAGTAGATGTATTGGTCTTTAATTTATTATTTAGTTTTTTTATGCTTTTTCATTCGCTTACAACGCCCCCTAGCGGAAAAAAATTTCGGAAAAGTTACCACTTTGATAAGCTCTATCTCCTGAACGAATTAAGATATTTTAGAAGTTTAAATTTGGGATTTTAAATAAAAAAAATGTAAAACATATGAATTGCAAAAAAAATACTTAAGTACAAGTATATGTGTCATGTTGGGATTTTTAAGAATTTTTTAAACGGACAAAGGTTTTTGTACAAAAAAAAATTATCTAAATTTATTTTTAGTAAGTTTTTAATTTAAAAAGTATTAACTTTTTGAACCATAGTGAATGAGCTGTTAAAATTGAACCTACAGCTAATTATAAAGAAATGAAATTAAAGCAATGAGTATTTCATCTGAACATTGCAAAAAAAAAACAAAAATAAAAAATATTGTAGTAGTCATCGGCAAGCACACACATTTTGTAAAGCTTTATTTCCAAATATTCTGTGCTAATAATGTTATCTAGTCTCAATATCTAGCCAGTGACAATCAAAAGTGAAAAAAGTGTGTGGAAAAAAACTTTAAAAAATTTTAAACAAAAAACTAGTGATAAAATTAAAATCAAATAAAAAAAATTCATGTAAAAGGAAATAAATTAAAATAAAATACATTTAATAAAGAGAACAAAGCAAAAACAATAAAATATTGTGAAAAGTTTAACATTATTAATATATAAATTCTAAATTATTTATCCATAAATAAGCACAATGTCTTTACAAAATTTAAAATTGTTTGAGTTATTTAGAAGCTCGGAAGATGAAAGTGCATTTAATTTGGCTGTTATAAAAGAATTAAAAGTTTTATCAGAATATGAAGAAAGCGATGGTATTAAATCCAAACTTCACAGCACTTATATGTTTCTTAAAGCAAAATGGAAAGCCTCCAGCCGTACAACGGTGCCGCAGTGGGCCTTTTACAATGCGGGTGCGGTTTTCTTGAAGCTAAACGAGATAAAATTCAAGTGCGTTTTAAACATTAAATATGTCCTGATAATTTCAACAGTTATGTTTTTTGCAACGAAAAAAGTCAAAACGATGCACTGTGCCGGCCATGCCGGTTAATTATTCTTAAGCTAAAGGGATTATCTTTCAAATACTTTATAAATTTTAATAATATCTTTATTACTTTGAAAGTTATAATGATTACAACGAAAAACGTCAAAAGACAAAAGCTAGGGGAGTCTTCTTTCAAATGCTTTTAAATTTTTAAAATATCTTTATTACTTTAAAAGTTATGATTTTTGCAACGAAAAAGGTCAAAAGGCGCCACTGTGCGCCGATAAGCCCGAAACGATTGACCACTTGGAGGACAACATTCGCCGCGTTATTGCCAATATACGGCTAAAAATTTTGGAAAAAGTCATCGAAAATTGGACCTCCAGATTAGACTACGTCCGAGTCAGCAGTGGCGGTCATATGCCAGAAGTCATATTTAAATTATAATGCCAGAAGATTATCATTTGAATAAAGTAAATTTCATGTCAATTTAAAAAAATTCATCTTTGTTTTATTCCATTTCAAAGTCCTATACCTCTATAAAAAACCACCTTTACTAAGCAAAAAATCGCATGTTTGCCGCAATAGTGCTGTAAACTAGTATAAATTTTAATATATATTTTGTTTTTCTTAAATTAAAAAAAAAATAAAAAAATATTTTTATTATTATAATAAATTTTATAAAAAAAAAAAACTTTAGGTGTATTATAAAAAATTATGGCCACAAATTTTAATTATTATTTCAACAATTTATTTATGATAATTACTAAAAAAAAAAGGAAAACAAAATTAATTAATATTAACACTGTAATAAAATCATCTATAAAATTTTATCAATTCAAACAGTATGTTTAAAGCCAGCAATTATTTACTACCCAAATCACGGCAAGGGTAATAAAATTCTTAAAAAAAAAAAAAAAATAAATGATACAGAATGCCAAAAAAATTTTACGGCCGTGGTTATAAAATATAAAAGTTAAAATGCTATATAAAATACTCCCAATACAACAAACAAAAAAAAAAAAAAACATTAAAATTAAAAATAAATTTATTCCAAATTTAACCGAGTTTTGTGCATTTTATGATGTTTACCAACAAATATATTTAGTAGAGGCTTTTGTTCTGTTCATTTTTGTTTTTCATTTTATTTTTTAATAACAAAAAATATAAATAACTAAAATTATAAGACAACCAAATATATATATATATATATATATGTATATATATTCATATCGGAATAGGATGACACTTAATTTGGGGAAACAGGTAGTACATAATTTGAAGGTACACAACTGTAGATCAACGTTAGCGTTGCCAGATTCAAATTTGGAAAATGCTTGACATTCACAATAAAAAATCTTCCCAACAAACACCGATTCTAGCCTTTGAGATTTTTATGTGTTTTTTCAAATCATTCTATGAATCTAGCGTTTGAATTCAAATTGAAAAAATTTTAAAACTATTTGAAAAACATAATAGTAACGGCTTCTAAAAATAAGTAATTTTTAATAACGTTGAAGCCAATCCCGTATTTCACGGTAATTATTTCTGCAAATATTTCGGATTTTAATGAAGTTTTAAAATCAAAAACCGGATACAACTATAGCTTATTTTGTATATATTAGAATCAGTTCAGACATAAATTTATACAATCGGATTAAATTGTACTGCGCCATTATTCGGATGTAATTTCATCTGATATTATCGAATTAAAACTAAACTAATGCAAACTTATATAACAGAGTGCAACAGTGAAAAATATGCACGGATATGCACGGTGTCCTCAGTTTTTGGCCAACAGCTAATTGAGACTTGCTAATATTGCTTAACTATATTTGGCAATAATATAGTGAAGAGTCTACTGAACAAATTTTATAAACATTTTATGAACATAAAATCATTTTTTCCTGCACTTTTGTGTAAAAATATAGGAGAAAAATTTTTTTTTTTTTGCTTTTTTCAGTATAACTTACAGGCACTCATAATTTTTCACTAACAATGTATGACAAAATTGTAGCAATTGTAAATCTGAACAACACATTCAGATTGTATGGATAAGTTCACAAAAGTTCTTCAGATTTACAATGGCTACAATTTTGCCAAATATTGTTAGTGAAAAATTATGAGTCCCTGTAAGGTATGCTGAAAAAAGCAAAAAAAAAAAATAATTTTCTCCAATATTTTTTCACAAAAGTGCAGGAAAAAATGATTTTATGTACATAACATGTTTATAAAATTTGTTCACTAGACTCTTCTCTATATTATTGCCAAATATAGTTAAGCAATATTAGCAAGTCTCAATTAGTCTCAAAAACTGAGGACGCCTTTTTTTAATGGTGCACTGATTTTCAAAATCTTTGAGGTCCACAAAAAAAAATTGGTAGTCAGACTGGCGGAACCGAGTATAGGGTTTACTAACCTTTGGTAGTACAATCGAACCTATACTGTCGAGTCCGCGCATTTTTCCAAAAGTCTTCATTTGTTGCACTGTGTAATTATAAGGGGCCGATTTCTAGGATAAAACTGTATTAAGACTCATATTAAATTTCGTATGATTATATAAATCATCATATTAATTTTTTTTTAATCGGGTTACTAAACGTCAAATGTTTCTGTATGAAATATGGTTATAACTTTTGACTTCTTCTAATTATAAAATTTTAGAATATACAAAAATATAAATTTTATTTTTTTCGTGTTTCTTTTTATTTTTTTTGTCTTTTTGTTTAATTAAACTTAAAACTAATATTTAGCAAAAATTTAAAAGTAATTAAACAATAACGATGAATATCCAACTTAAAGGAAACAAACGTTTTCAAATTTGACGTATTTCGCTGGTTTTGATAAAACAGATTATAGCGTTGTTTCATTATATAGACATCAAAATTAGCAATATAATGAACACAATAAGTAAAAAGTTATTTAAAATGTGTTGTGCAGTAATATTGGTTTACTAGTACAACTTTAATGTTAAAAACTCGAAAAAAATGCATCCTAAGGAAATGTACGAGGGCGGATCAATAAGTCCGTGACTTTTCGAACTTCCCTCGTAGTTATATAAAATGCAACACTGCTCCCATCTGTCAAATTTTGAGCAAGTTCCGTCATTTACTTTGCGCTTAGCAGCTGTTCAATACATACAACCTCGTAGATTTTTTTAAAAATGGAAAAAAGTCAATTTCGAGTGCTCACTTAACATTATTTTTTGCGGAAAAAAACCGTCTGCCAAACCAAGGAAAAGCTTGGTAAGTACTATGGGGACTCTGCACTATCGATTTCAATGGTAAACAAGTGGTTTACTGACTTTCGTTGTGGTCGCACAAGTACAAATGACGCTGAACGTTATGCACGGAAATTGAGGTCAATACACCCGAAAATGTCGAAAAAGTCCACGATATTGTGTTGGCCGATCGAAGAGTAAAAGTGCGTAAGATTGTAGATGCCATAGGCATTTCATATGGCAGTGTGGTTTCGATGTTAAATGATCAGTTGGGTTTAAGAAAGCTGTCTGCAAGATGGGTGCCGCGTTTGCTATCAATTGACCATAATCGTAATCGTGTGACAGCTTCAAAGGATTTTTTGGAGTTGTTTAACCGCAATTCGAATGAGTTTTTGCGACGTTTTGTAACTGTAGATGAAACATGGATCCATTACAACACACCGGAGACCAAGCAGAAGTCTAAACAATGGGTTTCTCCGGGTGAAGGCCAAGGTAAGTTTGTCGGCCAATAAGGTGATAGCAACAGTTTTTTGGGATGCACGCGGGATAATCCATATCGATTACCTTCAAAAGGGAAAAACAATAAACTGCGAATATTATGCCAAATTATTGAACAAAGTCAACGAGGATTTAAAAAAAAAACGTCCCCATATGGCCAAGAAAAAAGTTCTTTTTCATCAAGATAATGCACGGGTGCACACGTGTGCTGTCTCAATGGCAACATTTCATGAATTGAACTACGAATTGGTACCTCAGCCGCCATATTTTTCGGATTTAGCCCCCAGGACTATTTCCTATTTCCAAACCTAAAGAAATGGCTCGGTGAAAAGAGATTTAGCACCAACGATGAAATTATGAATCAAACAAATGCCTATTTTATGGACCTCGAAAAATCCTATGGGATACAAAAATTGGAGAAACGTGTAACTAGGTTAGGTTAGGTCGAAAAGAGGATTCGGAGAAAGCAAAATGCTTTCCCCTGCTTCTCAAGTCCCTGAGGACTTACACTTAAGCCAGAATGTCGCCTTGTTGTGCGCTCTAAACAATCGGTCCTTTTGTCACCTTTCTACCCCAGGAACTCCGTCGCACTGACGAAACTCCTCAACTTCTTCCATCCTATGCCCCTAAGATTACCCAATGTGGATATTGGGTCACTGGATAGTATTTCGATCCGGATCCCGGGAAATCCCGGGCATTCACAGAGATAGTGTTCCAAGGTCTCCTCGTCCTCCCTACAGGCCCTGCACTCTTCCGAGTCCGCCCTACCAATACGGTGGAGATGGGCCCTAAGTGCCGAGTGTCCCGTGACGATTTCCATCAAAAGACTTAGTTTCTTCCTACTGAGATTCAGAATTTCCCTCGTCTTGTCCGTGTCCGGGTTGCCCCAGATAATACTCGTAGTTCTGCCAACAGAACTCCGCCTTGAGAGCTCGAAAAGGTTTAGTGTTCCCCAAAGTGACTAATTCCAGGGTAGATCCTCCCCTAGCCAAATCATTAGCCACTACGTTCCCCGCTATACCACAGTGTCCCTGCACCCATATAATCTCAATGCGTCCCCGTGCAGAGCCGCTTGGCTATCCGTGAAAATCACAATATCACCGGTCAAGCCCATGATATTCACCCGCTTAATGCGGTATTATGGTCAGGAAGACGGAGGCATTTGCGTACATTGAAGTCAGCGTCACAGAAGCCCAGACCCGTTTCCAGTTTCGATCCATCCGTGTAAAAGTGGATCCCTGGAACTAAGTGTGTTGAGCTAAAAGGAGATTTTGTTGAAAAATAATGTTTTTTTTGCTAAAAAAAACTGTGTTTCATTCAAAAAGTCGCGGACTTATTGATCCGCCTTCGTACTTTATGCTGGAGGTTTTTGTTTCAAAATGGAACCGTTACGTGCTGATAGGCAAAATTTTACCAACAAAATCTATAACCCCAGTGTGCATATATTTCTATAAGTATCCCCGGGTTACAAAAAAAAAAAATAATCAAAATAAAAAAAACGAAAAATTAAAATTATTAAAAAATTGGAAATGGTGGACAAAGTTCGTAGTCGGTTTAGCTTAATGAAGTTTAACTGACATTCCAAAAACTTGGCCTTAATGATCTATTCAATTTTTTGTATATTTGAATCAAAATATATATCTCTGTGGTACCTTTGAAAGAACGACTATTTATAAATTCTTAATTGTTTAATATTCATAAAAATTCCCCCCTAATTTAAACTAAATAATACAAAAAATACAACAAACGACAATCGATTTATTCAATATTGGTATCAGTCGTATAAAATCTGAAAACGTAAAAAATAAAAATGAAAATCAACGTAATCATTACAAGTTGGTAGTTTGGTAGTATCATCAAACCAACAAAAACAACAATATTAAGATTATGGTTAAAATAACAATAACGGCACATCGACATCAACAAATTTAAATACTAGTAGTGGTAACGTAGTATTGTAAGTATTGAATATTTAAACAATACATTACAACAACAATATTTATTTTATATACAAAAAAAAAAGTAAATAAAAATAAAATAAAACAACAACAACAACATGATTCCGATGCTGATGATGCAGAAGCAAATAATTTACAGTGGGATATAAAGAATTCCAAAAAATCTTGAAATGAAGAAAAAGATTTTAAAGTTTAGAAAAATAAATTCAATGATATTCATTATACAGGGTGGCCAAAAGTCACGATTGCATGTAGAAATTTAATAACTTTTTTGTTTATTATTATTTTTTCTTTTTATTTTTTAACATTTTATTCATTGAACCTTATTACACCAACATGCAAAATTACACGAACACGCAACGGACCAAAGTGGTAGAATTTTACTTTTCCAATGGGCATTCAATTTAGCTGACTCCAAATACAGGATTGAAGCAAAATTTAGCAATCCCGATTTAACTGCACCTAATTATTTCCTATGGGGTTATCTCAAACATCGAGTATATGTGAACAATCCTTAAATTATAGATCAGCTAAAATACAACAATGAAGCTGAGAGCAGGGAATTTGAGCCTGATAATGCGTGCTCTTACTCAAAACGCCCGTTTAGGAGCCCAATTGTGCATTGATGAAAATGTTTTTCATCTAGCTGATATTATTTTTCATAATTTAAATTTAAATCATGCAAACTTAATATAACATTAGAAAAAAAAAAACAATAAAAAATAACAATAAACAAAAAAGTTATTAAATTTTTAAACGCAGGCGGAAGTTTTGGTCCACCCTGTATAAGGCTATTGAAGTCACCTGTCCATCTAAACAGAAGTATATCGCAGCAATTTAAAATTAAGAGAATTTGTTTTCTTATAGGAGACAATAAAAAAATAAAACACCTTTTTAATTTTTCCAAAAAAGTGGCCGTAGTTGACGTGGTTAAATATTGAAAAATTGTGCGCCAATTTTTAGCTTATTATTTATAAATAATTTAAATAACTTTTGCATATGCTAGAAATTTTACCATAAGTTTCTTTAATGATAATTTGAAAAATTAAAAAAAAAAAACTCAGAACTAGTTCCGAAATTTTAGTTTAATACAAAACTCATTTTATTTAAAATCATTTTTTTTCCAATATTTTTAATTTATAAAATAGGTTTGATGTTTTTCTATCGACTCAAAAGTTTTTATCGTCTAAGTAGGATTAGCTTTGTAAAAAAATATTGTCCTTAATAAATATTTAAATAGTTCTGTGTAAAAACAATTCCTTACACATCATGTAGTTTAAACTTAGAACTATATATGATGTACAACATCAGAGGCCTTCTATGCTACTCTTAGGTACTCAACCCGTCTTTTTAATTTTTCTTCGCCAGCTGTACCCAACTCACTAGGAGAGTCCGTTCGTGGGTTTCTGCCGATTGGGATGAAATTTAAATATGTTATAAAGTATCAAGAATTAAGAGAAATGTGGTTTTTGTTTAAGCTGTCCAATCTCACATTTATGCGTTAAAAAGTGCGGGCAAAAATGAAAAAATTTGCTGTTTTTTGAGTTTTTTCATATTTCTATATAAATTTGGTATCTAATGAATAGTATTAGAAATGCTCATCACCATTATAAAATAGCATGTCCGAGTATACTCAAACTATCGTGGTATTGGAAAAAAAAAGTTTTTTTGAGGTTTTGTACTAGGAGCTATAGTCGGTCCAGGTCGAAACTTACTTATATTATTATCTATTAAGTTTTCGTGGACACGTATGTATTTTTTTCATTTTTCGATATTCGTTGGAATTTAGACACAGTTTCCCGAAGCACTATATTTTGCCACAGAGTGTCAATTATATGTATAAAACATAGGCAATATGGGTATTAAACTTCTTATTTTTGGAACTACAGTACCGCTATGTAAAAATAATTTTAAATATCTCAGTTTTTAGACATAATCCAATACAAGATTTTGTGAACATAGTGTTTTTTCTCAAATTTTTTTGTTTTTTTTATATGTAACTATATACAGTAGAGCAGGCACGTAGCTAGGGGGAGGGGCTTGAGGGCTAGAGCCCCCCCCCCCCCCCCCCCCCCGAATTGATTTGACAAATTTAAAAACTTAATACAATTCGTTAGAAAGTAACAATGTTAGTGATAAATTTAATATGAAAATAATTATTTTTGACTTGGATCAAATAGGAAATAGTTTTATATGATTCGAATCTTAAAATTTCGTTAGAAAACATCACCCGCAAATGGCCGGCTATCATTGTTAGAGTTGATTTTCGACAAAAAGCAATAAATAAAATCTTTTCATAAGAGATTTCGAAGTCTTTGACTTAAAATATAATCAAAAAATTGTTTGAGACAATGCAAACTAAACAGAAAAAACTAAAATTGAGTTTTAATTAAAATATTTGTTGATTCAGCAAAAGTTTAACTAAATTCGGTCGTGTTGATGCAATTGTAGTAACAACTAAAATAATTTGTATCTATTTAATTAATATTATTTTCAATTACATATAGTTTTATTCACATCTATTAAAAATTTAATTGAATATTGTTTACTATTGGGAAAAATTAGACCATTTGAAAAATCGCAAAATTTGAAAAAAAATTGCCAAAACAAAACAATTTTGGCGACTTTTTAAAATTTTTGCATTTGTTTCAATGTTGTTATTATACGTTATAAAAACTGAAAATTTTTTTTATACCAAATTCATTTTCAATTAAACAGTTAATTGAAAGTAAGTTTGAAATCGAACAAAAGTTTAATTGAATTTTTTTTTTGACAATGATTTTTTCTGTGTATTTTGACATAATCTTTTAAAGTGGAGCTATCACTAAGACTCAAAATTAAGTTTACTTGTGCCGTAAAAGTCGTTACTTTACTTACAGTGCAATCTTTTTGGTAAATTTGGTTTGCTACGCACGCATCTGGTAACATAGTTTTTAGTATTTTTTTTACGATATATATTTCGATATCTCATATTTTTTTAATTTTTGAAACAAATTTAAGCCTCAAACTTTGATCGATATGCATAACATGTTAACGTGGTCCAATGGGACTCAAATTTTCTCAATTTCTTTTTAGACTAAATGTAAACAAATTTCTATCGGCGCTCCTTGAAATGCGATATTTTAAAATCAAGCAGCTAAACCAGTAATAACGATGTAGTTTTTTTTAGACATTTTAAAGGGTTTTTATTTAAAAAATTGATTAAAGACAATTTGAAAAGCATTTGAAATTGTCCAAAATATAAATCAAAGTGAATTGGAAATACAAAATAAATAAGACCTATGCGATGGAAATAAGACCTAGAATAATTTTAAATAAAAGACGGGTTGCTTGTGTGTTTTAATTCCAAAATTATTGATTTTATTTATGGTTTTTTTCTATTTAGATTTATGCAACGAATTACAATTACAAACTGACCCAGAATTTAAAAGTCTGGGGTCTTTTATACATTTAAATATAACGGTTAATACTAGTTTTTATTAAAGTGAAATAAGGATAAATAAAATGATAAAGAAAATATTTGATGATAATGAATAAAACAGATAAATAGATAATTTTAAATAAATGAAAATATTTGATAAACTTAAGGTTTACTTTAAACAAAACAATTAAAATTATATAGATAATAAACAACAATGGTAAAACAAAAGAATGAAGGATTGGGGATATATGAAGGATGCCCACATAAATATATAACTCCCCCACCCTTTGTAATTGCATTACTCCTGGAATGCGAGAAATATAACATAAATTTTGAGAAAAATAACAAAGGTTTAAATTTAAATTCACTCTTATAATATTTTTTTTTTTATACAAGTTTTGTAGGCTTTCTTTAAAATCTTATCATAACTGACTATATATTTATTTTTTTTCATAAGTATATTTTTAATTTATTCATAGATTTTTTGTTCTAATATTTTGTTTAAAAAATACAAATTTTATTTTAGTTAATTTTCTTTTTCTTTCGCAAATTCTGTTGTTCCTTAGTTATAAATTAAATTATAAAAAAAAATTGTATTATTTTATTTACAAATTTTCAAAGTTTTCATTTTGCTGTTTTGTAGGTACAATGAATAATGGTTTGTAATAATTTTCTATAAATTATATATGCAATATTTATTTTTTCTTTACTTTAGAATAGTTTCTACCTGTAAGCTTTCTTTCAAACTTCACATTTGGTATCTCTTTTTGGTATTTAAAAGTTCTCTTCACAATTTGTCTATCACGTTTACAATCTTTTTCATCTACAAAATTTGTTTTATTTTTTTCCTTAACTTCTTTAATTATATATTTGGGTTTCTGTTTTAGGTTATTAAATCCTAGGTTTTTCACAAATTCCCTGTCTTTATATTCAGGACAATCATCTCTACCTTGATTTATCTTTTCAATTCTTTCAATTTTCCTCTCATGAATGTGATCATGTAGTTTTTGCCAAATGGACTTATCAACTTTATTGTGTAGTAATTCATTAGGTTTATAGCCCGTGGTGCGATGAATTGTTTCATTATATATTTCAACAGACTTATAAACAAGAGCTTTATCGTCTAGATCTCTATCCTTCTGTTCTAATTTAAACAATCTTATATGTTCATTCAATGTGAGGTGAAAACGCTCTATATCAGCATTACCTGTGTGTGTGTTTGGCGAAGTATAATGAAAATCTACTTTTTCCGAGTTAAGAAAATCTCTCACAAGCGCGGTGTTAAACTCATTGTCAGCTATAATTTTATCCGGCTTTCCCAAAATTGCAAATCTTTCCCTTAGCTTCTCAACAATAGTTAACGAATTCTTGTCGTTCAAATAATGAATTGAAACATGCTTTGTTAATTTATCTATGCATGTCAAAAATGTCATATTTTTACTCAAAAACCATACATCGACATGAATTATTTCGTTGGACCTGACAGGTGTTTCTGTTACACACAATTTCGTTTTCATTGGTTTTCTATCAAACTTGCACATGTTGCATATTACGCAATTATTTATGAATTTGTGAATTTCTACCTTTAAATTTGGGTAATAAATCAAATCCCTTAATTCCAAATATGTTTCATCAATTCCTCTATGATTTTTTTCATTATGAAATTTCTCTATAAATTCTAAAAGATTTTCCCTATCAAAAATATCCTTTATAAATTTTGAGCATCGTATAAATTTTATCTCCGATGAGTTAGAAAAATAATGCACCAATGTTTGTTGTAAGTTCTTAAATATTTCGAAATTATCACAAAATATTGCCACAGTTCCCTTTATAGGAAAAATTTGTCTTAAAACTTCAAGTACCTTTTCCTCAAAATATTCTATTAACGTAATTGTATATCTAAACTTCTTTTCATATAAAATTTCCTTTTCATATTTATAAGTATTTCCTAATTTAATTATAATTTGATTTCTATGTACATTAATCGGTGTTTCCGAAAAAGCTATATGGTCATTTAGGTTTTCTTTTCCACTATGGACTGTGGTTATATCAGATCCAATTGTTCGTTCCTCTTGTTGTAAAACATTAATATCAATACGACTTAGAAAATCTGCTACCTGGTTCGTTTTTCCCTTAATATACTCCACATCAAAATCGTATTCGTTTAACATAATTTTCCATCGTTGTAATTTAATGTTGGGCTCCTTTAACGAATTTAACCACACGAGTGGTCTATGATCGGTCTGAACTTTAAATTTTCTACCGAATAAATACGGTCTAAAATATTTTACCGCCCAAACTATCGCCAATAATTCCTTTTCTATTGCACTATAATTTAATTCATGTTTATTTAGAGTTCGTGAAGTATATGCAATTGGATGACCGTTTTGCGAAAGGACTGCACCCAATGCAGCATTACTTGCATCGGTTGTCAAAACAAATAACCTATCAAATTTAGGATACGCCAAAACTGGATCAATACATAAAATCCTCCTTAACTTGTTAAAGGAGTCAATGTATCCCTGGTCATTAACATCAATAACTGACCCCTTTTTCAATTTAGAAATCATCGGTAAAGCTATTCGACTATAATCCCTTATGAATTTCCTATAGAAACCGGTTAAGCCTAAAAAAGATCTAATTTCTTTAACTGTTCTGGGTAATGAAATTTTCTGTATAACTTTAATTTTCGACGGATTTGGCCGTATGCCATCCGGTGTAATAATGTGCCCAAGATATTCGGATTCACGCTTTAAGAAATTACACTTATCGATTTGTACTTTAAGGTTATATTCGGATAATCGCCGAAAAATTTTCGTTAATGACACAATGTGTTCTTCCAACGACGTTGAAAATACCAATATATCGTCCAAGTAGACAACACATATATTATTTATGTAATCGTGTAGCACCTCGTTCATCATTCTCTGGAAAGACGCGGGGGCATTTTTTAACCCAAAAGGCATTCGCGTGAATTCATAGTGTCCCGTTGGAGTGGAAAATGCAGTTTTATGCCTATCCGTTGGTAAAATTGGGATCTGGTGGAAACCTTTTGCCAAATCCAAAGTGCTAAAATATTGAGAGTTTCCCAATTTGGCAAACAGGTCCTCCATATTTGGTATAGGGAACTTGTCCTCAATTGTCAAATCATTTAATTTCCTATAATCTACTACTACTCTCCATTTTTGATTCCCTGAATTGTCAATCTTTTTGGGTACTATCCAAATGGGAGCATTATACGGACTAGATGATTTCGTAATAATTCCGGAGTCTAACATTTCACTAACTTGTTTTTCTACCTCAGCTTTATGAATTTCCGGAAAGCGATATGTCCTCGAGTAAACTGGGATATCGTTAATAGTTGGTATCATATGCTTGTATTTACCAACTGAAGATAAATTTTCACCTTCAATATAAAAAACAGATTTAAAATCCCTAAGTAATTTAGTTAACTCACGTATTTCCTCGTTGTTTAAATCATCCGTTTTTAATTTTTCTATTAAATGTTCGATTTCCGGTTCATTAAAATTAATATCCAGTACTATAGATTCAAAATATGAATTGTCTCTTTCATTATATTCATTCGAAGAGTGGTCAAATATAAGAGGAATTTTAGCATCTGACGTTATTAATAAATTTTCTTTCAAATCAATTTTCACACCCAATGGTTTCAAAATATTACAACCTATCAGGCCATCAAAATCACTAAATATATCCGTTTCTAACATCTCTATTCTAGAATTAGGTAAGTTAAATTCCTTAAACAGTGGAATTAGTAACTTTTGTGCTTGTAACTGTACTAGAACAAATCGTATTCAAAATTATAGGACGGACAAGATCGGTTTGAAAAGAGTTATGAAACAAGCCCCTCCTAACAAGCGTAGTACATGAACCGGTGTCTATTAGTAATTTTATTGGAATTGTTTTAGTCTTTACTACTATGCAGGGTAATGTTGTTCGTCCCGTAATTGAAAATTTGACACTTGAATAGTGTCGACATCCATTGGAACTGCCTCATTAATAGTTCTCTGTTGTGAATTTCCTGTAGTAAATTTTGCACTACTATTTCTATTAAAATCTCTATTTAAATTTGCATTATTATTGTAACTATTTCCTCTATTAAAATTACGGTTGTCATTACGTGTCAAATTATCGTAAACATTTCCATTATTATTAAAATTTCCGCTACCGAAGCTTCGATTACGATTTCCAGAGCTATTAGTATAATAATTCCCATTACTATTTCGAGCAACATCGTTAAAATTCTGATTGTTTGGTAGAAAATTTTTAAAATTCTCACTATTAACCGAATTGTTTCCATAAAAATTTCGTGATCTATACTGATTGCCATATTGGCCCGATTGTTGAGAACTATTCATATTACGGTTAGTATTGAAATAATTTCTACCTTGATTATAATTACGATTAGAAGAAAAAGATTGTAAAAATTGTGAGCCTTGTGGTTTATTAGTATAAAAATATTCAGTATCAACAAGAATCTCCTTTGCTTTCAATAATGAAGGTGGATTTCTTGAATGTAAAATTAATTTAGACTCGTTTGGTAATTTGCTTATGAAAATCTTTAAAACCATTCTTTCATTGTTTGGACAACTGAACCATTGTTCATTGTCTCTATCAATACTAGTTTTTAAGTTTAATTTAGTTAATAAGGTTTGCATGTATTCATAAAAATCATTTACTGAAGTTTTTAATTCAGCTGTTTTAATTTTATTAATAATACTTTCTACGCTATCAGAAACATTAAAATTTATTCTTAGTATTACCTTAACTTCTTCCCATCTAGTTGGGTTATTGTTGTTTATCAGTGTGATATTGGCTTTACCCACAAGTTTGTTTCGCACTCGCAAATCAAATAAATCCATAAATGTTGCGTCAACATGTTGACGAACGCCCTCAACATTTTTTATGAACATATCTAACTCCTCAGGCTTTCCATCGAACTTAGGCACATCAGCTAACAGCTGGAATGGGATCATTATTGTTGCTGCCATGATGATATTTAATTGCTAATGATAATTCGGTGCTAATGATGATTATTGTTATATTTTCAAGTTTTTCTTGTTGTTAATAGTTGTTGCTGTGATGTTTTATTTAAAAAAACTTTTTTAGTTGTAGTTGTTTCTTATTTTCGTAATTTTTTTAATAACTCTCATCAGTCTCTGCTCTATCTTTGTTTGTTTGAAACTCTTTTTATTAAATTAATTTTACAAAAATGTTCTTATTTTGTTTGTTTGTTCTTGTTCGTATGGTTTTTATTTAATTACTTTGGTTTTGTCTATAATTTCTATGTTAAGATTTATTATTTTTTATTTCAATATTATTTTGTTTATTCTATTCTTGATTTTTTCCGTTTTAATGTTTATAATTATTGTTTTGTCCTTTTTGTGTACATTTTTTTTTTTTTAATTTTCCGGTTTATGTTTTAATATTATATTTTATTTAGTTTATTATTTAAAGAATTTGTTTATTGCTTCTTGTAATTTAGTTTTTTATTATTCTTAAATTCTTTTTTATGAATTGTTTTTGTTGTTGTTTTTTTTTTTACTTAATTTTTCTTTTATTAATTCTTGCTTATTGCTGATAATTTTCATGATATATCAGTTCTTTTGTTGTAATAATTTTTTATTTTATATTTGATTTTGTCAACTTTTTGCTTCTCACTTTTTAGTTATTGTTTTTCAGTTATTTGTTTAAGAGCATATTTAAATATGACTGTGGTATTGTATGTTGTTGGAAGTTTTGTTACTATAAATTGTTCTTATAATTTTTTTGTTTTTATTTTCACTTCAATTTTTAATTTATGTAGCTTCTCCACTCATTGTTTTTCTTCATTGATCCACTTGCCCCAACTTTTTATTTCTTAGTGTTTATTATTGATTGCTTTTATTGTATAATTATTTTACTCTTGTATTTTCTTAGTTACAATTTATTTAAAAAAAAAGGTACTTTTTTAAATTTATATTCAAATATTTTGTTGTTAACGGTCATTTCTTTTTTCGTTGTTTTTGAATTATGTATTAAAATTGTTTTTTTTTTTTTAACGGTCATTTATTTGTTCGTTATTTTGAAATTGTTAACTTGAATATTTTTTTTTTGTTTTTGTTTTTGGTTCTATTCTTAAAATTTTTCTAAATTATTATTTCAAGTAATGACACTTTTTGTTACAAACTGTACTTTTAGAAAAAAAAACCGGGATTTATTGAACAAGTTTTGAGTTTATTTATTTAGATAGTTGATGTCATTATTTCACTTGTATTTCTTTAAATACAATTATTTGTGTGAACTTTTGGTATTATATTTTTTTTTTTAGATTTTTTTTTTACTTTTATCAAATTAATGGTAAATGTTATTTTCAAATGTTTAAAACTTTTTGTTTTTGTAGCAAAATCCTTTCTAACTCTTTTTGCACTTTTATATTTATTTAATTTTTAAATATTTTCTTGTTTAAGACAGATTTTTTTTTTTTTATCACTGCAAAAATTATCGGTCTGATATTATGTTTTTTTTCGTTGGAATTTCACACACTTATCCGCTTTTATTTATTTTTTATTCGGCAAAGTTTTCAAATTTGCCAATGTTTCTTTCAAAAAAAAACGATTTACAGTTTCGCTTTTTTCAAATAATCGTCTTTCTATAAAAATGTTTATTTTTATATTAACAAAAAACAATTTAATGATTTTTTTCCAAATCACTTATTAACAATTTTTATTGTTAATTTTGGTTCTTTTTACACGACTGCGCCAATAATTTTAAATAAAAGACGGGTTGCTTGTGTGTTTTAATTCCAAAATTATTGATTTTATTTATGGTTTTTTTCTATTTAGATTTATGCAACGAATTACAATTACAAACTGACCCAGAATTTAAAAGTCTGGGGTCTTTTATACATTTAAATATAACGGTTAATACTAGTTTTTATTAAAGTGAAATAAGGATAAATAAAATGATAAAGAAAATATTTGATGATAATGAATAAAACAGATAAATAGATAATTTTAAATAAATGAAAATATTTGATAAACTTAAGGTTTACTTTAAACAAAACAATTAAAATTATATAGATAATAAACAACAATGGTAAAACAAAAGAATGAAGGATTGGGGATATATGAAGGATGCCCACATAAATATATAACTCTAGGCGATGTCAGGTATATTTTTAAATTTTCCAATTTTATATTTTTTCTTTATTATTTCTTTCAGACTACAATCACGCTTGCTTTAAAATTTACGATTTTTTTAATACAATACATGAAGTCGGATATATGAAAAAGGGGAAAAAATAGTGAATAATTTGTTAAAATAATTCAAATAAGTGGCAGCCGGGGTCCACGACATAGTGTCAAAATGGTTTTCAAAATGTGTGTTTCCTCGAGGATTTGAACGCTGTTTTTAAATAAGTCTAAATTTCCTAAACTTTAAACATATTTTCATACAAAAAATGTGTTAATTTTCACCACCAATTTTAAAAATAGATACGTTTTCCATATATTTTTGCTGCTTTATCACCTATCCGGATTTCATTAATTTCAAAGGGAACGCATCGGAGAAGCTTCCTTGCAAGTGTCAGGCAAATTATATAGGATATTTGCTTTAATTTGTTTTTTGCACGGTTATAAATCTTTAATTTCCCGAGTTAAAACTTTTGCATAAAATAATACATTATTTTATATACACTTATAAGGTGTTGTCTGCCAGTGGATTTAACCGGACATAATTATATAAATTCATATATAAAATTAATTTCGTATAAAAATTTAACATGATGTCATATATAGTTGCGTGTAATTGTATATTGCATTTAGAATACGCTAAAACTAATCCAATTAATAATTACGTTATATTATATACCTAGACATTGCAAAATAATATATATTTTGATATTATATCATATTTTAAAAAACACAATTTTATTTTAGATAAAATTGTATATTACCCCATGCAGAGTCACACTAGAAAATTTGTCAATTATATTTTGGATGTAAATATGTATTACATCAATACAATAAATAGTACAATTAATTGCATCATTTTGTGTATAATTTTATACACAAAATTTACCCCAATTTTTGTCTTTTGAATTGATTTCTTTCTGGTTCTTAACCCTAAAAAAAGAATTTGTTTCATTTGTAACATTATGAGTTCTTAATTTAGTCTAAGATTTTTTTCAATCTAAAACTCTAAATTTAGTTTCAACGTTTTTTCCGTCTTTGTTATTCAATGGTGTAAGTTAATAAATACCACAAAATCTTCATTTATATTTTTTTATTTTTGAATATAATAAAATTTCCAAATGCTATGGAATTTGTTACAAATTATAAAGTTGTAAACCTTTTGCAAGTGGCTAAAGTCTAAAAGGATTAATAGATATTTTGGATTTTCATGAAGTTTTAAAATCAAAAACCGGACACAACTATAGCTTATTTTGTATATTTCAGTATCAGTTCAGATATAAATTTATACCGCTATATAAAATCGTATTAAATTGTATCGCGTCATTATTCGGATGTTATTTAATCTGATATTATCAAATTAAAACTAAACTAATGCAAATATAATTATTATGCCCATTTCTCGGATAAAACTTATTAAGACTCATATTAAATTTCGTATGATTATATAAAGCATCATATTAATTTTAATCGGGTTATTAGAAGTTGAAACTTTTTTACTTTTTTTTACATTTATCAAGTTTTAGCTACCCTAGACGTATATTAGCACATAAAATATAAAGTAACGCAATTTTATTTTTCGTGGTTTTCAAAAAGTTTTCCGCATAATCCTTTTTTATTAATTAAACTAAAAATTAATATTTAGCTAAAAATTTAACGTAATTAGACAATAACGATGCATATCCAACTTAAAGTACACAAACATTTTCAAATTTGTGATCAAACAGATTAAAGCGTTGTTTCGCAATATAGACATCAAAATTTGCAAAATAATGAACACAATAAGTAATAAATGAAAAAATGCATTTTAAGGAAATGCACTTTATGCGGGAGGTTTTTGTTTCAAAATGAAATCAGAAAGCTATTTCTATTATTAATACATGATTGCCCATTACGTGTAGGTAAAAATTTAGCAAACAAAAGAAAAAGCTGTTACTTTAGTGTGCAAAAAAAAAAATCGAAAAGCCCCCCCCGAAACAAATTCCTAGCTACGTGCCTGCAGTAGAGCACGGTTATAATGAACTAGTGTGGACCGGACGGTTTAGTTCGGTATAAAAGAAGTTCGTTAAAACCGAGTTAAACATTTTCCAAAAAATTATTAAAATTAGGATTTTTTATTAAATTACCCTAACTTTAATTTTTTTTTGAAATTCGGAAACAATTCTTTCATTAAATAGTATTTGGATACAATTTTAAAATATTTTTAGTAAATTTGTAATTAAAATTGTGCGCAAAAACATCCAAAAAATTAGTTCGTTATATACAAAGTTCGCTATGAGCGATATTCGTGTTATCCGTATTATTTTGTATGAAATATATTAGTAAATGCGTTGGGACCGGAAAAATCGTACGTTATAAAAAAAAGTTCGTTATAACCGGTGTTCGTTATAGCCGAATTCCATTGTAATATAAATCCAGTTTTATTATGTGAATTTCAGAAAGCTTTTTAAAGACACATTCACTGTTGTATAAATAATGCCCAAAGATATTCAAGTATTATTGTTATTAAAAAAATGTTTGTTTGAGTAACAATAAATCTGGCGTTTTATATATGAACTTTAATTGTATTAAGCTAAAAAAAATGCATAGCAATGCCTATTTACATTAATCGATTGGGTGTCTGAGGTTAGTCCGATATTCGAAACCGTTCGGGTTTTATGCGACTTTTCCAGAAAAGCCAGAAAAAAAGGCCAAAACGGACAAAGTTTTTGCTCCGTAGGAGTATTAATACACACCTCTAATACAAATAGGCTAGGTCCGGAAAGGATTCCGAGAATTCTATTTTTTACAAAGCGGCCACAGTGTGATTTATTTTTTTTATATTATTAATGTAAATGTATACACTCTGAAAAAACAGAATTCGTTCCCAGTTCAATACAATTTCGTTACGTGTAAGTTTCCAATTTCACTATCACTATTTCCATATCGTTCTTCATGTTTAGTTTTTAAATTCCACTTATGCTTCGTTCCATTAAATTTCGTTCCCAATATGAAGAACACCAATTGCACTTATTGCTTGTGTTATTCCATGTCGCTTCGAATTAAAAAAAAATTCTTTAAAATAAATATGCATTTTTACTCTCCAATCCTGTTTCCAATCCTGTTTCCAACCCAGTGTTTTTTTGTAAACAAATGTTTTTTTTTAACAATTTTAATTAGTTTTTTTACGCATTAGTGTGATTTCATTATCATTATTATTTTTCTAATGGAAAATATTTCATTATAGTAATGAAACTTTTTTAATTTGCATTAGTTTCAACTAATGGTAATGAAAAATGCCCATGTATGGTTAAGCACAGAAAAAGAGATGAGAATTTTCGGAAAATAAAGGACCAGCATTCAGCAGAAGGAAAACATATAGCGTTACACTTGGCTTAATGAGAAATAATAGCACAGTCCAAAAGTTCTAAAGGTTTGATGTGCGCTGAACACGAATCTGACCTCAGAATTTCTCCATCACATCAGGGGACGAATTACGTCATTCGTGATCGTAATTTTGCTATCAAAATCCATATTCTATTTCTAAAAATAAAACATTTAAACGAAATTTTTTCGGTCAGGGATGTTATAGATCGACCCTTGATTGAAATTAAATATAGAACTTGGTGTTTTCATTATTTTTATTTTTGTAGTTACTCATTAAAAAACAATTTTCGAGCGATTTCTTTTCCCTAATCCGTCTTTTATGCGACGTTTTCCGAAGAGCTTTTTAACCAATCTTTTAAATGTTGCAAAATAGATGGCAACCATAAAACACTAAATAGACAATATTTTTATCGAAATTTTTATTTTCTCGTGTATATCAAAACTGCATTAAAAATCTGAATTTTATTAGTTTCAAACCATACTTGGGATTTTAAATGATATGGAAAAATCAATGCCTCAATGCTTTTCCCCCATGTATGTTTCAAACATATTTCCATACAAAAATGTATTAACTTTTGCCTTACCTTTTAACCCTTAAAAATGAGCTTGGGCCGCTAAAAAAAAACGTGTTCCTAATTTTTTTTTTTTCTTTATCAGATATCCAAATTTCATTAAGATTGGAGAGAATTCATCGGGAGACTCCCCTTGTAAGTGTTATTTTATTTCACTTAAAAAAAAGTACCGTTATTTTTTACTGGCAAGCTTTTAGCATTTTCCTAATCAATAAGGAGTCCTTTTTCATATTTGATTAAGATTTTTGTTACAATTGAAAGTCAAAATACCGACCTTCGTCCAGCTAGATTGGTCAAATCTTACAACGTGCAACATATTTTGACATTTTATAAATTAACTCCCCTTTGTCCCACTGTTACTTGACGCTAACAAAAATACCTATAATGATGAGAATTAGAAAAAATTGTAAGAGAAATTTTTATTCGTTTTGGGTTGTGTACATAGATCATTGACATCGATTGATTTGGGGGCCTGATTAACCATTATTGATTAGCATATCAAAACTCTAAATATGCGTAGATGTATAGAAAACAAAACTATTTTGATTATTATGAGTAGCATGTTATACCGAATAAAGTATGAGGTGTAAGTTGGTGGCAACGATATGGACAAGGGAGTACACCTTTTGAAGAAGAAAAAAATAGTAATAACAATCAAACATCATATTGTATTTATTACCCTATTTGGACATGCTTATCATGTACATTTATAACAAATTAAACAACAAGAATAACAAATAATAGTAAATAACAATAATATAGTTAGAAAGAAATAAATAAATATTAAGAAACCGGGGGCGATATATAACAGGGCTGGCAAAACTATGACACGTGTGTCAGTAGTGACACGCGAGCGGATTTTCGGTGGCACGCGACATTTTCTAGAATACTTCCATGTATCATAAATTTATTAAAAAAATCTGTTAAAAAGTTATCAGAGGTTCAAATATTTATTTTCGCTTTTAAAATATTTCGCAATGATAAAGAAAATGTTTAAAAACATTTAAAACGCTAGGAACCAACAAAAAAAAATAAAACTTGTATAAGAAATTTATTCAAAACTTGACGCTGCGACCTTAAAAATATTTATTTACGCTGGTCGCCGCTTGAAATCAACTTCATTTATGACCTGTGTGTTCAGTAGAGTGACTAAACCTCAAGAAATAACACTTTTGTTAAATCGCGTACTTTCAAAAAAATATTTTTGTGGTAAATACGTCGAAATGGAGTCTGAAAAAAATATTTCCGTGATCTTTGTAGTGTATAGAAGCTATTGTGAATGTTGAAAGTAATTTAATTTTTATATATTAGTATATTTTTTCTAATTTTTGGTTGGTCCTTTGCGGAATCGTCAGACACCGGATGTTCCAAATTAAGCAAATATTAAATTATATAGCCACGTTTTTGTTATGGTATTTTTAGTTCGTTGTTTATAAATGGCGCGTGATTTTCGAACAGAAGAAGAGCTTTCGGAGTATGTCAATTCGATTGCGTGGTCGGAAAGCGAAGATGATTGTGATTTTTCTGTTGACGACATTGACTATGACCCAGGTTTCGACTTTGATACTGCTTTCCGCAATGAAAACTTAGAAGATGAGGAGCAAATAAGCGATTTACATTACAGAAATTTTCATAAAGTGCCAAAGCGAGCAAGATTGTGTGTTGATGAGCAAATCTGTGCAACAGAGATAAAACAATATTTGAAACAATACATGCCAGACAAACCGCACCCTTGGGGTAACAAATTGTTTCTTATGTGTGATGATTCCGGATTTTGCTATGAGTTTGAAATTTATTCCGGCGACGACGACCATTGTGAGTAAAATGGACCAAATTTGGGTGCGTCTGCGAATGTTGTGGTACGATTGGCTCGTTCGGTTCCTCGATTCGTAAATCATGCCATATATTTTGATAATTATTACACTTCGATTCCCTTGATGGTGTATTTGCGAACACAAGGAGTCTATTTGCTTGGAACTGTTCGACGCCCTCGGCTTCCGTTATGCAAATTAAACAGAAATTTGCCTAATCGAGGTGATTGCGAAGAGTATGTTGAAACGTTTAATGGAATCGACGTAACAACAGTGGCTTGGAATGACAATAAGGTTGTAAATATGGCATCAACAATGGCCGGAGTGAAGTCATATATTTCGGCCGATGGTCAAACGCCCGAGAATGCACCAACCCTTCAACGATATAATAAAAAGAAAAAGGTGATGGAAATTATTCAATGTCCAAATGTGGTTCATGAATATAACAAATACATGGGCGGTGTTGACCCTTTGGATTCGTCACTCGGTCGTAGTCATATCCGAATATTTGTCCGTATGGACAAATCGCTTATTCTACCACATGTGTGATATGGCCATTATCAATACCTTTATTTTATACAAGCGCCATCATGCAGTGACTAATCAAACGGATCAAAAGAAAGTGTTGCATGAATTTGTGTCTGAAGTTGCCCATTGCTTGACAAAATCTTTTACTGAAATGCGAGTCGGAAAAGATCGACCAAGTAATCTCGAAGTTGAAATTGTTGCGAAATGCCTTCGCCCAATGTCTGCTCCGCTTCCGCCACGTGACATTAGACTGGATAACGTTGGGCATTCACCAGAATATATCAAAGAAGGCAAGCCGCGATGCAAAAATCCGAAATGTACATACCGTACAAAGGTTCAATGCCAAAAATGTGGAATACATTTGTGTTTTTCGCCTGAAAAAACCTGTTTCGCTGAGTTTCACCAAAACTAAATGCCATTGTTTACACTTTTATACTAATAGTTTTTAACTTTTCTGAATTTTTTTTTAATTTTCTTGAATAAAATTTATTGATTTTTGCAAAAAAAAATTCTGTGGTACAAAATATATTTTTAAATTTTGATGTCCGGGAGCCTAGTGGTTCCGCCAAGAACCAACCAGGAATTCTCTACCTAGCTCAGGTATATGTCATTTATGGACAAAGTCATAGAACAAAAACTCTTCAGAATTGCGAGTTTTATTTTTTTTTCGGCTCAAAACAAAAAATCTTTATACAGAATATTGGTAATAAAACTTGAACATTTATTTCACAAGAAGCAATGTTCCACAAGTTTTTTCGGAACATAAATATGTAGTTAATTTTTTAAAATTTTTATCATCAAAAGTCTCTCAATTCGACTTAAAATGTTTAATAACAAATTTAAGCAGATGACATTGTGTAACAAAAATCCGTAATAGTTTCTTGGAATTTTGGATTAATAGAAGTTTAAATGTTTCAATAAGAAAAAAACAAATGAAAGAAAATTTACCAAAAAATTTTAAATTCTCCAACAAAATTGTAAATAACAAGCCCGCAAAAATCAGAAGTATAAAAGTTTGGCAAAACACTTAAAAACAACAAAGTTAAAAAAATATTTTTATGTTTTTTTGGCAGAAAGTCTTAATAAAAATTTACACAAATAAAAAACCACAGACGATAAATTCTTCTTCTTTGGTGTTCACATTTTTAAAGTAAAAAATTTCCGAATTTTTAAAGATTGAACTACGAATGGGCTTTAAAATTTAATGAAGGCGGCACACGACCCTTTTTAACAACTTAATATAGTTGTGTGTGGCACTCAACGAAAAAAGTCTTGCCTCCCCTGATATATAAAACAATCAACAACTTTAAAAACAGTAGTTACAATTTTGGAGGAAAATATAATAAACTTGTTACCTTTAATATATGAAGGAAAATTTCTCTAGCTCTTTTTTAAAAAGTTTTCGACGTAAATGCACCTGCTTTTCATGGTTTTATTGTGTCGTTTGCAAAAAAAAAAAAAATGCAAAATAAAGCATAATTTTTCAATAATATAAAAAGTGAATAGGAATCAAGTTTTAAACAAATTTCCAGTTCGGATTTTTGCAAACGGTAAGAAATTTATTCACAATAAGAATGAAAAATATAATTTTAACGCCAAAATAAACCGTATAAAAATAATTCTGTTCCTCATAAAATAAGCGCGGTTTCAAGGCACTTGTAGTGATTTTGCACAAATTATTTTTGTTATGACAACATTTAAGCCAATAGTTTACTATTTTGTTTTTAACCGTTCTATGTTTGGTTTTCTCTATCTCATAGTAGTAGACTCAGGGAACTTTTGCTTTAAAAATATGTAGTTGTTTGGATTGTAATAAAGTTTCTTTATTTTTAATGTAAATGCCAGTAATTTGTAGAACAAATTTAATTTTTTACTAACCTTGTAGTTCTTTAAAAAAAACAACCCACATCAAATGACTGTTTTATGATTTTACATTAATTTTTTACAGTCGTTTTTTTGTTATTTTAAAAAAATAAAAAAAATAAATGTTTAATTATTATTTACTAATATAAGTTGTCACTTTTTACTACAACTCTTAACTAGTCATTTTTTGAACAGTAAAAACTAATAACAATGTTAGTTGAATTTAATGAAATGTAAGTCGTACTTTCATCTTTAAGTAAAATTTCATTTATTTTTAACTACATTTGCAGTGGTCTTTAATTACATAGTAGTAGTAGTAGTAGTAATTCTTTATTTGGTATTTTCTTTGATTTTTTTTTAAACGTTATAAAAATATATTAAAGGATATACGGCTGTGACTATGTCGTTAGCCGGAAAAAAAGAGTTTCACATAAAAAATATAATTTAATTTTACAATGCATTATTTTTTTTTTTTTTAATTATTATATTCAAATATTAGTGTTTTACGATAAGCTGAAGCACTGATAATGTATTGTACTTACATAGTATTATAAGTGTACTAATAAACAAAATTCTATAATTCATTTTTTTAAAAATTTAAATGATCACATATTTCCATATACTGTGGAAACTTCTGCTGTAAATATTTTTAGTTGCTTGAGTAGTAATACACTATATTTTTTTTTTAAGTGAAAAAGCAGTAATTTGTAGAAGAAATTTAAATTTTAACAACATTTGTAATGACACATCAAATGATTTTTCTATGAATTTACATTCATTTTATCAGTTTTTTGTTTTATTTAAAAAAAAAAATAAAACAAACAACTGTGAGTTTTTTATATTTGTGTTTAATTTTTACTACATTTGCAGTTTATTTTAACAACAGTATAAAACAAATGACAATGTTAGTTGAATTTAATGAAATGTGGGTCTTCCTTTTTTCTTTATTTCTTTTTTATTTATTTTATTTTCGATGCGGCTTCAAAAGATCATTTAGTGAGCTGGAGCATTTTGAAAAAATTGTATATTTTTTATTTATATATTGCAGATGTGGCTTCAAAAGATCTTTGATTTGATACCCATTTTGTATGTAGTTTCTTGGAACGAAAAAATTTTTTTTTAAAACTAAAAAATATAACTTTTTGAAAATGGTCTAGCTCACTAACGGTCCACTTAAATTATTTTTTCTGAAGCGAGCCATCTCATTGACCATACCATATACTGTTACAAATGTTACAAAAAATATATTTTCGCAATATTTGGTGAAGCCGATCAGCGACGATTTCGGTATTTTTAATTTTTTTACCTTAAAACGAGTACAAATGAAACTGCGAAAGCCGAACTTAGCTACATTTTGATGCCACCTATTGACTCTCCAAGATAACTGTACGCAAATGTTCGCTGACTAAGGGCCATTATTACAACTTGCCTTTAAAGTAAATGTTAGTAAAAAGTAACTTTAGCTAAAGTCAGGAATAAAGTGAGCTATAATGTTTTGCGTTATTACAACTTCCCAATAAAATAAAATTAATATTTTTGATAATGTGGCAGCACCAAACTAAAAACCGATTATTGGTTTATGAATTGGTTTATAAAAATACGTAGTGGCAACGTAGTTTTATTTATTTGTTTACAAACAAACAATAATTTGTAAAATTCGGTATTTTCTTCTTCGTCTTTATAGAGCAGAAAATGTGGCAACTTTAAACACATAAACCTTACGTTTAAATTTAAAGGCAACAATATCTTCCCTTTAGCTTATCGCTCACTTTTAGCTTAAAGTGTACTTATAATAACGAAAAACTAATAATCTGTCAGATAACATCCGAACTTTAGCTATTGGCAAGTTGTAATAATGGCCCAAATTAGTAGAATACACTACTCCGACAGTAGTTGAGCAGTAATGTTTATACATAAGCATTCACTGAAAACTGATAACTCCCGTGCAAAAGCAAATGTGATTAATGTCTCTAATTCTGACCGTTACTTCTACATCGTTGAAGTTATTTTTTTATTTATATTTTTTTTTATTGAAACAAATTTAAGTATACGAGTATATGCAAAGTACAGTGCTTTCGTTCCTTAAAACTGCAACTAGCTCAAGGGAAATTAAAGCTATCTAGTAGTATTTTTCTAATAATAAAGGGTGTTTCTTATACAGGTATATAACTTTAAGTTGGCAACACTTTTTAACTGGCGGCCATTTTGTCAACTGTCAAGTGATTCATGTTTAGTTTAGTTTGACATTTCAACATGAATAGACTTAACAACGCTTCCAATTTGTGCAAATTTATTTTGAAAACCATGGTTCTGTTCAAAATACGTATCGCGCACGAATTTTGCGAATTTTGTTTAGCGATGAAGCTAACTTTTGGTTAAATGGATACGTCAATAAAAAAAACTGCCATATTTGGAGTGATGATAATAATCAAGTGTATGTTGAGACACCGTTACATCCAGAAAAACTACCAGTTTGGT
The DNA here is from genome assembly GCA_021234595.1 of Delia radicum. Taxonomy (NCBI): domain Eukaryota; kingdom Metazoa; phylum Arthropoda; class Insecta; order Diptera; family Anthomyiidae; genus Delia; species Delia radicum. The sequence goes on along the minus strand of CM037852.1, from coordinate 209,335,259 downwards.
GTGCTTTATGGGCTGGTGAAATCATTGGTCCGTACTTCTTTAAAAACTATGCCGGTCAGAACGTTACAGTCAATGGTGACCGATATAGAGCCATGATTACTGAATTCAACAACCATGATGTGCAGGAGCTGTGGTTTCAAAAAGACCGCGCAACATGTCACACAGCTCGTGCCACAATTGATTTATTGAAGGAATCGTTTGGTAACCATAGTTTCACATTTCGGAACAGTGAATTGGCCTCCAAGATCGTGCGATTTAACGCAGCTATACTATTTTCTGTGGGGATATGTGAAGTCGCTAGTCTACGGCGATAAGCCCGAAACGATTGACCACTTGGAGCACAACATTCGCCGCGTTATTGCCACTATACGGCCACAAATGTTGAAAAAAGTCATCTAAAATTGAACCTCCAGATTAGACTACGTCCGACCCAGCCGGGGCGGTCATATGCCGGAAGTCATATTTATATTATAATGCATGATTTAATAGTTTCCTTCACCGTATCAACACGCATTTGGAGATGAAGGTCTGCCTTTCTTATGTACCAAGGGGCGTTCACCAGTCAGAACTTCATTTTGAAAACGTTGCATGATATTTATATTAGATTTTCTGCACAACTCCATAGTTGTATTCAATAGTACCATATGGAAGACGGTATTTGCTTGTAAATTACCAGTTTGTTTTGTAGAGATAATGCGTAGTCTAGTAGCCAATATAGCTCTCGATATCTTATTTCAAGTCATTATCCTTTTTAAATTTTTGATGTGTTTCTTCCATTTAAGTTTGACATCCAGGTTTATACCAAGTTATTTTACAGTGTTGCATATGGCACTTTAACACTGAATATGTTTAAATTTTTGCTATCAAATTTTTTATTCGCAAAATCTACTTGTACTGATTTGTTGTTGTTTAACTTTATATATTTTTGATAATGTGGCAGCACCAAACTAAAAACCGATTATTGGTTTATGAATTGGTTTATAAAAATACGTAGTGGCAACGTAGTTTATTTATTTGTTTACAAACAAACAATAATTTGTAAAATTCGGTATTTTCTTCTTCGTCTTTATAGAGCAGAAAATGTGGCAACTTTAAACACATAAACCTTACGTTTAAATTTAAAGGCAACAATATCTTCCCTTTAGCTTATCGGTCACTTTTAGCTTAAAGTATACTTATAATAACGAAAAACTAATAATCTGTCAGATAACATCCGAACTTTAGCTATTGGCAAGTTGTAATAATGGCCCAAATTAGTAGAATACACTACTTCCGACAGTAGTTGAGCAGTAATGTTTATACATAAGCATTCACTGAAAACTGATAACTCCCGTGCAAAAGCAAATGTGATTAATGTCTCTAATTCTGACCGTTACTTCTACATCGTTGAAGTTATTTTTTTATTTATATTTTTTTTTTATTGAAACAAATTTAAGTATACGAGTATATGCAAAGTACAGTGCTTTCGTTCCTTAAAACTGCAACTAGCTCAAGGGAAATTAAAGCTATCTAGTAGTATTTTTCTAATAATAAAGGGTGTTTCTTATACAGGTATATAACTTTAAGTTGGCAACACTTTTTAACTGGCGGCCATTTTGTCAACTGTCAAGTGATTCATGTTTAGTTTAGTTTGACATTTCAACATGAATAGACTTAACAACGCTTCCAATTGTGCAAATTTATTTTGAAAACCATGGTTCTGTTCAAAATACGTATCGCGCACGAATTTTGCGAATTTTGTTTTAGCGATGAAGCTAACTTTTGGTTAAATGGATACGTCAATAAAAAAAACTGCCATATTGGAGTGATGATAATAATCAAGTGTATGTTGAGACACCGTTACATCCAGAAAAACTACCAGTTTGGTGTGCTTTATGGGCTGGTGAAATCATTGGTCCGTACTTCTTTAAAACTATGCCGGTCAGAACGTTACAGTCAATGGTGACCGATATAGAGCCATGATTACTGAATTCAACAACCATGATGTGCAGGAGCTGTGGTTTCAAAAAGACCGCGCAACATGTCACACAGCTCGTGCCACAATTGATTTATTGAAGGAATCGTTTGGTAACCATAGTTTCACATTTCGGAACAGTGAATTGGCCTCCAAGATCGTGCGATTTAACGCAGCTATACTATTTTCTGTGGGGATATGTGAAGTCGCTAGTCTACGGCGATAAGCCCGAAACGATTGACCACTTGGAGCACAACATTCGCCGCGTTATTGCCACTATACGGCCACAAATGTTGAAAAAAGTCATCTAAAATTGAACCTCCAGATTAGACTACGTCCGACCCAGCCGGGGCGGTCATATGCCGGAAGTCATATTTATATTATAATGCATGATTTAATAGTTTCCTTCACCGTATCAACACGCATTTGGAGATGAAGGTCTGCCTTTCTTATGTACCAAGGGGCGTTCACCAGTCAGAACTTCATTTTGAAAACGTTGCATGATATTTATATTAGATTTTCTGCACAACTCCATAGTTGTATTCAATAGTACCATATGGAAGACGGTATTTGCTTGTAAATTACCAGTTTGTTTTGTAGAGATAATGCGTAGTCTAGTAGCCAATATAGCTCTCGATATCTTATTTCAAGTCATTATCTTTTTTAAATTTTTGATGTGTTTCTTCCATTTAAGTTTGACATCCAGGTTTATACCAAGTTATTTTACAGTGTTGCATATGGCACTTTAACACTGAATATGTTTAAATTTTTGCTATCAAATTTTTTATTCGCAAAATCTACTTGTACTGATTTGTTGTTGTTTAACTTTATTCTCCATTTTTATGTCCATTATTTGGCAGCATGCAGTTTTTCGGCGGATTCTCCGATGTTTTTATCGGAGAGATGGGATCAAGTATATTTTTTTCTTTTGCTATAATAAATCTATTCACTTTGAATGCCATATTTTTTCTGTTTGCTGGGTTACTTTAAATTGAAACCAATTAAAATTACGGTGTCAGTTTATTTTTTTAAACGATATTTACTTTTATTATAACGATTGTTGTTCTGCAGTTTCAATCTTTTTTATTAAGAACACTAATAACGTGTATCACATAAAAATATTTAAATTAGTGTGTGAAAGAAAAAAAACGTTTACACTTTCCCAAAAAACAAAAAAAAAAAACATCCCGATGAAAAAGGTACCAATATATGTTTATATAAACATATATAATCATATATATGATTTTATATCACCTTAGATATTAGTTGAGCCGGCAAATGGCATACATAACCTAATGTCACGTGATATAATTTGATCATCTGTTATAATTTGATCCGGAAAATGGGTCTGTCTAATTTGATCAAGTTATATATAATTTGATATCAAAATCCATTAAAATGCTTTGGAAATCCTCACTTATATTTTGTTTCACATTTCAAATAATAATGAAAATTTAAATATAAAGCAAAGGATTTTAAAACTAGATGTGATTTTAATGCCAGTATGTGATGCCATATACAATTATATGAAAAGGTAATCGATCTTTTTTCTTGTTTCTAGCGTATATATTTATCAGAGAAGGCAAATTAAAATTAACATCAACATTTCTAAATGAAATTTTTTCTTTTGTATGTTTTTTTTAACGTTTTTATAGTTGCTTTTTTACGGTTTTCTGACTTAAAATGATTTTTTTATTCATAAATATTATTTAATCTATTAAGTTACAACTTTTTTTTAAGTGCAGCTTTTCTAAATTTTACTTTAGCTTTTTTACAATATTTTTTTTTTTGTGCTTTAAATAAAGTGTGATTTTTTAGCAACTTTCTTGTTGGCAACACTCTTTTTGGCAGCTCAGCTGTTTCCGTGTAACATGTTACTGTTAAACATGTTCAGTTTGGTCTATAATTTAACAATGAATCGACTTGCAAACGAACAACGCTTGCAGATTATTGAATTTTATTATCAAATTCATGCTCTGTTAAGAAAGTGCAAATTGTGTGGAAGAACTTCCAATGCCTCCCGAAAAATGCTCTGTTTGGTGTAGATTATGGGCCGGTGGTATCATTGGACCGTGCTTTTTCAAAGACGACGAAGGCAGGAACGTTACTGTGAATGGCGAGCGCTACTATGAGATGATTACAAATATTTGTTTGCCCAAAATGGAAGAGCTGGACTTGGGTGACATGTGGTTTCAACAAGACGCTGCCACAAGCTACACATCACGCGAAACAATGACCCAGTTGAGAAACAAGTTCTTTGAACAGTTTCTTTCACGTTTGGGGCCGGTCAATTGATCGCCTTGATCGTGCGATTTAACGCATTTAGACTATTTTTTGTGGGGCTATGTGAAGGCTCATTTCTATAGGGACAAGCCAGCAGCGGTTTAGGTACTGCAAGCCAATATTGAAGAATTTATTCGTGAGATACCAGCCGATATGTTGGAGAGAGTATGTCAAAATTGGACCCAGCGTATGAACCATTTGAGGTGTAGCAGCGGTCAACATTTACATTAAATCATCTTTAAACATTGAATTATATAGATCGTTCTATCGACTCAAGTAAAGATTTCATACATTTCTCTAAATTGTATGTGTTTTTTTAAAATCAAATCCGAAAGCTCTTAAAAAATCACCATTTACATTGAATTTTAATTTATTTTGACTAGATCTGTTTTGTGAATTTTTACCATATATGTTTATATATAGTTATATATAAAAGCAATAGAATTTGTTTGGTTTTATTGTATCATATATACATATATATTATTCTACATTAGAGTATACATGATCTCATATTAAGCTATATCAAGTATATATGAAGAGATACAAAATATCAACTTATATGTAACATAATATATAATGGTATATGATGATATATAGAGCAATTCCATATGAAAACGATCAAAATTGGCAAATTTTTGGACGACCCCTCTCCGATTTTAAAATAAATAGTCTCAATCGATTGCCCAGCAAAAAATAATGTACCTACATATTTTTTTTTTTTTTATAGTGACTGGTTTAGTGGTGGTGTGCACCACTGTCATGTGACAAAATTCAAAATTCAATTTTGTCACATGACAGTGGTGCACACCACCACTAAACCAGTCACTATAGAGCAATTCCATATGACATGTGACAAAATTGAAGAATTCTTCATAAGGGACCTCATTGAAAGTTGTTTTAAAAAAAAACTACTAAAGCGATCGCAACGAGTTAAAACAACTTTCAATGAGGTCCCTTATGAAGAATTCTTCAATTTTGTCACATGACAGTCAATTTTGTCACATGACACCACCACTAAACCAGTCACTATAAAAAAAAATAAAATATGTAGGTACATTATTTTTTGCTGGGCAATCGATTCAGACTATTTATTTTAAAATCGGAGAGGGGTCGTCCAAAAGGTGATCGCTTTCATATGGAATTGCTCTATAGCGCTATATTAGAAATTTTCGTAAAAACAAGTATGAGATGTTAAAATTAATTAAAATGTGTTGCTTTCTTTAGAAACTGGATTGTAGAGAGGTGAAAGGTGGGGAAAAAAGATGCAGGGTTTCAAACATGGCAATACTGTAATTGCGAGAAATGATAAGTCTGAGAACAGTTGTTGCTCGCCATCTGATAGAGAGTTGGCGAACTTATTGAAGCTTTTTAATTCATAGCCCTGATTCAATATTTTACTTCGGTGGGGTTAAGTGCTATGAGAACACCGAAGGCGGGCGGTACGATACATATGAGGGATAGAAAACTCGTACATATCATTTTTCTAAATTGATGTTGTAGTCACCGGGAATTGAACCCGGGACCATCTGTGTAACAGTCCAACGCGCTAACCATTACACCACAACGCCCCACAAATTATGTTTATTCAAGCTATATATGACTGTATATAACGTTTTTTTTTTTCGCCGGGATGTAACATGTCATTCTTAATGTTCATTTGAAACAAATGTTTCTCTTTTTTCTTTCCAGTTAATTACACAAATATTATAATTTTCCACATCAGTTTCTTCTTACACTCACGCATCATCTACAAGATTGTTATATAAGAAATACCATTCAATTTGCATAGATCTGTATCAAGTGGTTTGAGGGTAAAACACCAACTTTTAAATTGTAAAATAACGAAACGTTATAAATTAGCTTAATTTAATTTAAAATCAAATTAAGATAATTTTCTATTGATTATGCGTAAAATTTTTGGAGTGTATGTGTACTATATATTTAATTTATTGCATTCTGAATGGTTAAGCATATATAATCGTATTACATACATAGTATATTTGTTAGTGTGTAATATATATTATTAACAGTAGGGTCATTGAAAATTACACAAAATTTTGCAAAATAATATGTCATTAATCAAAGGTAAAGATGGGTTTGAAAAGCTTAAGTTTGAATAGACCTGAGCTAAATCAACTTGTAGTTTTTTTAGTATCGCGGTTTATAATTTACACCAATCACCAAAGATTTTCACATATTTTGCTTAATTTTTGGAATTTAACCGCAAAACACCGCATTGCTTTTTTTGAAATATAAATCTATCTTCAAAATTATCTTCAATTTAAGTATAATTATGTACCTATTTGTATCCAATATTGAACTGGTATAGCAAGGAAGAAGAAAAGTGTTCTTTTCAGTTTTATCCTTATAAATTTTATGTATGCAAAAGAATTTGAAAATTTTATTACTTTGCATAAACTAAACACTAATTAATTAACGAAATTTTTCAATTTAATTTCGTTATATTTTTCGCGAAAAGAAATAATTGTTGTGCAACACTGTTTATAGAAGAGGATCTTTAAAAGGACACCAAGTTTTTAATTTTCTCTTGACGCGCTCAAAAGTTATGATAATTCAAACACTGTAAATTTCGTTCACACTTGTTAAAAACCGCCAAATATGAGCAGCGACTAAACGAATTTTGGAAAAATAAAGAACATATGAACTCCATATTAACTAGGAGAAGAGGTAAAGTTGGGAATATCATTTTTGTGCTCATTATTTTTAAAATTTCCCCTATTCAAAAAATATATATTTCAAAGACAGGTTCTGCAAAGAGTGGAAATTTGTTGGGTAGTGTAATATTTATAGAAAATAATAATTGTGTCAAAATTTAATGAGTATACAATTACTTTGATAAATTTTTAACTGACGAATCAAAAATTTACATAGATTTTAGTTGTGGCCGAAAATCAGAATTATTTGCGTTAAATTAGAGTTTGGTTGTTTGGAGCGTATGGATATTTCAAAGACAGGTTCTGCAAAAAGAGGAAATTTGTTGCATAGTGTAATATTTATAGAAAGTAATAATTGTGTCAAAATTTAATGGATATACAATTATTTTGAGAAATTTTTACCTGAAGAATCAAAAATATACATAGATTTTAGTTGTGGCCGAAAATTAGAATTATTTGCTTTAAATTAAAGTCGTGTTTTTTGGAGCGTATGGATGGATGTGTATGATCTCAGTTTCGTTTATAGTTTAATACAATATGCAGGAGGGTATATGGCCACATGAATATTGTATCTATATGATACATTTTTAGCCATAATTTTTCTCATTGTCTGTAGCAATTCGATTTCCAAAATAATTAGTCTAGCGCATCAAAAGTTAGGAGTAATAGTTTTTATATTGATATGTAACATAATCTCAAAAGTTTTACACAAGCGTGTGTTTTCATCAAAGTTGGTTAGTCCCGGTTCACACACGGCAAGTTTACTTGCGCAATTCTTGAGTTTATAGAAGAGGGAGGAAAAAAGAATGGAAGGGAGTACAGATTTGCCCGTATTCCAATTCCGTTTTTTTTTTTTTGTCATCCGCAATTTTCAACACTGCAGGTTGATATACGAAAAAACTTTTCCTGTGTGAACACTAAATCAATTTCAAAGGAGAATTGAAGAAAAATTGCGCAAGTAAAATTGCCGTGTGTGAACCGGGACTTAGATTTTTTTAAATTTTAGTCACTTTTAAATTAAACCACTTATATTGTTCCGTTGTTTTTCACAGCTTTATATGAATTTATTTACATATCATTAGGTATTGTTTGTAGATGTATTTAAGAATTAAATAAATAAAAAAAAATGTAACAAAAAAAAAAACGAATACAAAATTTTAGTGTCTACATATGGCTTGACAAAAGTTTACGTTTTTTATAAAAATATTAAAGAAAAAATAATAAGTTAACACACATGCATATTGAGTTGTCAAATATTCGACCTATTTGAAAACTTAAAACTTTTCGAATACTTATAAAACTGATTTATTTAAAAACCGGGTTTCGGGTTTTTAAACTAAAAACCGATTCTAATAACCGGTTTTTTAAAATCACTTTATATTGCTGATATCTGAAATTTTTTGTACAAATTTTAAAAAATTACCAAAAATTTAAATGTTGACATAAAGAGTCCGCCATCTAACGTTTTTTTTCAACTAGTCCTTATTTCGTGAATGGTAACACTTAACTCATGTCTGATTTGACAGATAATTAGTTTTATCCTTCCGCTGAACGAATATGGTTGTGTATACGCTTGAACAACGACGGGAAATATTGCGACATTACTTTGAAAATCATGGAAATGTTGCAGAATGTGTGCGAAAATTGCGTACGGGTTTTGGAAGAAGAGCAGCACCGTCAGCTCCGTATCTTCGTTATCTTGTGAAAAAAGTGAAAGAAACTGTCATCCTCATCGATAAACCAAAGCGTGAAAAGCCAAACAGTGCGTACACCCGAGAATATTGCTGCTGTGGCAGAAAGTGTGCGTGAAGCGCCATCAACATCAATTCACCGTCGTTCTCAACAATTGAACAAAAAATTGGACCGATCGTGTAGGCTACTGCATGGCTAGCCGAGGCAGCCATTTGAATGAAATTATTCTCCATTATTAACCGGAAGGATTGTACTTTCAAATAAAAAAAGAAATTTGAGAAAATATTCAGTAGTTTTTTTTATAGCATTTTAAAAAAAAAAAGTTATTTGGCGGACCCTTTATTAAACTTAGCAGATATCCTTTCTAAGATTCTTTTTAGATATTTTCTAAATAAGAAGTTACTTAGAAAAATCTAAATGTTTGGGCCTCGTAAATTAAAAAAATTGTTAAATTACAGCGTGAGAAAAAATAATACAACGTCTGACGAATCATTGAGGTCTATAAATCGAACTTACTTAAATTTGCAAGATAGCGATAGTTTCAGACCTTTTCGATTAAACGAATTTTGAACAAATTTAATGTAGTAAACTTATATCTGTATAACATGGAGGGTCTTCTACCTGAACACTAACCGATGTCAATTAAGTGTAGAAATGTGAAATTAAAAAAAAATTTGAAAAAAACTCAAACTATTCAATCCCTCTCACCGCATTTAATGGTTTTCCTGGATAACAAACTATTTTTGTCAGGCAAAATCTAATATATTAGAGTTTTTTTTTGCCAATATCATATTTTACTTATCCATTAAAAAAATATTTAGAAATATTATATATATAAATATATTAGAGTTCGTCATAAGAATTTAATTTTATTTTTTTGCATCAATAATAAAAAGGGAGTTATAATTTTTTTAAAATTTCAACTCCTTCCACTTGCGAACGGTGTTCAATCGATCCTACGCCAAAAATTATTTTAAAAAAAACTTTTTCCCGGTTTTTAAAGTGCACCATTTAGGCCATAGACGGAAAACTTTGTTTGAAAATCCGCGTGTAACCCACGAAGAGCCATTACACCCGCTCAAAGTCACTGTATGGTGTGCTGTTTTCGCTGGAGGAGTCATCGGACCTTTTTTCTTCGAAGACGTCGCGGGCCAAACGGTTACTGTGAATGGTAAGCGCTACAGAGCAATGATCAACGAGTTATTTTTGCCGCAACTTGATGAATTGTAATTGGAAAACATGTGGTTCCAACAGGACGGTGCAACGGCACACACTGCACGTGCCACAACCGATATGCTGAAGGATGCATTTCCCGGGCGCCTAATCTCCCGTTTTGGCGATTTGCACTGGCCAGCAAGATCGCCTGATTTGACCGCTCCAGACTTCTTTTTGTGGGGCTTTTTGAAGTCGCGGGTTTATGTCAACAAGCCTCAGACTCTTGCAGCTCTTAAAGACAATATCCGTCAAGAATGTGAGGACCTATCGCCGGAAGTTTTGGCCAAAGTGATGGAAATGCCATAAAAAGGGCTCAAATGACAATCAACTGTGGCGGCCATTTACATGACATCATATTCTCGACTTGATGTAAAAAAAATTAAAATACCAAATAAAAATAATCCACAAGAAGAATCAAAGTTTTTCATTTTTTTTTTTAATTACAGCCAAAAAACATCGGAAGGTTATTTTTGCGCCACCTTGTATATATCTGAAAATCCTAAAAAAGCTCAAATTTCACACAAGCGTGAAACACATAAAAGGAACAAAGCTTTTTTGTTTTCGCAAGATTTTTAAATTTAAATGTGAGAGAAACCCTTGTAAATTATTTCAAAAATGATTATTTCACTGAAACTTTCAGATTAAAAAATATTCGAAAACGCCGAATTAATATCCGAGACGAATAATTCGGCGGTTTATCGTATAACTGGAAAACCGCCTTTTTTTAAAACCCATTATATCAAGAACGGTATAATTCGCTACGTCTCGCCAATAGGTTTTTATATTATAAAATTTCCTTCAATTTGAGATACCAACTTTATTTCTACTGCTTTTACATTTTATTTAAAATTCGGTTACACCCTTTACATATTTTGTTTGCCAAATTTTATAAAAAACTGTTTTCAAGTTAAGACGAATCCATTGAATCCATTGTGTACTTGGACCATAACGAGTGCATTTTTTAAACACATAAGCTTTAATATTACTTTGTGTTTATTATAAACTATTTTTAACCAACTTAAATATATATTTAAGATTTTTTAAACTTATATTTGTTTTAAAATATTATTATTATATAATAAATAGTTATATAATTACAAATTATATACTATCACCCTAACCGAGCACTAGCTACTATGGCCTTCGGCGCGTTGTAGCGAAAACAGACCAGTTCGTCTGGTGGGAATCGAACCCACGACTCCCGCACTGATAAGCCAGCACGCTACCAACTAGCCTACCGGGGCGCACAAGTGTTTTAAAATATATATTTTTTTTTTTATTTAATTTCAAATTTAACTCTTGCTCATTTTCAAACCTTTATTGCTTACAAAAATTCTTTCGCAAAAAAAATTATTAATTTAGTGTACTATTTGTTTGTAATATATTCAGTTGGCGCATTTGTGGACAATTTCATATACAGGTATAGAAAGAAGTATATGGTACAAAGCAACAAAGCGACGTTATTTTTTAGTTAGCAGTCGTTCTTAAAAATTATTTATGTTTAAAAATTGTTTTATAAGCCCTTAACTAAAATACATAACTTTCTTGGCTATATGCCCTTTTGTAGCAGAGATATTAGAAAAGGCTTTGTAGAATTCTTATATCTTCATATGAAATAAATGTATGGTACAAAACTACAAATTGCTTAAAAACTTTGGATATGTTATTTTAAGCACTAATTTTTAACACAAAACCTTATTTTACAGTAAATTAAGAGTTGTTTCAATATAATAAATATACAGAAAAAATTATCAACCTAAAATATCTAACTAAAGAATTGATTTAAATTAAATTTATTTCTAAACAAATATTAAATTGAATCAATTTATATTTTATTTTGACTATCAAATATATAAATAAATATATTATTTTAAACGTAATTCTCAAATAATTTTTTCATAAACTGTAGGTTAAATAAAAAAGATTTAGGGCCATTATTACAACTTGCCAATAGCTAAAGTTCGGATGTTATCTGACAGATTATTAGTTTTTCGTTATTATAAGTACACTTTAAGCTAAAAGTGAGCGATAAGCTAAAGGGAAGATATTGTTGCCTTTAACTTTAAACGTAAGGTTTATGTGTTTAAAGTTGCCACATTTTCTGCTCTATAAAGAAGAAGAAGAAAATACCGAATTTCACAACCGAATTTCACAAATTATTGTTTGTTTGTAAATAAAAGTACGTTGCCACTACGTATTTTTATAAACCAATTCATAAACCAATAATCGGTTTTTAGTTTGGTGCTGCCACATTATCAAAAATATTAATTTTATTTTATTGGGAAGTTGTAATAACGAAAAACATTATAGCTCACTTTATTCCTCATTTTAGCTAAAGTTACTTTTTACTAACATTTACTTAGTATACAAATAAAATCAGTTTACAAACAAAATACACACAAACATACACACGGACGCAACATTACAAACATACACACACAGACGCAACAACAACAAAAACACACATACCACCGTATCGTCCACACACTTTTTTTGAGTATCATATTTTTTTTTTTTTTATATTTATAACTTTTTTTCTTTCCATTTTAATTTTCAGAAAAAAAATTTTAATTGATATTGATGGAAAAAATCGGAAAAAATAGAATCCATTCGACTTCCATTCTGAAATTTACAGGGAATATTAAGGTTATATTGAGCTTTAAGAAAATATTTTTTTCAGATTTTTCAACTTGTTCGAAGATAGTGGAAAACAGGAATTAAGTAAAAAAAAAAAATTTTTTAAAAATAAAAAAAAAACAATTTTTAAAAAGAAGGTTTAAATACCCTATGGGGAATGAGGAGTCAATTGACCTAAAAGTGACTGGTTAAAAAAGGACTTATCACAGGACTGGTATAATTTAATACTGAAGTGGGTTAATCACTGTCAATTGTCCTAAAATTACCAATCCTGTGACTGGTAAAGGGAGAACATACCACTTAACCAGAATGCTTATTAACACGAAAAAGCCAGTTGGCCAGAATTTTACCCATTGAATCTGTTTAGTTTTCGTTTATTTTATGCGACATGGGCGTTTTGCGACAGTCTTGTGGTATGCCCATCTTTGGTTAGTCCTGTGGCATGCCACTATGTGGTTTAAAGCAGGACAAATGACCCCCTCCTATGACAAGCCAATGTTGCCAGTTGTTTACAAAGGGTTCCTTTGGCACACGCAGAACCGGTCCCATTCCCCATAGGGTACCTTTAAAATAAGGTATTAAACTTTAAAATCCATTCACTAGTTTTAGAAAAACATTAGTTTAAAAGGTGTCATGTCGCGAAATCGAGAAAACAGTGTAAACGAAAATTGGTTAACTTGAGGAATTTCAAATGACTGTTTATCACTGCAAGGAAATAAATGAAACTAAAGTTATAACCTCTTCAATTTAAAGTTTTATTTAAAAAAATTCGATCTGAAGAGCAAACAAGTAACCGTCTCTTTAAAGGGACACTATGCACAACTGGGTTAAATGAAATGATATATAAATATTAAATTCATATGGTATCCCTTTAAAAATTTCGCTTTAATATAAATAGCATTGATGAAATAGAAATTAAGAAAATAATCACTAATTACTTTTAAATATTTTCGAAATTATTTATTTAAAAGTATTCAACTGACAAGTTTATTTCCACTTGAACTCCTTCAATGATTTAACAACTATACTAACACATAACTTAAGAGGATTTTGAACTTGATATTGTGTATTAGAGGGAATAAAAATAAATTTTAATTGAACATTTTGTAGCAAAAGGCTTCCAACATATCAATTTACAATGCAAGCACATACGTTTATACGAGGTTTGGTTAAGAATAATTTTAAAACATTTAAAATTAAAATATTTTTCTTTCAATAAGGAAATTGTTATCATAGAACTAAATAAATAAGGATAAATACCCCATAAAAAGTTCCGATATAGGTATATAAAGGGTCCGCCATCTAACGTTTTTTTTCAACTAGTGCTTATTTCGTGAATGGTAACAGTTAGCTCATGTCTGATTTGACAGATAATTAGTTTTATCCTTCCGCTGAACGAATATGGTCCGTATGTTCGTTATCTTGTGAAAAAAGTGAAAGAAACTGGCATCCACATCGATAAACCAAAGCGTGAAAAGCCAAAAACACCCGAGAATATTGCTGCTGTGGCAGAAAGTGTGCGTGAAGCGCCATCAACATCAATTCACCGTCGTTCTCAACAATTGAACATTTCGGAGACATCATTGAGACGAATTTTGCATAAAGACCTTGGTATGACGCCATACAAAGTCCAATTGGTTCAGGAGTTAAAAAAAAAAAGTTTTTTGGCGGACCCTTTATAATCATACATATTCAGATATATAATTCATTATCACATCATATCAGAGCTGATACGAAGAACGACTTACATAAGCTTAACTCATGAGATCCCATGGGATCGCATCTGATATAATTTAATCCAGAAAAGGGGTCTATCTAATTTCATAAAGTCCGATGAATAAAGTTTCGATATAGGTATATATAATCATGTATAGACATACAAATGGCATACATAAGCTGATCTCATGGTATCTCATGCGATCTAATCTCATATAGTTTGATCCGAAAAATGGGTCCAACAAATATGATCAAATTATATATAATTTAATACAATTTTTCTAAAAAATTTTTTATTAAAATCAATTTTTAAATGTTTTAGAGATCAGTACTTTTTATTTTAATCCAATTAAGCACTATTTGTAATTCATTTATAAAACATCTAATACAATAAACTTAAAACGCCAGGTAAAACAAAAAAAAAAAACACATTTACCGAGTAAGAAAATCAAATTTCTTGTTCGCAAAATTATCCGCCAAAAATATCTAATTAAAGAATTAATTTGAATTTGTTTTGTTTCAAAACAAATACTTAATTGATCCAATCAATATTTTAATTGACTTTTAAATATATAAATACATATTTTATTTTTATGTAATTCTCAAATTATTTTTTCATACACTGTATGGTTAAACAGAAAATTTTCAGTAAAAAATACCAAATGCATTTGAAGTTTACAACATAACAAGCACACACACCAACAGACTTACCATTCCCCAAAACATATATACCAACACATAAATATCACACAATTATTTTGTGAGTATCATACTTTTTTTTGTAGAAGTTATTTATAAACTTTTTTTCTCTTTTTAATTTCCAATAAAAGTTTTAATTGATATTATCATTGACGTGATAGGTGCAAAATCGATTAAAATATTAATTGATTAAATAATTTTTTTATTTGAAACCTATTTTTTTTCTGTGTATCAATCTTTACAATCCCGTCGTCATAATTAGAATTAAGTTTCATGGGATCTTTTTTGTATTCAAGCCACTGGGGGTTAAAGTTTTTTAAATACAAGTAAAGATAATTATAGTCTTAATAAATGTAAGTGATATTTTTCAGAAAAATTTTGCAAAATTTGATGAAAACATTTAAATTTTGTTAAATTTTTGACAAAATAAGCTATTTCCATAAAATATCCTTTAAAGGAGTCGCTCCAAGTAGATACAACCTCGAATTATCATTTTTCAAATTTATGTTTTATTCTTTAATTACTTATATTATATTATAAAAATAGCACTCGACATCTACAAATTAGGAAGGGGAAACTAGAAACATTTGATCCCTTGGAACACTTGATCACAAGCACAGAAAATTTCATATAGACGCAATCGAACAAATAAAAACATAACAAATATTACATTATTCAAAAAAACAGGCTTACTGACGAAGGTTCAATACCAAAAACTGCGCAGTCTGATTCAGAAAATTGAAAATTTGCAATGCAGTTATGATTTTTAGAAAATACACTCATTCTTCTCTACCACGCCTTTCACAATTAAAATTAAATAAAATTGCATATTAATTATAGTATTAATTGCAATTGTCTGAAAAAGACGTTAAAAAAAAAAAATTCAAACTCAAACAAAAATCATACTTTGCTCTCTGGCAATTCTTCCCTAACTACGTAAGCGCCATCTATCGAATATACAAAGAATATATCATAGATGTGGCATCACTTACAACATATGTTAAAACAGAGGACATTAGAGTGAGGTAAGTTTCTAAAAATAGAACTGTTATGTGTTAGAGTTGTACTTCTGAGATTATGTATGCAAGAACAAAAACACCGTGTATTGAATAAAACTAGTTTTAAGCACAACAAAACTCGACCTGACAATAGATCAGTGCGCTAAAGCTCTCTGTCTAACGTGTAGTGCGAGTGCATGTGGCATTAGAAATCAGTCAGTGATTGCACAGAAAATTTCATATAGACGCAATCGAACAAATAAAAACATAACAAATATTACATATTCAAAACATAAACAGGGTCACTGACCAAAGGTTCAATACCAGAAACTGCGCAGTCTGATTCAGAAAATTGAAAATTTACAATGTAGTTATGATTTTTAGAAAATACACTCATTCTTCTCTACCACGAATTTCATAGTCTATTATTTAATGTTTAACAGTATTTAGTCAGATAAAAAAAAAAAAATAGGTGAAACTTGTTTTATTCCTAAACGTAATGTTTGTAACCTTACAAATCGGAAAAAGTAATTTGATTCCTTTTTTAATGATACACTTGATCCCTAGGATCAAGTGTATAATATGTATTTTATCAGTAAATATTTATCGACTTTAATCCGATAACAATACTGATTTTAAATTGCTAAGTTTTCCTTTACTATTTATCTGTTGGATGCATTGTATTGTCGTTGCAGTCATGCAAAATTAAATTTTTGTTTAAAAAAAAAAAAACGTTTTGAGTTGCCACTAACAATTGCCCTTGCTGGTATGCCCGCGTAAAGCGGCTTAGCTCGTCGGTGGTCGGGGATATTGGCAATTCGTTAGAGACAGATGACAACAGACAGAAAAAAATCATACCAGTCTTGTATTTTGGGGATTATTAAAATTTACTGGGGGATCAAAGAAAATGAAAAAAAAAATAAAAATGAATTTAAAGACGATAAAAATAAAATTAAATTAAATGTACAAACAAGAAAATCAAAAAAGAAATAATAATACAATACCAACCCTTTCATACCTTTTTTATCAATATCGACAGTTGACGAGATGTTATGTCAACGGTGGCTACCCTCCCATGTTCGTCGTTTAAGCTGCCATGGCAACCACTTGCCTGTATTGGTGATTGCCCCTAAACTTACCCAACATCCTTACATTTCACCCCACTTTTGCACTTCTGTTTCTTAAACCGTCATCATATGATGAATAAGAACAACAAATATAATTTTAATTTTCAAATTCATATAAATGCTTTTTTTTTTTATTATCCAAATGTATTACCAAGAATACCATTGATAGGGTTATTCAAAGTATTCCCATCTTTGATTTTCAAAATTTCCACTAATAGGATTTAACAGCGTACAATAATTCTTTTATAGCTATATATACTTCTTTTATCAATAATTTTTCTTTCAGTCTATAGATCCGATAATGGATACGGTCAGACTAGATTACAATCTAGTATAAGCCGAAATTTAAAATATTCACAAAACTTTTAATTAATTTTTTTCCTTTTAATTTATAGCAAAGCCCGGATAAATTGTGTAAAAATTTTAAGGATTTAATTTATAAATGGCTAACTAACGTGCGGGAGATATATGTAATGGCAAGCATGTGCCTGAAATCTTAAACTTTCGATTTTAATTGAATTTTTGTAACTTCATAACTTGGAACTTTGTAAATGTTGAATATCACAATCTTCTTCTTTTTTTTGTTTTCAGCGGATGTGCAAATCTTTTAGTCAAGGTGATGTCAGCAGTATCTACTTCTAGGCAAAGGTTCACCAGTGAATTTGGAAGGGCCTCGGCGTACCCAGGTAAGTACAATTTTAGTTTTGGTTAAATTTTATGAAAAACCTTTTCTTTAATAATATTCAATATACTTTTCCTTTTCAGGTTAATATATATTTGCTAATATTACCCTACCCACCAACAATAAGATTGTCCAAATTATTCTTAAGGACCTCGTAAACGACAAAAAATCCTACAAGTTCTATTACCCCCTTTGAGCTCAAAAGTTTTATATAGACCCTGTGGTTATAAGGTTAAAAAAACTTTATAAATTTACCGCGTTGGTTAATGGGGAAAGCATAAAATTAAATATTCTTAACCCAGAGGTAAGTTTTCTTCTAAATTTGTAGAAATAGGTAATAAAAAATTAACCTGACTTGTGTTCGTTTTGATAAGCACTTATCTTTTAACGTGGGTGTTGGTATTCTCCTTATCCTTCGACCAGTCACAAACAGTTCAAAAGGAATCCAAAATCCACTTTCCTTTGGTTTCAATCTCCTAAATGAGATGAAACTCAATGACTTAAAATAAACACATTTTTAAATTTCATTACAACTTACAATTTGTGTGGGTGTATAAAGGTAGCTGCCAAGTCCCTTCCTTTCTTTATCAAATCCAGATCAAAAAGGCGGAAATGGCAAAGAAAAGCATTTTACATCAACTACAAAACAGCTGTTTAATTTACAGTGTCGATTTAACTGCCTTTTACTACCATTTTTTACAATATATTTACTATTCAGCCTAACACCCTCAATTATACCGTAAAGGTAACTATCATTTTTTAATTTCAATAAAATTCTATTACAATTGGTACGCTCACGCGACAGTATATTTGTATAAACAGGCAGATTCCCTAAAGACTTTCTTTTTCACTTTGATGTCGGCGTTATCGGTTCATATAAGGTACTCTGCAAGATGTAAGTATTTTAAATTGTTTGCTAAAAAATAATTAAAATTGGTAATTTAATCATATATTAACAGTGCAACACTGAAAAAAAAAGAAGAAAAGAGGGCGTGAAACAGCATTTTTTGTTCTATTAAATGCTGAACATTTAAAAAACGAAGTTATTAAAGATTGAAAAGGACTTAAAACAACAGCTAACAGATTTAAACACAATTTTATGACTTTAAAGAGATCCCAGGAAAAAACGCTGCTTACATGCAAGCAGGTTTGTAAGGAAGTAAGCCGAAAAGAATCCCTTACAAACCTGCTCACATATGCCATGATTTTTATATGGCGAATTCCCACCTGGAAGCATTACCTTTTCATTATTTACCCAGTTCCACAGAACTGGGTAAATAATGAAAAGGACAGTTACTTTTGGGTAAAGATTTATTTGTTAAGAAATAAGGAATTATCCCTCCGAAAGTCAGAAGCGACAAGCTTAGCAAGAATAAACAGTTTTAATTAAGAGAGCGTGGATATTTTTTCCAATAATCTAAATGAGGTATATTTGGAAAATAATTTTGAAACATTAAAGTATTTTATAATTTAATTTTTACTTTAATTAATATCGAAATAAGTTGTTCTTTTATATTGATTGTAATCAATAAAAATCATATTTTGTTTAATTTCAAAGTGTTTGGTTTACTTTATGGATTTGATTCCTGAAATCAAACCACTTTTGTGAACACACTTGATCCCCGGGAACAAGTATCTAATACACAGGGATCAAGTGTACTATATATACTATTATACACTTGTTCCCTTTTTTTACGATTTCAGTGTTTTTTATATCTTTAATACTACGTATGCAATACAACTTTTGCATAAATTTTAATTAGATATTTTGAAAAACTTAAAAAAAAAAATTTACACTAAGAAAAAATATTGAACAGTTTAGGAAATAAATGTCTTCTCATTTTTGGGGATCAAGTGTGTCTGATTTCCCCTATTTTAAAAAATCTTTAAAATTAATTTAAAAAATACATTTCCGCATTATTATAAAATTCGTTGGTCATTTTGGATTCCTGGCTAAACTGGGTTAGTGAAAATAAATGAAATAAAAAGTAAATTTTTACGAAAATTTAGATTTTGTGAAATTTTAATAATAATACACATTTTTTTCAAAATGTTTATTTAAGTTTTTTTTTTCAATCTACAGCGAAACCCTTTTGCAGATGTTAGCAAAAGTTTTGCTGACTCAACTAACTTTTTTGCTAACGTTACGGAATTTTTTTTTATGTGTATTTTTGGTATTAAATCTATGAAACTCCCTTACAATACATTTTGAAGTTATAAATTAAAATAAATATTTTCAGGAAAAAACTATTTACAATTTTCCTCCCATGCTTTTGTTGACCTTCCATTGTAAAGGAAACCCTCGTATAACGAACTTCTGCCATATATCCTTTTACTAGTCCATGATAACACACGCATTGTACTTATTTTTCCCTTCATAATTTATAAAAAAGAAATAGTATTCTATATTCGGTGAGCGAATATGAAAGGTTGTTATGAATACTATTCTAATCCTCCTTAGCACTTAAACTAAATGCCAAAAAAAATACGTTTTTTGTAATTTTTCGTACAAGTGAAAGTGAATTTAAATATTTTATGACAATTTCTGCTTGGTTACAGACAATTTGTTGCTGCTACTGTTGCTGTGAGTGTGTGTTCTAGTAACAATAAGTAAATTGTTGTAGGTGGTTAGTTGTTCAGTTGTTTGTTGTCTGGCTTGTTAGTTGTAAATATTATTTTACATTTTGTTGTCAGTTTGTATATTTGCAAAATGAAGAAGGCAAAAAAAAAGCAAAAAAAAAAAAATATTGTTAAAAGAAAACCCACATAGACACCATAAAACCAAACAATCAGATATACAATACCAACTATACAAATACATGCATATCTAATGTATGGTCGGAAGGAAGTATCTAAAAGAATTAACTGTTTGTTCGGAAATACATACTATAACAACCAGGGACCGGAAATTCATGTAAATGCATGTATTTTTTCTTAAGTCTGAGAGCAATATTTTTAGCAAATCAAAGAATTTGTATTCAAATGGCATCAATTTGTTAGGGCATAGTTTTGGATATTATGCTGTAAATGCATATTTTGCTTTAAATGCATATTTTTGTTTATATTTTTACTTATTTAGCTTTAAATGCATATTTTTATGAATTTTTCTTAGTTTTTAGTAAAAACATCACTTTCAATTTTATTTTATATTTGCCAACATATGGTCTAAAAAGGAGTCATCTGCTCAAGGCCCGTTAAGTTTTCTCTTAAAATGGTTTATGCAAACCGAAATTAAGAGAAACAGTTTTTAGTGTGATTTTAATGTGTATTTTTTCAATATAAATAATTCAATTTTTGTATTAATTGTGCAAAAAGTATGCAGAGAATATATCAAACAATACAAATTAACTTTGAACTTTATTTAAAATTGATGAGTCACTCCAAAAAATTTCGTTGAATCGTTGAAAATTAATGCATCAATACTTAACGTTCCTATTACAAACAAAAATATAAAAACCCATTTCAATTACAAAAACCACCGATTAAGTTTTAGTAAGAAATTTTCATAATTTTTTTTTTCAGTAAAATTTTCAATTTTGTTCAATTGACACGAATTTTAAATTTCGCAAAACTCAACCATATTCCAAGGTATACTTTTTAAATTGTCGTTGATAATCGGAATCTGTGTTCATAATTCCTATGTCTCAAGTTTTTGAGATAATTCACCCTACAAATGCAAAAACCCGTTTTTTTCGTCATATTCGGATCTTTAGCACTCCGCGAATATCTTCTTTTACCTTAAACTCGTTACGTCTTCTAAAACTACTACTCACCGATCGGTGAAAATTAAATTATTTAGTTTCATGTAAGTATGTAATGTTGTATTGGCTATTGCTAACGACGGAGGAAAAATTAAGATATCAAGTAAATTCAAAAAGCATTTTAAAAAATAAAGATTTCTGTTAACATATGCCGTAACGAGTTTAATATACGAAAATTCATTCGAGGGGTAGTAAAGTCCCGAATATGACCTAAAATCGTGTTTTGGTAACTTGGAAGTTCAGATTTAGAGCTCAAAAGACCATTTAAAAAGTATACTCTAAACTATATGTTTGAAGTTTTCCAAATTTTCATTTAGTGTGTATTCAACAAAATTTGACAATTTTACTTTTTAAAAAAAATAATATCAGAATTTCTTATATAAACCTAAATATTTGTTGAGTCCCAGAAGAACCCACTCTGAATTTTTGATAAGTTATGCAAAAGAATATGCTCTATCATAACAAATTTTTGATTTTTCGCAAAAAAATGCGTTTTTGTATATTTGCTAACTTTTTGGAAAGAGACTGTATACATTTCTAAAATATCTGAAAATATATTATCCAATCTTGCATATGATTCGGATAAAAACTTAAAAAGTTAGAGCAGTTTAAACATTAGCTATTTTTCCTAGTATTTCTAAAACTGTCGAACTTTGAGAGGTGGAATAGAACGCGAACTGAATTTCGTGAAACTTAATACAGCACATATATAATAGGAACGTAAATACCGACGTTTTAACTTTCAATGAAATCTAAAGACATACATTCCAAAAAACGACTAAGATCGAACCGAAATGTTTTGGAATGATTCAAAGTGCCTTAATTTGCAATCTTTTTGTTATTTTTTTTCGAAATTCTCAAAATCCTAGTTCAGTTTTTTAGAATAAACAACGGGGATGTGGCTTATTTTGCTTCAACTCAATGTGATACAAGCTCAATATATAATAAAAGAATTAGCATCGTTCAAACTTGGAATAAAAATTTCACAATGGAATAAAAACTTCATAGTTTTTTTTCCAATTAAATGCTTTACAACTGTTTATGAAACTGTTTCTTTAAAATATTGTTAAGGTGGTGCGTTTTGGAATTTCACCTGTATCTAGATCCATTTTATTATCAATATATGTTAGTATTACACTAGATCAAACAAATTTTCCGTTTTGCCCATTTATTTCGAGATATGGGCAATTTGTCTAAAAAAAAAAATAAAAAAAAATAAAAATTACATTTTCTATGAAAATTTATGAAAGGTTTTATGTATGAAGAAATTTTTCATTATTTTGCAAGAGTATGAGTTAATTTAAAAAAAAATTAAGTTTTAATTCTTTTAAAATTCTGTTCTTAAGCACATGGATTGTACTTACTCTACATACTAACATATTTATACAGGTGACAGCTGCACTAAATGTGCGTAAGTTGGTAGAGATTGTCTTTTTTTTTTTTTTTTTTTTTGGTATAAATTCTGATGGGAGACGAATGGTTGGATGGATGTTATTTGCTTCGGTATGATTTGGTTACATTTGGTATGTAAGAAACATATGTAGAATATGGTTTTTGGTATTGTATTCTTGAAATATTATAAAGATTATCGTAAAATTTTGTTATTTTTTCTTTACTTTTACGGAATTTGAACATTTTGTGGTTTATGTTTAAGTGTTAGTTATATTAGACTAATAAATATGAATTTGGGTTCAATTGTGTTGGTATTAGTTTTATGTAGTTTATATGTCATATTTAAAATTAGTTTAGACATTTATATGTGAGAGATTCAAATATTGATATTTATGACCTGTTAAATATATGATTTGAAAAGAGTTTGACATATGGCTTAAATAATGCCAGTGGACAAAATTGTTCGCACGCACACTAAATTTCCAATCAAAAAATCGTTGAATTCATGTGAGAGTAATCGGGCATAAAATGTACAATTTATTTTTTTTTTTTTAATACAAAAAGTATCGAATTAGATTATAAAGTTAATAAAGATTTATTATCAATAAAATAATTTAACAAACTTTCCCAGGCAGAAAAATACAATCGGCACAATGTTGGCAAAGCATCGGCGATGGTCGGTTATGTGTTAGTCAGGAGCTGATGCAGTTTGTTGTATGAAGGGGGAGGGGAGGTGGTTGCGGCGTAGAATAGGGCATTCCCAGTCCAAACCCAAAAAGGAAAAAGGGAAAAATTAAGAAAAAGGAAAAGAAAAAGAAAAAAGGAAATCAAAAAAGAAGAGGGAAACAAAACATTTTAAAATTTAAAAGTTTTGCCAGCAACAAAATTTCCGGAAATCCTGGAAATTAAAACAATTGAAATTCCGGGAATGTTCCAGACGGGTAATCCAGCGAAAAATAGTAAATATTTCAAGCCAGCACATATCGCACACCTAGTACAAAAGTGACTCAACTCAAAATTTTTAATTTTTCAGAAATCGAAAAAAAAAACTTTTGCAACTTTATACCAATTGAAACATAAAGGAAGACATAAATGTTTTTTAGCAACAGTTAACCACAACAAAATACTCTGATATTTTTTTATAGATAAACAAGTGTATTGTGCATAGTTTAAGCATATAAAACCGAAAAGTTAAAATTGTGAGTTGAGTCACTTTTGAACTGGGTGTGCGATATGTATTTATTTTACATTTCGCATTCAAAAAAACATAAAAAGTATTAAGCGAAATTATTAGTGTAGCCAAATAGTCATATAAGAAAATGTATGATAAAAGAAGTTTCAAATTGTTTAGACATTAACATACATATTTTTTAGATTAATCCAACTATAATTCTGTAACAAAATTCCAGTTTTAACATCATTTAAAATATTTTTTTTTATAACAAAAACTCTAGAAAGTTATCGAACATGTCTCGTATGCCAGTTAATGCGTGTCCAAAAACTTTTTCATTTGGTACCACATTTTCCTAAAATTTCACTAAAACCATTCGAAATAAGCACAAAAACGATCAATGGGGTAATATTTGACACCACTTTTTAACCCCTAAACAAGAGCCGCTAAGAAAAAACACGGGTTCTTATGTTTTTTTCTTCATCACATATAATAATTTCATTAAGATCGGAGAGAATCCATCGGGACACTCCCCTCGTTAAAGCAATATTCGAAACTTGTCTATAATACATCAAACTGTTAGGTTGTCTTATACACTGAGAAAATTTCTTGCACAAAATTTGCATAGAAGCAAATGGAATTCGTCCTAATCTAAGTTTCATAACATTTTATGAAAAATATCTATTTTAATTAATACACAGAAAAAACAGTTGGTACACTTAGAATGCTATGTAGGTAAAAACCTCTGCAAATTTATTTAAAAACAAATGAAATTTCACTTCAAGAAAGGGCGACTTATATATTAGTAAATTTAACTAACATTGTCATTTGTTTTTTACTGTTCAAAAAATGATCCACAATTGCAGTAAAAATTAACCACATATGCAGTAAAATTTTAATATATTGTTTCTTGTTTTTTCCTGTGCGTCGCACAGTGGGATTGCTTCATACATATCTTGGTAAAATGTATAAGGAGAGCTCGTAGACATTGAAATTTGGCCCAAAGCCTTACAATAACTCAATTAAGAAAAATTTTAAGTTTCATCAAAATTGACTACGCCCAACGCCCCCTCGCCCATATAACCCGAAAAGATTTTTTTGCTCCAAATTATTTGTTTTCAAAAAAACTTGAAACTTTGCACACGTGATCGGGTTATAAAGTTGAGATATTTGCAAAGTTTAATGGAAATCGGCCTCTCCCATCGCCCCCTCGCCCTAATAACCCAAAAAGATTTTTTCGCTCCAAATTTTTATTTCTTTACCAAAAAATTTGAAACTTGGCACAAGTGATCAGTGTTATAAAGTTGAGATATCTGCAAAGTTTAATGGAAATCGACTACGCCCATCGCCCCTCGCCCGTAAAACCCATAAAACACATGGGCCTAAAAGTATGCAGCATTTTATATATTGTTTCATTGAATTACTGAAATGAAATTTCGTGTTATAAAATTTATTATTTTTTTTTCAACATTAGCAAATATCCGATTTTTTTTATTAAATCTAAAGAATACACTACCACCTTTCATTTGTTTGCAACCACAATACAAAGGTCGACAAAGCTCACCTTTTTTTTGTCCAAGAAATACTAAAAATACTGAATTTTTGAGTGCCATCATAAAAACCAGAATATTTTTTAAACTTTTATTGTTATAAATTATTTTTTTTTTCAAAACATATGTTGAAATACTATGTTTTTTAAGTAAACTTACATCAAATAGATATGACAAAAAGAAATTATATACCCGGACCATTTAAATGCATGAAAATCTCAAGCAGTTACTGCAGAGTTTCGTTTAGGTGACTTTGCCGCGTTATCTTGGACAAAATTTTTTTTTTTTTTTTGAAAAAAAAATAATGATGCATTTCTCTTAATTAAACAATTCTCTACAAAACTGCATCATTACATTTTTGATATTTTGCACTCTAAAAAAACGGACTTTTTGCCAGTAAAATCCCACTGTGCGTCGTATTGAAAAATTAATAAGATATTTATCTTTGATTGATATAATTTTTATTGTTAATAAAAATTATGATTTATTCGACCTTTATTGTGCAATGAAAATGAAGTTCTTCAAGTTCGAGGTCGTATTCTACATTATTTACCAGAATATTGTCCTAGTAAATAAATTATAGAATTTTTTAGTTTTTCAGTTTATTCTTTGACCACACCTCCAAGAATTTGTTGATAGATCTATTTCGGGGAGTTTCTAGTTCCCCATCATCAGAACAATTTAAAAAATTCTATAATTTATTTACTAGGACAATATTCTGGTAAATAAATGTAGAATACGACCTCGAACTTGAATAACTTCATTTTCATTGCACAATAAATGTTTAAATCTCCGACTTATATAGAATTTTTAGTAACAAGGGAAAAAAAAATGTTCCGTGTAAATTTTGGAACTGCTTAACACCTTAGTTTTTTGGTTTATCAGGGGGCAGATTAACCAGTGAAGAAGCGGGGGAAAATGCTTCTTTCTTATGATGAGAAATCTAATAATGGCTCTCTTATTAAGTGTGAAATAAGAAAACAACTTTTGGCTCAAATTTCAAAGACTTAATTTATTTACTAATTTTATCTTACGTAGCTAGCAAATGTTGCTTGTGGTGTTGGCCAGAGATACGGGACAAGAGAACGAAATTGGAAAAAATGCTTAAAATGAAAACTCGGTTTTAAGTAAAAAAAAGCCTATACACCAAAAGCAACATTTGATAAATGTCAAATATATAAGTGGGAATACTTTGATTTTTAGCAATGTTTGAATCCAGAGTTGGAAGTTATAATTAATGTTTAATTCGAAAAAACGTTGTAAGAAGGTTTTTAAATTCATTAGATAAAATTCAGTTTATACAATTTTCCATTTTTCAATTATAATTTAAATACTTTTATAAAAAGTACTTTAAACATCCTGCCACCACTTGGTCTAAAAGACCAATATGATTTATATTATAATTTGTAATTCAAGATTTCAAATTTCTTATACATATACTTATCTAGGATTTCAATGGAAATATGAATCAAAAATTTATACAAGTTTACATAGCAAGGAAAAAATAGAGTAAAATTTGGATTTATAGCTTCTTCTCTAGCCGTTCTAGTGCTCTCACAACCCCTCTGATAATCCGTTTTGGATTTGGCGATGAATCATCAAGAACCTGTCTTATAATGCGTCTGCTGACCGATTCGCTATTCGATCTGTGGTTAGATTGTCGATCTGCTGTTCGATTGCCTCGTCTCTGCTGCTGTGGTAATGCCCGCAGTGGCCTCTGACGGGGGTCCCTTGGTCTTTCTCGTTGACGTCGAGTTTCGGTACCCCTTGTATCCGGTGCTGAATTCAAATGAAGTAAAGTATGATGCTCCCGCCCACAGCGTTGGCATACATCAACTGACGAACATTGCGGGGTAGAATGAGACAGAGCTAAGCAGTTTGTGCAATAACCGTGTGCGCGCACTGCTCTGCGACGTTCTTCGATCGTCATGGCAAGAAACCGATAGCATTTTCGAAGAGAGTGGAATCTAGTACAGACACGGCATTGATGCACTGCAACATTCCTAGGAGCCCTGTTGAGACGAACAAAGAAAGAAGAGAAAACAAAAATAAAAATTCGAACAGCGAAAAAGTAAAAGTTAATTGGTGTTTAGGATAGGCGAATTCAAAAGCAAGAGAAGAATGACTATAGAGTGGAACCCAAATAAAGTTTACAAGTCAATGGGATGATTTTGTGGTGGTGTGGTGGTTTCAACAGGGAGGACGCAGAGTTTCACAATGGGTCTGTTCATTACACCAGCCTGCGTTCTAATATCAGCAACGCGAACAAGAGTATCACCGCCTATGTAAACCCTTATTATGCGTCCAAGTCGCCATTCACACGGGGGTAAAAGGTCATCTTTGATAACTACTAGTTGTCCTTCTTTAACGTTTTCTTCCGAGTTTTGCCATTTGTACCTTTTCTGAAGTTCTTTGAGATACTCATCCTTCCAACGTTGAGCAAATTGGTGGTGCATCGATTTGAGTCTCTCCCAACGATCATTGAGGGTGATATTTTCAGCGGCAGGTTCGGGAAATGCAATAAGAGGCGCACCACGTAGAAAGTGTCCCGGAGTTAGAGCCAGGAGCTCATTAGGGTCATCCGTCATCGGAGAAAGCGGGCGAGAGTTTAGAACGGCCTCAATTCGGGCTAAAAGGGTGATAAACTCTTCAAAGGTGAACTTTTGGGTTTGTGCCACCTTTTTGAAATGCATTTTGAAGGATTTCACACCTGCCTCCCATAGGCCTCCCATATGTGGAGCATTGGGGGGGATAAAATTCCACTGAAAGCCATGGGCTGAATATTTATCTACAATATCTTTAGAGGAGACCTTGATAAACTCTTTAAATTCTCGCTGGAGCGAACGTTCAGCTCCTACAAAATTGGTTCCGTTATCTGACATTATTTTGTGAGGCAATCCGCGACGGCTGACAAATCTGGTAAAGGCTGCTAAAAATGAATTGGAGGACAGATCTGAGCACAGCTCGAGGTGGAGGGCCTTAGTACTAAAGCACACAAAAACACATACGTAGCTTTTCTGATATGGTGCCTTTCGAAGTGTCGAGGTTTTTGTAGAAAATGGGCCGGCGAAATCTAATCCAGTGGCGCAGAAGGGAAGCGAGAATGTACTCCTAGAAGAGGGAAGAGGTGCCATCATTTGGGACTGAACTTTTTGTTTGTACACAACGCATGTTTTGCAGGTGCGAATACATTTCTTTATTCCAGATCTCAGTCTAGAAATATAATACTCTTGTCGAATGACTCGCATTAATAAATTGTGCTCTGCGTGCATTAAAAGGTTATGGGTAAATGAGATAAGAAGCTCTGAGTACCTAGAACTAACCGGAATGATTATAGGGTGTTTTTCATTATATGGGAGAGCGGAGTTCGAAAGCCTTCCATTAGCACGTATAACCATATTGATATCTATGAATGGATTAAGGGGGTAAAGGGCACTCTTCTTGCTAACAGCCTGACCGTTCATTAATGCAAAATATTCGCGGTTGTAATATCTTTGCTGGGTAAGAGAAATCAGTGTGTTTTTTGTTGCCAAAAACTCCTTACAGTCAATTGGGGGAAGGGTTTTTATTATAGCTGCAACCGCCTCAGCTGGGGTTATACCTTTTTGTTTTGACATACAGATCCGCTTATTTTTAAAGTTTTTTGCTTTTAAAATCTTACAAAATCTCAACACATATGTAAATACTCTTAACGCGCGGTTAAATTTCGAGAAGGGAACTAAAATATCTTCATTGTCCGCGAAAACGTGAAACACTTGGACCTGTTTTTTCATTTCGGGTGGGCTCTGCTCGGCTATTGTGGACTTTGGCCATTCCTCCGGGGACTTTTGAAGCCAACTTGGCCCGTTCCACCAAAGTGAATTATGTACAATATCCTCAGCACAGCAGCCACGGGATCCCAAATCAGCAGGGTTATCGGCGGACCTAACGTGACGCCAAGTCGCGTTTCCGACATTTCTAATTATTTGGGCACACCTATTTGCAACATATGTCTTCCATGTGGTCGGGGGCTTGTCGAGCCATCCCAATACAATTGACGAATCACACCAGAGAAATGGTTCGTGATTTAAAAGAGGCATGGTCAAAAGAAGTTGCTTTACTAATTTAGAGAGTAAAACTGCTCCACAAAGTTCAAGGCGTGGGAGACTTACGGGGGATATCGGAGCAACCTTTGTCTTTGAGGCAAGTAGGGAGGTGTGAATAGAATCTCCGTTTTTTATTCGTAAATATATTGCTGCACAGTACGCCTTCTCGGAGGCATCACAAAACCCATGCATCTGCACTAAAACTGTGGGGGAAAAATTTACCCAGCGGGGAATTTTCAGAGTTGATATTATTGGCAGATTTTCAATAAACTGGTTCCACTTAAGGAGGGTATTGGGTTTTACATTTTCATCCCACCCGACACCTTCTATCCAAAGTTGTTGTAATAAGATTTTAGCTTGGATTATGATTGGAGAAATCCATCCCGCTGGATCAAAAAGCTTCGCAACGGAGGATAGAATTAGGCGTTTTGTGGCTGACTCAGAAGTCCGAAGGGGTTCTACTTTATAGGAAAAACTATCGGAAAGAGCGTTCCACTGGATGCCGAGGGTCTTAGTGGAGCTCGTTTCTTGGAATTTTAAAAATTCCGAATCTAAGAGATTTTCCGCTGGAATCGACTCTAATATATCTGCACAGTTTGAGGTGATTTTTCTTAAGGGAAACCCAGATGATTTTAAAACTTCAATGGTTTGGTGTAAAGACTCAAGAGCGGACTCTATGTCATGAGCCCCCGACAAAATATCGTCAACGTACGTTTCCTTCTGTAAAATACGAGCTGCCTGGGGGAACTCCTCTTGAGAATCTATGGCCAGTTGACGAAGGGTTCTGATTGCCAAGTATGGGGCACAACTTACACCGAAAGTAACAGTTTTAAGTGAGTAATCTTTTACAGGTCCCTGTGGGTCTGGGCGGAAAAGGATACGCTGGAATGGGAGACCATCGTTATGGATAAGAATTTGGCGGTACATCTTTTCGATGTCGCCATTAAACACAATGCGGTACAGTCGCCAGTTTAAAATTAAAGTCATGAGATCGGCTTGAAGTGTGGGTCCGACATGTAAGACATCATTAAGAGAATTGCCGGTAGATGTACGCTTGGAAGCGTTAAAAACTACCCTTACTTTGGTGCTGCGGCTTTCGGGCTTTAAAACCGCATGATGGGGTAAATAGTAAGAGGCGAAAGAACCGTCGGAAACAATTTCATTGGATGTGGTTGGTTTCATGTGACCAAGGTCGAGGTATTCATTTAAAACCTTATGATAAGTTGATGCCAGTTCGGGTTTGGCCTTCAGAGAATGTTCCATGCGAAAATACTGTGCCAAAGCCAATGAACGGGAGTTACCAAGAGACAGGTCGTTGGGAAAACTGGATTTAAACGGAAGTTTAACTATATATCGACCTTCCTGGTTACGAACGGTGGACTGCTGAAATAATTGCTCACAATACTCATCTTCTTTAGAGAGGGGACGTTCAGATGGTACCTCTTCTTGTTCCCAGAACAACTTAAGCTGTTCCTCTAAAGGATCCCGAGTAATTTCAGTACTTTCAACTGAAAATGTGGAAAATGATTGGGTCGAAACAGCGCCGCTTATTACCCACCCATAAATAGTGTCTTGGGCCATAAGAGAGTTGCCAACGGGTCTTGTGGTCTTGAGATAAATAAAGGGAAGAATATTACTACCGATTAGCAAATCTACCTTAGCGGGGGTGTGAAAATTGGGGTCAGCCAATTCCAAGCCTTCTAATTCATCGCAGGCATAACTAGATTTTGATGGAAAAAAATCTGGGAGAAGATCGACAATATCAGGAACAATAATTGCATTCATATCTATGTATCTGTTGTACCTCTTTGATACTAAAGTTAACTGGCAAATAGCATTAGAGTTTCCAACGTAATGCCCACCCATACCGTTCATTTGATAAAGTTTTCGCTCAGTGGGCAACAAAAGTCTCTGCTGAAGTTTCTTAGTGATATAGCTTTTCCCAGCGCCTGAGTCAAAAAAGGCGCGGGCATGAAAAACTTCTCCTCTAACCTCAATTTGAACTATCGCAGTAGGAAGAAATGTATTTTCGAAATCCTTGGTATTAATGCTCTTCGTAAAATTTACTGATGTGTTAAAAGTGGATTGTTGACGGGCTTGAGCAGATGTACACGGGATATCATCTGATCGTAATGGAGCTACCGGTGGAGCTTTCTCCTGAGGGCATGGGCGTACCTGATTTCGCGAAATGTAAAAGAGAATGGTGGTTCTTTTTACATTTAGAACAAGTATATTTACTCTTACAGTCCCTACGTTGATGCTGATATGAGAGACAATTCACACAAATACCATTTTGAGAAACAAAATCAAATCTTGCACTAACCTCTAAATTTTTAAAATCAGGGCAATTTCTAAGGGCATGAGTGGACTTACACAATTTACATGGAAATTGAGAGACGGTTTCTGTATGGAAGGTTTGAACTCCTGATTTCAATTTTCCCAGAGTGGTTGATCTCATTTTCCTGTTACTATTTAAACGCTCAACCACCTCACATCTATTGTTCAAGAAAGTGTCCAGTTGTACCCAAGTTGGGGGTTCCCTATGGGATTCAAGGGATTGTTCCCACAACGAAAGAGTCTCATGGGGAAGAGTATTAGTAGCAATATTCACTAAAAATGCATCCCAATTGTCCGTGGACACATCCAGTGCCCTGACCGCTGACAAAACGTCATTAATAGTAGTCTGAATCAGACGGAGCGATTCTTCATTTTCAGATTCAACGGGGGGTAACCTCAAAATAGTTTGGACCTGATTGTCCAAAAGAACACGTTTATTTTCATATTTGTCCTTTAGTGCCGCCCACGCAATGACAAAATTGTCACCACTCAATTTGTACCTTTTCACTACAGTTGCCGCTTGACCACGCACCTTAAGTCTTAGGTGATACAACTTTTGCACTGGGGACAATTTGGGGTGATCCACATATACCGCGGTGAACATGTCCCTAAAGGACGGCCACTCCTCATAGCCTCCGTAAAAAACTTCGGTGTCGCACGGTGGTACTTTAATACAACCGGAAAAATTATCAGAATTCTGTAAAGCTTGATCAACCTGTGGAGCTACTAAAGGCACAAAATTAGCCTTCTGCATGTCAATAATTTTTGCCTTACATTTGTGGAACGCTTGAGTACATGTACTAAATTTAGTCTTAATGGATTCTAAAGTCTCTTTTTTAATCTTTAACTCTCTTTCTATACGACATGTCTTATATGAATCGCACAGTGTAGCCCATCGATCGTTAAGATCCGTCAGATTGACATCAAGTACGGAATCTGTCAAAGTATCCACAGGATGATTATCGAAGTCAGAGCAAAAAGTGAGAAGGTTGTCAACATCAAATAAAAAACTTTTCATGGTTGTAAAAAATTCAACTTTGAACCAAATTTAAAATATGTTCAGCAAAGATTTTTTTTTTTTTTTTTTACGAAGTAGTTACAGCACTAATAATGTTAAAAAAAAACAATAATACTGATGTAGCAACCAAAGTCTTATTTATCTTAACATGTGAGGGTATAACCCGAATTCCTAAAATTTGAGATAGGCGGGGAACTTAATAAAATCAATGGCAACTCTCCACTTTAGAAAAATCCAAATGTACTCCGTTAAGATTTATACTCAAATAATAAACAACAATATCTGTATGTATAAAATCAAAAAGCTTTTAAAGGGCACACTGCTATGACACAATTTAACTAATTTTGGCAAAACAACAATAAATCACTGCTGAAACAGTCAATAGCAGTTTACAAAAAAAAACTAATTCTGAGTATAAATGTTTATATGCCAGTTTGAGCCGTAACACTCTTAAAAAGCTGATATGGTGTTTTTCTATATGTAGGTAATAGGGTGTGAAAACCTTAAGTAAAAAAAAACTCAATAGTTTTAAATTAACACTCAAGAGAATGAAATGGGCGTTAAACACAAAGAGAGTGCAGTTAAGAGAATGGTTCCAATTCTAGAACTTCTAAATACCTACAAATTGATTATGTTTTCCTTTTACTCTTTTTTCTTTATTCTTCTGCTATTCTCTTATATGCACAATATAAGCGAATATAACAGAGGATCAATTGAGGGTTAAATGGGACAATTTGAGGGCTATACAAGTTTGTAGTATTCTACTAAATTTGTAAAAAATACTGAACAAATTAAAAAAAAACTTACATGGAGTCAACTGTTTACCAACGTTTTGATGTTTTGTTGTACTTTTCCAATAAAATGTATGTTGATATTCTGTGGTGATGAGTTTCTTTTCTTTTTGATTTTGATGAGCTTCTTCTTGTTGTTCTTATGTATATTTTTTGTGATGGTTTTCAATGCTCTTTATGGTGGTGGACAGCTTACCAATTGAAGTTAGAGAACAACTTAAATCAATTGCGCAACTTAAAAAAAAAAAACACCCAATGTACTTTTGCTGCTCCAGAGTGATGTTGTTATCTTTTTGTTCCAGTTCAAATGTGATGCTGTGGGTAGTTGTTCGGCTACAAATACTGTAAAAATTTTCAAGGCGGTAGGGAATTCTTGGCAGTCAATTCTTCTTAAAAACGTGTTGCCAAAATTCGTAATTGCGATGGTAGTTTGTCTGATTGGGGTTTCTGACTACTCACACCTTTCCAGGGAAACTATGTGATGAGTGTTGGAGGTGCTGTCAAACAAATCAGAATTTTAATTATACACCACCATGCGACGATCAGCAGCTTTTTACAATTTTCTGTACTCTGACATGAAAAAAAAATATTCGAATATATTGTTGGGGATGAAAAATAAATGAATTGTGACACTTTCGTATTAAAACCGTATATTTTCTTCCAAATTTATTATTTTTTAATGAAATTAAAAACCGTAGAAAATAATATTTTAATTTTTATGTTAATAATTTTATAATTGCTTCTTTTCCCTTTTGTCTCCAATGCAACGTGGTTTGTGCTAATAGGAATGTCAAAAAAATGTGATAATTAATGAGTATGAATTTTTTATTTTTGGTAAAAGGGAGATGAAATAAACAGGGATGTTAAAATTAGCTGTTGAATATATTGGCAATTCAGAGTAACCAATAGAAGTTTGCACATTCATGGGGGATTGAAAGCAAACAAAAAAAAAATATTAAAAATTTGTATTATGCAATTTTAAAAAATTTGGGTTTATTTAATTTTTATAAATTAATTGGACTGTATGATTTTCTGGTCAAAGTAGGGATGAAGGACCATGTTTAAATCTCCGACTTATATAGAATTTTTAGTAACAAGGGAAAAAAAAATGTTCCGTGTAAATTTTGGAACTGCTTAACACCTTAGTTTTTTGGTTTATCAGGGGGCAGATTAACCAGTGAAGAAGCGGGGGAAAATGCTTCTTTCTTATGATGAGAAATCTAATAATGGCTCTCTTATTAAGTGTGAAATAAGAAAACAACTTTTGGCTCAAATTTCAAAGACTTAATTTATTTACTAATTTTATCTTACGTAGCTAGCAAATGTTGCTTGTGGTGTTGGCCAGAGATACGGGACAAGAGAACGAAATTGGAAAAAATGCTTAAAATGAAAACTCGGTTTTAAGTAAAAAAAAGCCTATACACCAAAAGCAACATTTGATAAATGTCAAATATATAAGTGGGAATACTTTGATTTTTAGCAATGTTTGAATCCAGAGTTGGAAGTTATAATTAATGTTTAATTCGAAAAAACGTTGTAAGAAGGTTTTTAAATTCATTAGATAAAATTCAGTTTATACAATTTTCCATTTTTCAATTATAATTTAAATACTTTTATAAAAAGTACTTTAAACAATAAAGGTCGAATAAATCATAATTTTTATTAACAATAAAAATTATATCAATC
The DNA here is from genome assembly GCA_021234595.1 of Delia radicum. Taxonomy (NCBI): domain Eukaryota; kingdom Metazoa; phylum Arthropoda; class Insecta; order Diptera; family Anthomyiidae; genus Delia; species Delia radicum. Next base: position 209,299,790 of record CM037852.1, on the reverse strand, counting down.
ATTTGTAAAAGGACATAGTATGGTCTTAGTTTGTTAGTTCCCCTTTAAATAAAATGGGAAGCATGAACGAAAAATGTGTATTGTAATCTACCAAAGGTGGGTACTACACAAAAACATAAAGTATTTCAATTTGTTTTTTGATTATTATTGGTAACTTCAAATACTTCTCATTTTGTTAGAAAAATGAGTTATATATATTTTCAAGTTTAAGCATTATGATGTTACCATTCTTTCTAAATTGTTCTGATGATGGGGAACTAGAAACTCCCCGAAATAGATCTATCAACAAATTCTTGGAGGTGTGGTCAAAGAATAAATTGAAAAACTAAAAATTCTATAATTTATTTACTAGGACAATATTCTGGTAAATAAATGTAGAATACGACCTCGAACTTGAATGATATTTATCTTTTTTAGAACAAATCACGAATTCTGGCATTGATTTGTTATAGCATGTTTTTGCACATTTTTTTTTTTGCATAGTATGCATATTTCGATAAAAAAGTTTATTTTCGATAAAAAAAACATCTAATTTTTGATTAAAAAAAATCATATTTTTAAGCATATTTTAGTTCTTTTTAAAACAAAAGCTTATTTTTAGCGATTCTTTTTATTTAGTTTGTAGTTATCCAACAATTTTATGTTTCAATAAAAAATATTTTTTTGAATTTCTTGTTTTTAAACTGTACCGATTTAGCTATATTCAATCTTTTATCTTCGTTTTTGTTGGCAATTAAAATAAATTTCTCAAAGTTATTCCAACTATACTGAAAAATATATTTTATAATAAAAATTCTTTAAGAAAATTTGTTTTTTACGAACAATTTTTACGATTTTAGTGCATTTTTTATGAGCTAAAAATTGATTTTTTTTAGAGCATATTGCAGGTTGCTTTGATTACTATACATTTTAAGAGGGAATTTCTACACTTTCGATGACGCAAATTTGAAAAAAACGATACTTTTTATGTTTCGAAAATCTTGTTTAACTTTGATTCTACTAAAACAAATTTTTTAATTTTTTTACCAAAATTATACAATAAAAAAAAAATATTTAAGACTTTTTAAACATTTTCTTTTCCGTTTCGAAAGAAGATTTACAACATTTATGAAACATTTTACTATTTTCAGATTAAAGCACATATTTTAATAGCGATGATAAATATTTAAACATCTGATAACTTTTTTAACAGAATTTTTCTAATCAAATTACGATTTTTGAAAATATTTAAGAAAATGTCCTGGTTTAGGCAACCAACAAAAAATTTAATGCGCAAACATTTTTAGTTTAACCATGATTTAAAATTACAAACCGTGTTATTTTAGAGTTATTTTGTATTGTATGTTTTATATTTTTTCAATTGGTTTGAGGGGGATATGTCACCCTTATCCCCGCACCCCTTGGATCCGCGACTGTTAAAATAAACATTCACACACCAACATGATTATATTCAAATGAAAGATAATTAATATTCTTGATAAAAAGTGGTTAAATTCCAAAAATTATGCAAAATATACGAAAAAATTGTGTGAATGATATAAATATAAAAACCGCGATATATCAAAAACTGCAAATAAGAAAAAAAAATTACGTATTTGAATTTAGCATACAAAGTCAAAGTAGTGCAGTGTTATTATATTTAACAAAATTTTAACAATTTTTCATAATTCGTCAATATTATATCAAATAAAATAAATTTACACACACCGTTTTTTTTTTTTTTGCATTTAAATATTTCCCCCTTCCGTTTCTTCTCCACCTCTGTTTCCCATGAATATCTATTACTATTTAGTATCAAAAAAAATTAGTATTAGAAAAAATTTATATATTAAAACAAAACCGTCACTTGTATTGTCAATGATGATTTAATTTGTTTTATTTATTACCACTAAAAATTCTCAATAAAATAAAATGGACAATCTGAAATTCGTTATAATTAAATTTAAAATTTCTCATCATAATAAATACTCTAAATATTTATGACTTTTTGGTTTGATTGTAGTTTTTTTTTATGTTTTCAAGGATAAAACAAAAATATTGTTTTCCACCAAATTAAAAATGAAAAAAAAAATAGAGAAACCATAAAATATGTGTACACCCCAGCAATGATTTAAAGTTTTTAATGAATAGAAAACTCACAAATTATTTTTTTTGTTTAAATCATAAATCCCCTTCAAAAAATGTGAAATAATATATAACAACAACAAATACTGGGGATAAAAATGTCATTAGTGTTTAGAGTGCATTTACCTCTAGCTGCGACTTTACAATTGTACACTTAAAAAAATATTGTCAACTAAAATTTACTAACAATTAGAATTGAATTTACTAAAATTGCAGTAAACTGTAGAAAAACAAAGAAAACACTAAAATTTATTAAAATAACAGGAAAAAAAACTTCCAGTTGGGTTTAACAAAAAAAATTGCTACTTTCTGTATTCCTTCCACAATGAACACTCACTCAAATAAATATTTAAAAAAAAAATATGTTAGAGGTGAAAACAGAATTTTGAGGTGAAAAATTGTTTTGAGTGTAAATAGAAATTGTGAGGTGAAAAAACATTATTGATTTAAAAAACTATTTTTGTGGTGAAAGAAAATTTTTTTGGTAAAAAAAATTTGAGGGTGATAGACAAATTTGAGGTGAATTTTAAATATTATTCACCTCTTAGCGTCTAGTGGTAAAATATTACATTATGTTTTATACACCAGACGCTACTATGAGTTTTTACTAATATATGATACGAAGATACATTAATTTGTATGGATAATTTAAAGGAAACTTTACATTTTCACTCATAACTGTTGAACCAATAGACTCATTTTCAATACCAAACTTCTTGGGAAGATGAACATCAATCCGAATTTTAGGTTAGGTTAGGTTAGATCGAAAAGAGGATTCGGAGAAGGGAAAATGCTTCCATAATCCGACTCAAGTCCCTGACGACTTACACTTAAGCCAGAATGTCGGCTTGTTGTGCGCTGTAAACAATCGGTCCTATGTCACATTCCTACCACAGGAACTCCCTTGCACTGACGAAACTGCTCAACTTCTTCCATCCTATGCCCCTAAGATCCCCCAATGTGGATATTGGGTCACTGGATAATATTTCGACCCGGATCCCGGCAAATGCCGGTCATTTACAGAGATAGTGTTCCAAGGTCTCCTCGTCCTCCCCACATGCCCTGCACACTCTCGAGTCCGCCATACAAATACGGTGGAGATTGGCCCTTATTGTCGATTTTTTTATAAAACTACCATGTACCCAATCAAACAATTAATAGAACCTTTTTTATTTTATCAACATACCTTCTTTCTTTCATAAATCTGTTAAATCTATACTACTTCCACCAAAAAACTCTCCAAATCCAAGAATACAAGAATGGAGCAGAATTGATTATTAAAAGGTTTTTTGTTAAAGCTCTGCCTATTCCGGGGGCTCTAGTTTTCCTAAAACTTCGGGTTCTGAAGAGATCTTTAGCCACATCGAAATACTACTATCAACCTAGCTAATATAGTTGATTTACTTTATTTTTTGTAAATATACGGAGGTTGAAAAATCCTTATAAATTAAAACTAAATTTTTTCGTTTCTACCCTTCATATATTAAAAACATTTATGAATTTTATGATAAAACTATTCCACTACTTTGTGCTAAAATATTAAAAAAAAAAGTTAAACACTACATAAGGATGATAAACGAAAAATAAAATGTCAATTATTGGAAAGAAAATTGATCGTAAAGACAGATATAAATAGCAAACAAAAATATTGTTGAAGAAGCCAATAGAGCATCAAAATACCTTTAATTCAAAGTGCATATAATTTAAATTCCCCGAAGTTTAAATAGTTTTTCTGAGAAAGAACTAAAAAATTGAAATTTTAAAGTCAGTTCAGAATTGAGGTCGGAAATGTTATTTACTCAAAAAAGGGCGTTTGGAAACATTGTGTGACCGAAAATTTTGTATGTTTTTTTTTTTTGATTTTTAAACATAGATAACTATTTAAAAAAAATTATTTCTCCAAAAATACGCGCCATATATTTCTGAAATAAGAAAACGTCTTTCAAATTCAAAGCAAACAAAAATTTAAAAAATCGTTCTATTTGACATGCAATGGCTCATAGTCAACTTTAGGCGACGTTTTTTAATTTTGTATTTTTACCAAAATGTCGTTGAAATTTTAATCTGAGTCCCTCAATTAAAATATGTTGCAAATTCATTATTTTTTAAACAAAAGTAATAAAATCGGACGAACTTTTAAAACAAAAACATTCAAGGGTTCAACAACATTTTTATTATGAAAAATTACAACAAATTATTTACATTTACGTCTTTTAAAAATGCCAATCTAACAAAATTTTTGAAAAAACTTCCATAAATTCAAAATTTTTAGAAGAAATCGTTAAAATAATATAAAGTTGTTAATTCGAAAATATAATTCTGAATCTACGGGAAGGCTATCAAAATTTAAAGAAATAAATAAATATTCAAAACTAAAAATCAATAGTAGTCAAAGGATTTTTCAACACTATAAATTAATTTAAGTTCTCAACACTATAAATTTTTGTTAAATTCTTCTGTTTTTATGTTCACTTACTTTTGTCAAATTCTAACTATTATCTCGTGTGAAAAATTTCATTAGATTCTATAAAATAGATTTAGATTAAGACCATTTTACTATTTTCACCATGTCTACAATAAACAGTTCAGATAATCAAATAAATAAATAGAAATAACTTTTTCCCTTATCAAATACATATTTAATGCACCATCAACAACAACCACAGCAATAACTTAAATATGGTGGATTGCATATTAAGTGACTGAACTTTTGGGATCGGGATGAAACTTGTACCAAGTTGCGGTAGTAGTTATGACAGCGGGCTCGGTCAAGGACTCTCTGAATTGGAGGGTTTTGAGTTTTCACATTTACATCAAACATCCCTTTTTTCGGATACATATAACTAATTACCTATTGTAGTTAAAAAATTGTGTCCAAAATGTTCTCGTTGGATCATTTTTAATTAAAAAACAACAAATTTTTAACTTATTATATTTTAAGCCATTTTTATCTTCCTATTTGGATTTCCCCAGTTGTTGTTATACCAATTTTGTTAAATTTCATAAATATTAGAAATATAGGAATAAGGGGTTAAACGCGTAAGATTTTTTGTTGTGGAGTTATAAACCAGGCGCGTAACCATGGGGAAGGAAAATGGAACATTACCTCTGCCAAGATATTTTTTTTTTAATACAAAAATATAAATCAGAACAAAAAAATAAGTAATATATACTCTAATTTCACTCCACAAAATATTTTCATGGATCCGCGCCTACATTAACACACCATATAAGTGTTTGTTGTCTTTGGAAAAAAATGAATTATCACATTTTTAAAAAGAATCCCATTTAGTACTGTTGGTAGAACAAAATCTTGGGAATTCCTAATAGGAAGTTAACATTTGTGGGTTTTGTTAAACTATAAATTTTCAACAAACATTTGTCATTTGTGTTCACTGTTCAAAAAATTACTAACAATTGTAGTAAAAATTAACCACATATGTTGGTAAAAAATAAACAAACATTAATTTTTTCTATTTTTTTATATAACAAAAAACGACTGTAAAAAATTAATGTAAAATCATAAAGCAGTCATTTGATGTGGTTTGTTTTTTTAAAGGAACTACAAGGTTAGTAAAAAATTAAATTTGTTTTACAAATGACTGACATTTACATTAAACATAAAAACACATTTTTACAACACAAACAACTGCAAATTTTTAAAGCAGAACTTCCTTGACTGCACTAATGAATAAAAAAATAATTACATAATCATTTGTTTACAAAAAAAAAAAAAAATAATGGATTGGAAACAGGGATAGGAAGTAAAAACATATATTTTTTTGTGGGCTCTTTGTAAAAATTTAAATCATTGGGATATTTTTCGGACCTAGTCCGGGGTTAACTCCTGTGGAGAACAAACTATGTCGGTTTTGCAATATATCGCTTAGTTTTGGAGATATCGGCAAATTGAAAATAAACGCCATTTTATTGAGTGCCTAATATCTCGAAAGCGGAAGCGAGAAAACTTGGTGAAACTAAAACATACCGATAATACTAACGTATTAACTGTAAATATATGTTTCGTAAAAAAATTTATCTCTGCGGATATTTCACGGACCAAACCAATTTGTATTATCGGTGTGTATATATCAATGTAAAGGTAAATAAATGTTATTTTCATTAGTCCACTTAATTCATTAGTCCCACGTATGATACAAATCAACAATTTTTTCAACACAAATCTCCTTTATATAAAATGACTTTTAGGAATATTATGTATACTTTATATGTTCAGAAAGGAAGTTTTTATCTGGAGATAAAAGACGGTTGGTGCTTTTTTTTTTTAAAAAAGAGAGGCAACACTCAGGAAATACTTCCTATTTTAAGTGTGTTGCTTTCTTTGGAAAGGGATAGTATAGAGATGAAAGGTGGGGAAAGATGGAGGGCTTCAGACATGGCAACACTGTAATTGCGCGAGATGATAAGTCTTAGAACAGTTGTTGCTCGCCACCTGATGGAGAGTTGGCGAACTTATTGAAGCTTCTTGGCTCATAGCCCTGATTCATTATTTTACTTCGGTGGGGTTAATTGCTATGGGAACACCGAAGGTGGACATTGCGATACGTATGAGGGATAGAAAAAACTCATACATATTATTTTGAAGTTGCCGGCACCGTGGATCGAACCCGAGACCTTCTGTGTAAAAGTCCAACGCGCTAACCATTTCACCACAACGCCCACCAGAAGGGAAGAAATCGAAAAAAATTTATTTTTTTTTCAATTTATAATTTAAAGTTATGTAGTTTTTGAGTGGAACAAGATATAGCACAAAAACTTTAAAAAAATTGGCCTTGATTTGGTCCCATTATTCGGAAAAACTGGACCTGATTCGAACCAAATTCGGAATTTCATATTTTCAAATGGGAACATCTCAGGAACTTTCAGAGATTACAAACAAGCATAAGGTTTCTACTAGCAGATTAAAAATGTGTTACTTTTAGGAAATATCATGAAAAACAAAAAAAAAAATGGCGAGCCCTAAAAATTTTTATTGCAAAAGTACCTTACCTTGGAAGAAAAGAATAAACAATAAGTCGCATTCCAATAACATTCAACATCCTCCAACTCGGAGAGTCCTTGAAATTTGGTGTCATAAGTACTACCCAATGGGACCCAACATTATGCATCACGATCACAATACATCGTTTTCATAAGTTCGGAAACTTGAGATGAAATAACCCATATACATATATATATATACCATTTTAAATCAATGCAACCGCATGCACACATACATTTTATTAAATCATTAAAATCTGAACACATTCATTCATTTAGTGCAACTGCAACTAATATTGTTTTGCTACAATATTTCAGCTTAGCTCAGCTTATAACTCAATCACTGAGCCATCTGTAAATGCCAAGCCATGCCACACATTCCACACCAGCACGTTCAAACACATACACGCAATTTAAATTCGCTTAAATTCACTTAGTTCATACAGAGAGAGAGAGAACAAAAAAACCCAATAAATTTGTAACTTTAATTATCTGTGCATGGTAGCAATTTATGACCGAAACTAAATTTAATTTGAAACAAAAAATATCATCAATATCTAAATAAATTTGGTACACATACAACTTGTAAGTCACTCAAACTCACTCATATAAATTTACATTAGGGTGACAGTTTTAGGCCGTATTTGGAATTATTGGTAAGATATCATCAATAAGGTTTTATTTTTAACGGAAGATGATCGAACTTCAGCAATATTTAATTGACGTACATCAGTGGGTCTCTATCCACCTCAGTCTCTGCATGTGCGGATAGAATAGAAAAAATGAAATACAAATATGTAAATTATAATAGACAAATTTATAAAAATAATCTAACTTCCCTCCCCAAAACCTTTTCCTGGATCCGCAACTGAGTCTCTCTCAATATGCCCTCTTATTATATGTCCAAGCAAATGAAAACATGTTGCAGAAATTTAATTTAACTTCAAACTCATATGTATATTAGTTCTCATGTAGTGAGTAAACTAGTTCATATGTATGTTTGATGTTTGGCATGGGATTGTTACCGCTTTCAAAACGTGTTCTGATGATGGGAACCAGAAAATTCCCGAAATAGATCTATCAACACATTCCTGAAAGGGTCAAATAATAAATTTGAAAACAAAAAACTCTATAGATTATTTGTTAGGACAATATCCTAATGAAGAAATATAGAGTATGGCCTCGAACTTGAATAATTTTCATTTTCATTGCACAATTAAAGGTCGAAAAAAACATAATTTTTATTTTTAATAAAAATTATAACAAACTTGTATAAAAGGCAGAGTACCGCCAAGTTTACTTCCCCTGTTTTTCTTACAAACTAAACAAAATATAAAAGGAGAGAGAAACAAAAAAACGTGTATTGAATATCCACCAGAGTGGATCTTGCACATCAAACAAGTTTTCAATTTATTTTTTGATCAATGGTTATAATCTTTAACTTCAAACTCATATGTATATTAGTTCTCATGTAGTGAGTAAACTAGTTCATATCATAGCTTGGGAATTTCGATTAGAATTAGAAATCATTACGATTAGAGAAATAAAATAATCTAATGATTAGAATTGAGTTTTGATAAAAATTTCAGATTACTAATTGATTTGATTAGAAATAATCAAATATCTAATCACAATTAGAGACGATTAGCATTTCTAATCAAATCTAATCAAAAAGAATCCAAAAAATAATTGATTAGATTTCTTGATTATTTTTGATTAGATTTGATTAGATCAACTATTTTTAACTATTTTTGTGAAAAAAAAAATATTTATTTGTTGCTATATTTACATAATGTAACAGTTTTTGAATATTGCATAAAATTACATACGGTGCACCCTGTTCTATAAATAAACACTAGACACAGCTGGTTCACTTTGTTGTTGTGTTATTATTAATGTTAATTTTCAACGTGACAAGTACAAGTATAATTTTTTTGTTTACTTAATATTGAAAATAAAATCTTCGTCGTAATGGATCCAATTGTTTCGAAGACCAAGACTTCTCCGCAGACGATGATGTATGTGATCCAAATTATGTACCGACGAAGGTGATCCGGAACATAGTACATATATATGTATGTGGCAATATATAATGCAATTTTATGCAATATTCAAAAACTGTTACATTATGTAAATATAGCACCAAATGTGATAAATAAATATTTTCTTTTCACAAAAATAGTTAAAAATAGTTGATCTAATCAAATCTAATCAAAAATAATCAAGAAATCTAATCAATTATTTTTTGGATTAGTTTTGATTAGATTTGATTACAAATGCTAATCGTCACTAATTGTGATTAGATTTTGATTATTTCTAATCTAATCAATTAGTAATCGTCTAAAATGGCTAACTAATCATAATTAATCAATTTTTCAGCACAATTAAAATTTCTAATCCAATTGCTAATCATTAGGATTTCTAATCATTATTCCCAAGCTATGGTTCATATATATGTTTGATGTTTGGCATGGGATTGTTACCGCTTTCAAAACGTGTTCTGATGATGGGAACCTAGAAAATTCCCGAAATAGATCTATCAACACATTCCTGAAAGGGTCAAATAATAAATTTGAAAACAAAAAACTCTATAGATTATTTGTTAGGACAATATCCTAATGAAGAAATATAGAGTATGGCCTCGAACTTGAATAATTTTCATTTTCATTGCACAATTAAAGGTCGAAAAAAACATAATTTTTATTTTTAATAAAAATTATAGCAAACTTGTAGAAATTTAAAAGTTTAAATTAATTTTTATCATATGTTTAAATAAACTTTTAATAAAATTTTTATTAATTTCAATTATTACCGATAAAATAAGCAAAATATAATTAAAATATATTAAATTTTAATAGAAAATAACAAAATATAAGCAAACTAATTGAAAGTGTTTTAAGCAACAATTTGTATCAACATGTTGCAATTATTTTTGTGTGTAAAGCAAATGTTGAGAGGGGTAGGAAGTGTAGTTTTTCTTTTTGTATATAATCTTTGCGTACATTCATTAATTTTATTCATCATACGCATAGAGTCATAGACCCATGGTTTTTTGGTTTCACAGTTTCGCCTTCGCAAAAAACATTACAAATACTATTAGTCATATATATTAGTTTATGAAATTAAATATAATTTGATATAATTGTTGGGAGAAACAAGGAAATGTGTCAAATCTAATAATATGGGTCAAATCTAATAATATCAAAGTTTATCTAATAATATCGAATTATATATAATTATATATAATACACAAAAATTTGCATACGGACAAAATTTGGATTAAATTTTGTCTAAAATACATGAAATTTTATGTAAAATATATCAAATTGTATTGAATTCGATACAATTTGAAGTATTTTAGATACAATTATATGTTCTCATTTTTCGAATCAAATTTGAACTCATCGCATAACTGATTTGTATATAATTTAATATAAATTGATGATGTCTCATATCATTTTTTTTTTTTTTTTTTAATTTGTGTATACATAATGAGACATGATAGATCTAGTGTCATATATAACAATACATGATTAGCCTATTATATCCGTTAAGCGCATAAAAAAAATATTAGTAAACATATTACTTTTTTGCGGTTTTCAAAAAAGTTACGCCATAAATATTTTTAGCACATTAAAGTTTTAACGTTCAGATGGTGTAAAATTTATCGTAATAGTACTCAAACGATGAATATTATCCAATTTATTATGGAAAAATAAAACAAAAAAATCGAGAATACTTATATTTCACTACTCGCATTTTTTACATTTTTTTTACAAAATTGGGCACAAGTTTTGTCATGCTGAGCATATTTGTGGAAATATCCCTGCGGGAAATGTACCAGTCACTGGTATGGTCATGTGACTAGAACTTTGTTTGTATGAACCTGTCCTAGTTTCGGTTCTGTTATATGAAAGTGGCCGGTACTTTTAACATGGGCTTGTCATAGGAGGTGACAATTTGCTATATGTGGAGCACTGTGTGACGTATCGAATAATTTGACCAAGGTAACCTATCACCATACAGACTAAAATGAATATACTACGGGATTAGTTAGAAGTAGGTAGTGTCAAAGTATGACCATTTTAGGATTTATGTGATATGCAACAAAACCAGTGGGAAAAAAATTATCACATGACTGGTGTAGGCGTACGTATCTTAGAACTGGAGAACAACTGGAAAACTAGTCACATATTAAGAGCAATGTGTTCTGTAACAGGGGTAGTTTGACTGAAATAGGTTTGAGACGTACCACTGCACTGGTCTAAGGGGTACATGTCGGCTCAATCGACCCTTCGTTACCCGCAGGGATATTTATCAGATTTATATAAAGTAATTTTGGTCCACTACACCTTTTAAAACATGTTATAAAAAAATTACTTGTTTCAAACTAAATGTTGCTGTGGTGTCCCTTACAAAACATATTTTTTTCTTATATTAAAATAATAAATAAGTTTTTTTTATAAATCGAAAAAATGGATTTCATTTGCGTTACCGAAAAAGCGATAAATAATTTTATATAAAAAATTTTAAACTTACGATTGATGTTTTGACCAGGGAGAACAATTTCAAAAATTATATTAACCTCAAAAATATTTATTTTTTATTCGTATTTTTTTATTACAGAAGCATAAGAGTGGACAACCCTATGAATAGAATACTTTTTAAATCAGAGAAATACAGAAAATACTTTCGATTTTTAAAATTATTTTGAAAATTAACACCGTATAAAAATCACGAGTTTTTGAAAATTTGAAAAACTGATTATAGAGATGTGTTATGGGCTCATGTAAGTATTTGTGTACAAAAAACAAATTAAATTTGAAAACTGCCGGTCAATTTCAAAGAACTAATGATACACTTAGAATACTATATAGGTAAAGACCACTGCAATTGTAGTTGAAAACAAATTCAATTTCACTTAAAGAAAGGACGACTTACATTTCATTAAATTCAACTAACATTGTCATTTGTTTTTTAATGTTCAAAAAATTACTAACAATTGTAGTAAAAACTAACCGCATGGTAGTAAAAAATAAAGAAACATTTATTTTTTTTTTTATTTTTTTAAATAACAAAAAACAACTGTAAAAAATGAATGTAAAATCATAAAACAGTCATTTGATGTGGGTTGTTTTTTTAAATGAACTACAATGTTAGTAAATATTTTAATTTGTTCTACAAATGACTAACATTTTCATTAAAAATAAAGAAACTGTATTACAACCCAAACAACTACATATTTTTTAAGTAGAAGTTCCCTGAGTGGATATAAACTATTTGAAAATGAAAATGTTTAAATTTCTTTTCAAAAATAAGTGCCACCCATACATTGTTCATGCCGTCGCTTCAATGTTCATTTTTTTCTATTAAAGGTAAATTTTAGGGAATTTGTATGTGTACGTGTACTAAAAATGTTAGTGTGTGTTAAATTTAATGCAACATAAATATTTTCATTGATAAAACCAAAATCAAACTAAATCCAAAGTCCTAAATTGTTTTTTGTATATTGCATAAGTTATTTTTGGGGGATTTTCATACATTATCTCTACTCATGCACTAGGGTTGGCACTCGTATAAAAATTATTCGATTAATCGAACGAACAAAAAGAAAGGAAATTCGATCGAAAAATTTAAAAAAACATGTTTCTCTAATTATGAATAATTCGAATAAATTTTTACAATTCACTTCTTTTAATAAAATTTTTTTTCGAAAAATTACGAATTTTGGAAAAATTTGTAAAAGAAATGATAGACAAAATAAAATCAAAACAACAACTTTGGCTAAACTGCACTTTATGGGGTGTTCTGCAGAAAAAGTAGGTGGTCCCCTCCAGAATTAAAAAAGAACTTTGTTTTGTATCTTCGGTTAAGGGCCCCCAGGGCCCAAAAGCCGGTACGTGTAGTAACATATAAGTGTGGGTGCTCTAATGAAAGGAAATTTCCTCAGGATTTCAAAAATTATGTTATATTTAGGATCTATATAAGTAGCGACTAAATTGGTAAAATGTAAAAAAATTAAATTCTTTTCATTCCTAGATGGGTACAGCCGCATTTTTTCCAAACACATTTTGCTTTATGACAATTAATTGCTGTATCAATTTCCTCAAAGCGTTTATAAGAATTTTTAATGAGGGACTTTATATTATATGGAGCAACCAAATATTTTTTGGTGCTGCTGATATATATTATTTGAAAAATGCAATGAGATCTGTAAATTGATGTAGCTTTAATTAAATGTAAGATAAAAAATTTAATTTTAATATTTTAAATCAGCTTGAAACGTAAAGTCGCCATAACTTCTGCGCAGTTAAAGATGAAAGATTAACGAGGCTGGATTTAGCATGTCACACAAACAATTTTTTGAAAACATTTTACCTCAAAGTGTCGAAAATTTTTAAAGTTGGTCATATCGCTCATTTACTTTAATAACGTCATAACTCAAAATTTTTGATTTTGCAGAAATCGAGTTTAAAGTTTTCAATTTACTCCCACCTTTAAGAAACAAATAACGACATCATTTTTTTTTTTTTTATAAAGAGAGTCAACACTCAGGAAATACTTCCTATATTTAGTGTGTTGCTTTCTTTGGAAAGGGATAGTATATAGAGATGAAAGGTGGGAAAAGATGAAGGGCTTCAAACATGGCAACACTGTAATTGCGCGAGATGATAAGTCTTAGAACAGTTGTTGCTCGCCACCTGATGGAGAGTTGGCGAACTTATTGAAGCTTTTCTCTCAAGAGGTGAGTATACAAGATATCAATGCGACTTTTTTACACAACATAATATGTGACATAACGAATAATTCTGTGTCATTAACTCAAAAATCATGTTTTTTGAGTTGTGACGTTCTTGAAGTAAATGAGCAATATATGCTTGATCAGAAACTCGTTCATTTAATTTATAAAAATTAGCTGAGTCTGAAAATTTTATAATTTCATAATCTTGGAGAGATTCCTCCTACTTTCTGAAATATCAAAGTGGTCTTTTCCAAAATTTGACCCTACGGGTCAAAAGTCGGGGCATCAGAATTCGAGGTATGGTTCCTTCGGCAAAGTTTCTTATTTTGATCCCTAGAATACGATTTTCCTTGAACATTGAGCGATTTTTAAATCGACCCCGCCCTAGTATGTATCCTTTCTATCTTTCTTTCTATCTATCTTTCAATCTATCTATCTGTCTATTCCTATTTTTTCTTACTTTTTCACTGAAGGGATTCACAATGGACCGTATTGGTCTCCCAGTGGAGATGTGCCCTTGGGCACATAATCCTTCCTAACCTAACCTAGTCTAGTTGTTAGCACATTTCTGAGTATTAGTAGAAAAAAATGTTTAGAAAATCTATACTTTAGTTAATTTATTTACTAAAAATCTTAAATTCTTTTTTGCTATTATTTTAAAAATAATTAAGAATACGTTACAAAATATAAAAATGTCTATAATCAACCATTGACGGCACGAATTAATTTAGTATCCGAAAATATACTTACAGCAATGGTTGTCTAAATGATGGCATGTTTCTAGACACAAAACGAAATAACAAACTAAGAAACATAAATCCCATGTAATAAGAAAAAGGAAACATACAAAATTATATATAATATGTGTCCTTCCCTTTCGCTTTAGTCTGTCTACCTGAACGTATATTCGTTTGCAATTTGACCACACTATAATCATTTAGTATACAAATACACATTTATTCTTTATTAAATTAAAATATTTTATTTCGTCTTTAATTTAATTAAAACCTTTTATTCCGCAATACCATACACATTGTGGGAGTCCTTATTTTATTATGTATGAAAAACAGATTCAAAAATCTTCCATGGTTAATTTTTTTATATCTCTTACAAAAGTTATACTTTTTAGTATCATTTTCCACGTCTCTACTACATCTTCACATGCCGCGCCATCTATTTCATTCTGCGTATATATTTCAATCCGCACTTTTAATGTGCTTATTAGCACAATTTTATTTAACAAAATAAATTAGTAAATCATTAGTTCAAAACAGTTAAGTGCTAACTAATTATAACTAAAATTTTAGCTGAAACACACAAATTGATGCCAAAAGTTATAAAATTTTGAGATGATTGAATAAAATGCTTTAATTATTTATGTAGATTTAAAATTTTTTTTATTCGTTATTGGTTCTATTAATCGAATAGTTTTTAAAAATAAATCGTTGATGGTTCGTTCAAAAATTGTTTGATCGATTATTCGAACAAAATAAAAACCCGAATAAATGACAATCCTATCATTCACATTGTACATATTTTGTATCTATGAGTTTTAGTATGTATTGTACTGAAAACAATAGACATTGTCAGAGTGTGTATGAAAATAACTAAATATTTTTATATACGATGAGCCAGCACAACATATACGAGTACCAGCCGTAATACACTAATGGCAATAATTTTTAATACCCCTTGTGGTGAGACAAATTGTGGCCAAAAATATATAAAAAAAACCCAAAAATGAAATAAAACTTAAACCAAACAAAATGCATTTTAATGTTATTACACTTGTAATTTTTACTATATTTTAATTGAATGAATTTAGTGTGTATTTTGGTAGATAAGAGTGTATTTTTGAACATAATTACAACTATAAATTTGATGGTCATTGAATCGAAATCTAAATTGGAGGTCAATGTACTGAGCGAAATAACTGAGATTTTGTTTTGTAGCTTATAACCTAAATTATGCAAAAGAGTTTGCGATAATAATTTTTAAAATGTAATTAGTACACTCAGACAAAAAAGTTAGTAGAAAAATCTGTAAAACGTTTTAAATTTCACTAAAATATTTTTATATATAAATTTTTTTTAAATACCCAGGTGAAAAAGTTCATATATTGTCATATATGGCCACATATATGAGTTCATATATGAATACATATATGTTCGGATCCGAAATTTGAGGGTATATGGGCATATATGATCATATATGAATGTTCATATATGGACATATATGAATGTTTATATATGGACATGTATGAATGTTCGTATACTGTCATATATTATTACTTTTCCTATATTCTCGTATATAAAAAACCTTTTTTAGTTTTTTTCAAAAATATTCTGTTTATTAAAAAATACAGCTATTATAATTCTATATACATGTTACTGAATACAGGAATTTTTTTAAAAACTTAAAATATACTTCAATATAAGAATATTCTACTCCATTTTTAATTGTATCTTAAAATTTAAATAGTTCTGTTTAGTTTTCCAATTATTCTGAAACACAACTAAAAATGGGAATGTGGGAAAATATTTTATTTTTAAATTCAAAATATAACAAAATAAATAAATCCAATTAATTCATCTGGTTTAACCAGTTTTTGAATACTGAGATCAAAAACTTTAGCTTAAATAAAGTTTAGCCGCATGTTTCCAAAATTAATGGAACTTTTCCACGCTAAAATCTTTTGGTGGACCTTATTCGGGTGGGAGGAGTTTAAATTTGAAGTTTTGTTTTCCGATTTTATACAAAAGTTTTGAATGGATTGGCATCATTTAGGCATCATCGGAAAGGTGTTTTAGGTGTCTTTTCAAAGAGTATATCCCCATTCATTAACCCATTACGAGTCAGTTTAACATTTGGTATTTTTTAAATTTTTTCTTGTTTTCCAGAACTTTTGTATAAAATCGCAAATCAAAATTTCAACTTTGAACCCCTGCCCCCGGAAAGGGGGTGCGTTTTTCCTAATAACTCATTCTTTGCAATCGTATTTATAAATTAATAAAACATTAATTTATATATTTTTGTTAAGAATTCGTAGACCGGCAGAGTAAAGGTTAAAAATAAAAAAAAGTTATCCTCATATATGGTTATATCTGATCAAAATTTAAAACATATTAATCATATATGATATAATATATATATATGTATGCGTAGCGCATACTTTAGGGACATGGCCAAAATTGTACCCGAAATATGCGGTGTATCGAAAAAATTGTTCTCATCTTAAACGCTAGATGTATGAAAAGGCGCGAAAACTTTGGGTCATTTCTGATCAAAAATTAAAACATATTAACCATATATGATATAATATATGAATTCATATAAGGAGATATATGGCATATATGAACCAATATATGCAATATATTATCATATATCATCATATATGGTGTCATACATATCCATTTATGAACTTTTCATTTAAATGTATTTACCCGTATATGCTCCCATACATTACATATATGTTCATATATTCTCATATATGAAACCATATATGCTCATACATTAAACCATATATGGCAATTTATGATCATATATGAACTTTTTCACCTGGGTAGCAAAATTTTTTTTGCAAATTTTAGCACTCGGTTACGATAAATTAAATGTAAAATGCTTTGTTGAAATCAGCAACAAAAATATGTAAAAATGTCAGTAATTTGTAAAATGTCAATATCAAAAATTGTTACTAAAGAAAAATTGTTATTAACTAAAAATTAGTATATATATTTTTTAAAATGTTGTACTAAAAATTAGTACAATATATTTTTTTAAGTAAAAATTTTTGCTATTCACATTTTACAAATTACTGCATTTTTTACATTTTTTTTGCTGATTTCAGCAAATCCTTTTACATTAAATTTTTCATAACCGAGTGCTAAATTTTGCTATTTTAAACAAATGTATATATAAAAATATTTTATGCGAAATAATTTAAACCTATACTTATAAAACAAATTGGTCAAGTACACTATAAGTAGGTACACTCAGGGAAAAAAATTTCAGCATATTGATGAAAATATTTTAGAAATCGTTTGTCATCACTTATTAATCAAATTTATGAAGTTTTTATCAATACAACGAAGAGTTTTATAAAATTGGAAGGCAAATATTTTATTGTTCTTCACCACTTCAGTAAAAACGTTTTAAATCTTTGTGAAAATGAGTTTATTCAATGTAACCCAACTTTATTATTGTACTGGTTTATTATAATCTGAATAGATGACTTGGATTGATATACAAAAATCGATTTTTGAAGGCTTCTAAATATCAATTGTACTTCCGAGCTTTAATTTAAATTTAAAATCCATTGATTGGAATTTTAATTTTCTATTTTAAAATAGAATTTAGTATTTTTTTGGTTGATTTTAGCAATAATACAATTGTTCACAACAATTTTACTAAAAATTAGTAGCGGTTGCAAATTTTTATTACAAATTTCATTGTAGTAATTGTATTAAAATTTAGTAATTTGTTTTGCAGATTTTAGCAAAACTCTTTTAAATTGCATATTACAACAATTCGAATAAAATTTGAAATCGGCTACTAATTTTTTCTATTAATTTCATTCTACTACAGTTCAGCAGACATGTGTTGCTAAATTAATAAAAACAAAATTCCGTAAGGCTCAAAAACGTTAAATTTCCCGTATTAACAAGAAAATTTTTCGTAGCCAATACGTAATTTTTTTTATTGTGTAGAACAAGGAATTTCATGCAACTAAAAATTTAAATAGGCGCTTAAAATATGAAGCAAATAATCCAAAATATGCGATTGAAATATGCACAAAAAATCAAATAATATGCACTAAAAATCTTATAATGTGTTCCTAAAAACAAAAAAAAAAAAAAATGCACGTACAATTTTTGGATTTTTATAAATCTATTTTTGGAATTGAGATTGTTGCTTTAAAACATAACAACACAAATGTTAAACAAATGAAAACTAGATGCTACGTTAAGGGTTAGAAATGTTTTCTATTGTTAATTTTAAATTAAAATTTGATTTTAATTTTTACAAAATAAGCAATTAAATTAAAAATATGCAAAATATATAACAAAAAATTACAAAATATGCCATAAAATATGCGTTTATGGCAAAATATGCATTTTTTACAAACTATTCACAAATATGCAACATCACATCGAAGCCATGTCGTCGCAAATTCTTTGATTCGGAAAAGTATGTGCTAAAAATCCATTTAGGGCTGCTGACTAAAAACATGTATTTGCATGAAATTCCTTGCCCTAGTAATTAATATGCTTTAGAGAAAGTGTATATAATGTGGAATATTAATTTGGTT
Organism: Delia radicum; assembly: GCA_021234595.1. Taxonomy (NCBI): domain Eukaryota; kingdom Metazoa; phylum Arthropoda; class Insecta; order Diptera; family Anthomyiidae; genus Delia; species Delia radicum. The sequence goes on along the minus strand of CM037852.1, from coordinate 209,280,615 downwards.
TTCTGACAAAATATTAAAACAAAACTTTCAAAGTCAACATTATTCTCATTCTTATTGGATTGCCCAATAAAAATATTTATTTTAAAAGAGTATTTTACTAAAATGTTTTGGAAAAGATATTTTGGAAGAACAGAAATTTGTCATGAACAATTTAAAATCTGCAACTATTTTACAGTTATTACTTATACAAATTATACGATTTTAAAACTTATTAATGCTTTTGTGAAAAACTTTAAGAGCAAAACAAAACAAAACTTGTGATTCTAATATTAATCTATCACTTCAAAAACATAATTATAACTTTTTTTATTAGTATTAAAAAAACATGATCTGAAATGTTTTTTTAATGCTAATAAAAATCTGCAATTCTGAAATCGCCAATCGATAATTTGTTAGCAAACATTTCTGTTAATTTTAGCAAAATATTTGTATTTAAAAGCATTATACTAAATTTAAGGTAAATATAGCCAAAATGTTGTTGGTATTACAGATTTGTATGCTGATTTTAGTTTACAAATATTTAGTAACATTTTTTGCTAGTTTAAGCAGAGTAATCTGCTATTTTTAATAAACTAAAATTTTACTCGAATATAACAAATATTTTGTAAAGTTAACAGGTTTAGTTTTGATGTTTTTATTTTATTAATATTTAGAAAAACAAAATTTGGCTAATTTTAGCCGATTTTTCGGCAACGTAACTTTTAACTAACTTTTAGTAGCTTTTTTTTTGCTACTTCTACAGGTTTATTTCTATGAATGTATGAAAAAAGTCCATTGTGTAGCTGGAAACGGATCTACCCCAGGAACTCCGTCGCACTGACGAAACTCCTCAACTTCTTCCATTCTTTGCCCCTAAGATCCCCCAATGTGGATATTGGATATTGGGTCTGTGAATGCACGGCATTTGCCGGGCATTCACAGAGATAGTGTTCCAAGGTCTTCTCGTCCTCCCCACAGGCCCTGCACACTTCCGAGTCCGCCCTACCAATACGGTGGAGATGGGCCCTAAGTGTCGAGTGTCAAGAGAGGATTTCCATCAAAAGACTCAGTTCCTTCCTACTGAGATTCAGAATTTCCCTTGTCTTGTCCTTATCCGGGTTGCCCCAGATAATAATCGTAGTCCTGCCAACACCCGCATTTTCCCAGATGGTCCTATGCATGGTGTCAGCCCAGTCCACCAGCTCCGCCTTGAGAGCTCGAAAAGGTTTAGTGTTCCCCAAAGTGACTAATTCCACGGGAGATCCTCCCCTAGCCGAATAATTAGCCACTACGTTCCCCGCTATTCCACAGTGTCCCGGCACCCATATGATCTCAATGCGTCCCCGTGCAGAGAAATCGTTAATTTCCCCTTTACACCTGAGTATCGTCATTGATCCCACAGAGTCCATAGATAAAGCCCGGATAGCCGCTTGGCTATCCGTGAAAATCACAATATCACCGGTGAAGCCCATCATATTCATCTGCTTAATGCACTCCGTAATCGCGGTGACCTCTGCCTGTAGTACGGTATTGTGGTCAGGAAGACGGAAGCATTTGCGTACATTGATGTCAGCGTCACAGAAGCCCAGACCCGTTTTCCCATCCTGTTTTGGTCCATCCATGTGAAAGTGGATCCCCGGATGGTTCCCCAAGAAGGTCCCATTTAACCATAGTTCCCTGTCGGGGATAAACGTGTCACAGAGCGATGTGACAGACCTCTCTGAAATCCTGTCGCAGTCCCATTCTGGGACGCAATACCCTGGCAACTGGTCCAAAATAGTACGGTGCCCGGTAATATTGCCATTACTGTCCCATTCCCAGGTAGCCCTCAGTCGCATCATAGTCAATGCGGCCTCGTACTTCACCTGTACCTCAATTGGGCGAATTGCTAGAATGGTCTCGACAGTCCTAGTAGATGTGGTTCTCATTGCGCCACTAATGCCCAAACAGCATAGGCGCTGTACCTTCTGCAATAGTCCCACATACGAGCTAAATCTCATCGCTGTCCACCATACTACAGATGCGTACTTCAGTATAGGTCTGACAACGCTAATGTATAGCCAGTTTGTCATCCTGGGATTCAGACCCCATTTAGATCCTATTGCCCTTCTACAGACGGCCCACGATATGTGGGCTCTCTTCACCCTTTCCTCAATATAGTCCCTCCAGGATAGTTTTCTATCACGAACAACTCCCAAATACTTGACCCTATCTTCCCAGGAAGATAGGTTCATCAAAATCAATGATCTTCCTCTTCCTAGTAAATAGGCATATTTCAGTTTTGTCCGGATTGACATTCAGGCCCCTGGGCCTAGCCCAGTTGTACGCCAGTTCGAGTGCATAAGATGCCCTCCTACATAGATATCCAGGATTCTCCCCCCTTAAAAGTATCTCCTCATCGTCTGCGTAACAGACAGGTTGGAAACCTTCACTGGATAGAATCCTCAAGAGAATATTAATTGCGGTCACCCATAGGAGTGGAGATAGGACCCCCCTGAGGAGTCCCACGGTTAACCCTGTCTCTGATCACTATGCTATGCAAATTATTATGTCCAACGTTAATAAAAACTATTTTTTTAACTTTTAAAACCGCCCTATTAAAAAATCTGTTACGTAGCTTTATATAGTTTTATCAAATTTGATAATCATAGTAAATTTTATTCGAAAAAAGCTCGATTAAATTGCATAAAATTACATATAATTGTATCATATTAGATTAATTTAGATACAATTAGATGTGATTTGATATAATTTTGTCCGAATTTTATCTCATCCAATTTTATTAAACGATATGTTATAAATACGATTATATCTAATTTTTTTTTTTTTTTTTTTTTTTAATTTAACCAATACTCAGGGGATGCCCCCTACTCATGCAGTGCATTGTATTGATCAGGAAAATAAGGTATGGGAAGGAGGAAAGAGGGAGTAGTGTTTGTGGATATTTGATTTAAATTTTTCTAAATTGTAAGTAACAGGGAAGACTTCTGCGGGAAGTTTGTTCCACATACGAATCGTTCGACTAAAAAACGAATTTTCTCTGTAATGCGTTGTGCGAAACACAGGACAATCAACTACAAACGGATGTGCTCTACGAGATAAGCGAGTATTACGAATAAAAACTCGGGCTCGTGGAATAAGTTCACTTATCTCAGATGAGCATCTCCCATGGTAATATCGATAGAAAAGTGTCACACAACCCACATTCCGACGATGCTCCAATGAATCAATAGAGTTGGATACACTACTGTCATTGATAAGCTTCACCGCCCTCCCCTGAACACGGTCCAGAAGCTTCAGAATAGAATGGAGCCCCTGCCCATATATGAGAGTTGTATTCCATTTTCGGCCGGATATAGCTGGTATAAATAGTAAGGAGATCGGATGGAGTGAAGTAAGTCTTGCACCGTTTTAGAAAACCGAGACACTTGAATGCCTCTTTCGACACTTGAAATACGTGCTTATTCCAACGGACATCACACTGTATTCTCATGCCCAGAACATCAAGAGTATCCGATTTCTCAATACCTATACCATCCATAGTTACAGATGACAATGTCAATTCCACAGCCCGTCTGTGGGTTAACATACAACATTGGGTCTTGCGTGCATTAAAATCGACCTTATTCGCGCGACCCCACTCGGAGATTGTAGAAAGGTCTTGATTGAGTGTGTCATTCATGTTCTGCCGCATGCCCTCTATCTCCAAAGAGTTGGCCTGTGATCGAATGAAAATGAATGACAAATGTTGCTGTCATCTGCAAAAGAGTAGATAGGGTTGATGGTCTGACCAAGAAGGTCATTAATAAAAATAAGAAAAAGGGTAGGAGAAAGAACAGAACCTTGCGGTACCCCTGAATTTAGCTGAAACTCGTTTGATGAGACCCCATCTAAAACAACACGTATAGTGCGGTCTCTTAGAAAACTCGTTATAAATCGAGAGAAGACATTACCGACACCAAAAGCAACTAGCTTAGTCACGAGTGCCCCGTGCCACACACGATCGAACGCCTTAGAAATATCTAGAGCAACCACTTTACTCTCACCAAAGCGGTGGATTGACCGGCTCCAACGTTCCGATAGAAACGCCAACAGGTCTCCCGTAGATCGACCACTACGGAAGCCATACTGCCGATCATTTAAAAGTGAATTGGTCTCTAAATATTTCACAAGATGGTGGTTAACCATGGTCTCGATCTCATGCTGATATGCCATCCTCACATAAACTCGCATATAACTTTTAAATATGGTAAAACTATTTTAAACATAAAATTTATTATAGTTTTCAAGCTACAAACGATTTTGTTACATTTATTTAAAATTTCAGCTAAAATCAATGCAAGTTCTAATGCAAAATTCCAATTTCGTTTGTAGTTTTATAAATTTCGGAACAACATATTAAACTTTCTGCTTAGATTTTAAACATAAAGAAATTGCAAATGAAAACATCATTTTAAAATTTTGTTCAACTTTATTACACTTGAAATTGTGTAAATTGTTCATTGCAAACCACAATTTACTTTCAATATTTCACATGTCTAAAGCAAAATTAAAGTTTCAATTTAAAGTTGACATAAAACGCTTCAGATTCGATGAGGAACAAAATTTTAATATGATACCACATATAGTATTTAACGTAACATTGTATTAAGCCATATCAAATTATATATGAAATCATTCTAATTTGTTTATATCATATATATGACACATCTACGGTAATATCAATCAATATATGTTTTTATATAATATTTTATTAAATAAGATATGATTGTATATGAATGTTATTATTATGTCGTTAAAAAAATATAAGATTCTATTAATCACAATTAAGTATTTTTTTACAAACCCTGATGTTTTTGTTGAAAACATATGGGGACAGTCACGCCAAATTAAAACATTGAGCTGCTTGTGTCCTAATTTTCATTTACACTGTACAACGCATTTACCACCAAATATCAGCACGTTCTGCGTACACCTCGTACTTACTCCAAAGTAAATAATTATAAAAATAATCTTCATTTCCCCACTTAATAAATACCGATACAATTGAAAACAACAACAACAACAACGGAACAAAAAACATCATAAAAACATTAAATGAGAAACTTTTTCGTCATGATGTCGTAGTGTACTCTGTACGTTGGTTGGTACTTGTCCCAAAAGTGACATTGGTAAATATTTGTTGTTTTGGTGACTGTTTACAAGTTTTTCACAGCTTTTTTTTTTGATGAAATTTGGCTTCGGATAGATGGATGTTGCATGATGGCTGGGATGTTAGTTAGTGGTGGTGGTGGTTGCTTTGAAACAAAACTTTGTATGAATATTAAAAAATATATAAATTTCGAATAAATATACATTGGGGAGCTTAAAACTACAACATACAAACAAAAATTGTGAAGAATATTTCATATTTTTTTATTTTAATTTTAAATGTTTCTGAAATCTCCTGGATAGCAAGAAGTATTTCTGTTTAAATTAAAGTTGCACGTGCTTAATGAAATTTTTTGAAGCGAATATAAAAAAGTATGAATACAAATTGTATGAAAAAAGCGGGAATTAAAAACAATTTAAGTATTTACGAAAAGAAGATTGGGGCGAAGAAAATGCAGTTTCATTTATGCTGAATTTCAAAATGTTCGACATTTTGAGGTAAAAATTGTTTAATATATTTTGTATATGCCATGAGTAGAAGATTTACGTTGTTTTATTAATTTATTTACAAAAAATTTAACTTACAATTCAAATTGCAAGTTAATTGAGAAGAGCAATAGCAGTTTAGGCCTTCAGCTTAAACATTATATACACTCAGGAAAAAAAGTTTCTTCATATTGATGAAATTGTTTCATAAATCGTTTGTCTTCAAATTTTCATCATATTTTTAAAGTTGTCATAAATATGATGAAGAGTTTCATAAAAATGTATGACAAATATTTCATAGACCTTCATAATTTCATTAAAACGTTTCATAAACTTTGTGAAATTTAAAATTTTACCTTTTTGAGGGAAAAATGGTGAAATTTAGGAACCATAAATTAAAATTTTTATTTTTGATTTGAAATATAGAAAACATCATTGGCAATTACATTTTTTAAAAACTCAATATCTACGAGAAATTATTTAAAAATCTGAAACATCAATTAAATATTATTTGAGTTGATATTAATTTTAAATATAATTAATATAATAAAATATAAAATTTCGGAATTTTGATTGATGTTTTTTAAATAAAAAATTGTATTTTTTAATTTCAAATGGAAATTTTTAATTGGAATTGATGTTTGTAACTTTAATTGATGTATACAAATATTTATGTTACATTTCAAGAAAGCTTGGTTAGTTTTGTGTGTCCTAGTTTTATGTGTCCTAGTCTCAGCTGTACTATTTTAATAAAATCGGAGGTATGAAAATACTTTTCTCCCCAGCCGCTTCTAACATTGCCACATTTACATTTTAACGTAAACTGAAATTTGTATATTATTGTTAGGATTTCTTAAGTTTTTGTTCTCCCAATATTACTAATTGGGATTGTTTTTAAAAACATAGTAATCTACATTAAATTTCTTTTCCAACGATACCAAGCACTTATATGGCATATTTATAACTCCGTAACAGAAAATCTTTGAAACTTACTTCTAATGCAAATATTTCTTTGTTTTCATATCTAGTGTCGGCCAGAAAATGCATTTGGTCTGTATTCGGTATTTTAAAGCATTATGGACAAATTTGGCGGGTGGAAAAATGTTTATTGGGCTGATTAGATGCTATTTTGAGTGTCAAATTTGAAGAAAAGTCAGTAGTTAAGCAATTAATTCACTGTTCGGTCTCAGAAAGTTCGGCCAAATTGAAAATAGTTCGGCGGCCGAACTTTTAACTTTATAGCTAAACTTCGGCTTTTCTCTTAAATTTTATACACAAAATTGAATTAAATCGGCTCAGCAAACATGTTTCCAATACCAAAAATTTTTCATCATTGCCTCTAGTTATAAAAAAACCGACAAAATATAGGTTTTTGACCGAACTGTTCGGTTGGATCTAACGAGTTTCAGCTAAATTCAGGGGTATCGCAAGGTTCTGGTCTTTCTATTACCCTTTTTCTTATTTTTATTAATGACCTTCTTGGTCAGACCTTTAATCCTATCTACTCTTTTGCAGATGACAGCAACATTTGTCATTCATTTTCATTCGATCACAGGCCAAGCTCTTTGGAGATAGACAGCATGCGGCAGAACATGAATGACACACTCAATCAAGACCTTTATACATTCTCTGAGTGGGGTCGCGCGAATAAGGTCGATTTTAATGCACGCAAGACCCAATGTTGTATGTTAACCCACAGACGGGCTGTGGAATTAACATTGTCATCTGTAGCTATGAATGGTATATGTATTGAGGAATCGGATACTCTTGATGTTCTGGCCATGAAAATACAGTGTGATGTCCGCTGGAATAAGCACGTATTTCAAGTGTCGAAAGAAGCATTAAAGTGCCTTGGTTTTCTGAAACGGTGCAAGACTTACTTCACTCCATCCGATCTCCTTACTATTTATTAGGGTATTCAATCGGTTAACCGTTACTCGATTAATCGATGAAATGATGTCGAACAATTGTTCGAGTAATTCGAAGTGGCCAATTTCGAGTAAAGAATAACTCGAACAATTTTGGTCGATTAATCGAGTAACTCGAGTAATTTAAAAATGTGAACTGTTTTATATTTTTTTAATATTTTGTATAAAATAATGTGACTGTTAAGTGTATTTTTATATTAAGTGAGCACTGTTAAAAAAATTGTATTACGAAAAACGAAGAACTTAATGCGAAAAACTCCGATATCGAAGAAACTTGGATATTTTTTAAAGAAACAAGTTCTAAGACTGGGGTGTTTAAGATTACATATTGGTGCGGATTTGAGGGTTAAAAGTGGGATCAAACATTGTTTTTTTTTTGTTTAATTTAGTTGCCCTTTAATCTAAAGAAACTACATATAAATACTATATTTTCAAAAAGGAATTTTTAAATGTCATTTACTAAAAACTTTTTGTTGGTCCCTTTTATGTCGTTGTAACAAGCCAATTTTAGAAGCCCTATATGGAAATTCATAGTGGTCCTACGCAAAATTTCCACATATTAAAATTTACATATAGAAGTAATGAAGTTTTCATTAATATGATGAAAATCTTCTTAAATATTCATGAAAGTTGTTTCAAAACTTCTTTATAATTTTTTTAGAAAAATTACATATCTCAAAATCCCAAAATGATAGCACAAAATGGACTATTTTTTCGTTTAGTACTAACACACTAATATAACAAAACTGTGTCAAGTCTGAGTGAAATTACAAAACGGATCACCTTACAAATATTTTTATAAAACAGTTTAATACATATTTATGAACCAGTTATATTGAAAGAAAATCAATGAAGATTTCAACATATTTATAAAGACTTTCATTGATATAATAACGCTTTTGCTTTGAGTGTACTGAGACAAAACTGTCGCAATAATAAATGATCTTAGCAAATGTTTTTCTCTTTTAGATATACTTTTTACTAAAATTTTTAATTAATTTGTTAATTTTTATATATATGTTATATTAGTACTAATAAAATATAAAAACTTACAAAAATGTGAGTTTTTGGAAAATAAAATTAAAGTATTAAAATTGTTCGAGTTACTCGAGTTATTCGAGCAATTTTAAAATCTTACTCGCCTACTCGAGTAAATGAAAAACCTCAAAATCGAGTTACTCGATTACTCGAACAAAAGCAAACCCGAGTAAATTGAATACCCTACTATTTATGCCAGCTATATCCGACCGAAAATGGAATACAACTCTCATATATGGGCAGGGGCGTCAGTGTCTATTCTGAAGCTTCTGCACCGTGTTCAGGGGAGTGCGGTGAAGCTTATCAATGACAGTAGTGTATCCAACTTTATTGATTCATTGGAGCATCGTCGGAATGTGGGTTGTGTGACACTTTTCTATCGATATTAACATGGGAGGTGCTCATCTGAGATAAGTGAACTTATTCCTCGAGCCCGAGTTCTTATTCGTAATACTCGCTTAGTAGAGCACATCCGTTTGTAGTTGATTGTCCTGTGTTTCGCACAACGCATTACAGAGAAAATTCGTATGTGGAACAAACTTCCCGCAGAGGTCTTCCCTGTTACTTACAATTTAGAAACATTTAAATCAAATATCCACAAGCACTACTCCCTCTTTCCTCCTTCCCATACCCTATTTCCTGATCAATACAATGCACTGCATGAGTAGGGGGCATCCCCTGAGTATTGGTTAAATTAGAAAAAAAAAAAAAAAAAAAAAGGAAAAAAATTAAAATAACTTCTCAAAAAAAAAAATAAATATGATACTCACAAAAAAAAAAACTATGTGAACTATACGTTGGTATGCTTGTTTTTGTTAACGCTGCCTCAGTTTGTATGTTTGTGTGTGTGCTTGAATTGTTTGTAAACTTCGAATGCATTTGGTATATTATACTTAAAATTTTCTATTTAAGAATAAGGGAATGAAAAAATAATTTGAGAATTACGTCCAAGTTAAAATATGTATTTACATATTTAAAACTCAATTAAAATATTAATTGATTCAATTAAATATTTGTTAAGAAACAAATTTAATGCAAATCAAATCTTTAATTAGATATTTTAGGTGGATAATTCTTTCTGTGTAATAAGAAATATAATAAATTTTTTAAAGGGGGGTAATTTTGAAGAATTTCAGTTAAGAACTTATTAACATATCATACAAGTGTTTCGTATCGTTGGAAAGAAAATTAACTGTAGATTACGGGTTTTTTTAATAGAATCGCATTTAGCACACTTGCCAGAACAAAAACTTGGGTAATCCTATGTAAATTTTCACTATTGAATAAAATATTTGTTAATACACATTATCCAATGATTTTTGGGACTTAAATAGGCTTTATGGTCAGCAATTATTTCTGATATTATGATGTGCTGTAAGCAATCCTACAGTTCCCAAAAACAAATCCCAAAATAGGATTTTTTACATTTTTTGCTGCCATGTTTACATTTAAAGCGGGGATTAGAACAGACTCTCCAAATATATAAGGTATATATTGGAGTATATGCAACCCGCTTCCGCTACCTAACTGGAGGAGTGCACAATTTTTAACAGAGGTTTAAAGTTGATATTTGCCTTAAGAATGTGGGAAATTTAGAAGCGTCAAACCAAAAATTTTTTAACACAACTCGCTTTAATATGAAAAGACATTTCAGAATTTTATGCACACTTTATATGTTCAGAAAGAAAATATTTATCTGTAAGTAAAAAACTGTTGCTGCTGTTGCAGAAAAAATCGCAAAAATAAATTTTTTTCTTTAATATATACTTTAAACGAATTTAGTTTTTGAGTGAAACAAGATATTGATTAATTTTTTTTATTTAATAAAGAATTTATTTTGGCACCGATTTCTTCCCGCTTTTTGCATAAAACTGAAATTGTGTCAGACCAAATTTGGAATTTGACATTTCCAAATGGGAATATCTTGGCATCCATTGGAGATAGTCCACACATGTAAGCAAGTTTTTTGTTAGTCACTACCAGCAGATTAGAAATATTTTTGAAAATCGGATTACAAACAAAAGAAATTACGATCACTCAAAATTTATATGCAAAAAGTTCCCTATTTGTGTGGTCATATAGCCGCCCGGGGGGGCTTGGAAGGATAACTCAAGCTGGATTTTAAATCACTTATGCCTGTTCCAAATGTCATTGCAACTAAGTAAGAAATGGCAAAATTTTTTCCCAAAATTTTTTGGGATGTGCAAAAGGCCGCACTATATTGAACTAATTAACAAAAATCATCTCTTTCCTAAACAAAATTTGAAGTCAAAAAAGTTTTAAGGTATTTACTTTTCAATTGTGGGCCTTTCTTCTTTTTACCCCTTGCCCATAGGAAAATATTTTATGGATCAGTTTTTTTTTTTGGAAAAGTACATAGAAATTCTAATAACATCGTCTCCTGAAGATTTCCTTAGGCAGGAATGAAATCCGGATAGGGACAAGTCTACAGCAGATTATTTTTCACAATTTGTTAAATGATTTTTGGGACTTTAGCACATTTAATTAAAATAAATGCAATTAGTGTTTATCCCAATAAAAATAAAATTAAAATAACAAATATGCAGGTGCTTGTGCAAATTGAAATGTAACTGACACTAATAGAAACATATGATTTTCTATTGTTGATATACTTGAATAAACGTCACTACATTGATAGGTCTGTCAAAAAAATGATAGCGATGGTAATGATAGGGATCGATGCAATAAATTATATATAGGAACAACAACAAGAAGATTAGGTGTAAGAGTAGCTGAACACGAATCAGATATTAACAAATGCAAAGAGACAACGGCATTAGCGCAGCATGTAATGGAAACTGGGCATAAAGTTAACTTCGAGAATATTAAAATTTTAGATAAAGAGAAAAATGAAAGGAAGAGATATACACTAGAAAGTTTACGTATTCAACAGAAAATTAATAATACCCTTAACACAAAGGAAGACAGGGATCAGACAAAACTGCAATATTCAATAGCAATAGTATAAACAAGAAGTTCTGTGATAATAGTCGTTAAGTTTAAAGTAGTTCATTGTTTTTCGTGTAATTATTTATTTAAATTATTTTATTAAATTTGTGTCGTCCAACTTTTTTACTATACAAATAAGTGTCGTGTCGTCCAATTTTACAAATAAATTTAAATACATAATTGACAATGTAAAGACATATAAATCGTAAGTTAAATTATACCACAAAATCATAGATGCTATTGTTAGTCATATATTTTATAATTTTTATAATTCATATATTTTATAAATTTTGTTGTCAGAAATAATAAAGTTCACCACTGCTGAAGAAGTTGGAAAAAACCCAACGAAACGTCCAGTGAAAGGATGAAATAATTTGTTTTATTTACATCTATACAATTAATTGTGACCATCATTAGCCCGTAATAAAACACAAAAACAGAGTAGTATTTGGAAGATGACAAAGCAAATTGTGATAATATTTTGTTGTTGTTTTTGTTTTTTTTCTTTGATATTTTTAAATTTGAATCACGCTCCTAGACGAGGACAAGAAATTCTCATTGAGTTTGTGATTTAACCTAACAAATATCTCTAAGAAATTCTAATAACATCGTCCCCTGAAGATTTCCTTAGGCAGCAATGAAATAAGGATAGGGACAAGTATACAGCAGATTATTTTTCACAATTTGTTAAATGAGTTTTGGCACTTTAGCACATTTAATTGCAATAAGTACATCATGATATGTTTCAATACAAAAATGTAAAAAACATTAACAAATTAATTAAAATACTCCATTTCCTGGATCCGCACCTGCCTATTATACCATATAGTGTTTTGTACAACATAAATCCTTTAAGCAAATTTTAATTAATCAGAAATTACTTTTACCTTTAACCAACATCAGAATAACAAAATTGAAATACAAATATTAATAAATAAAAAAAAAAATGAAACAATATTAAAAAATTTTGAAGAAACAAAAAGTTAATTATAATTTTAAACTCACTTAAGTAACCGAATACTTTGGCTACTTAAACACAACGTTAAAGCAGTCCGTAGTAGTCCATAAGTTGAAACATTGTAATCATGGCGTGAGAGTTGAAGCTCCAAATGCATGCTGCTCTTAGTTCACATTATAATTGTGATTGAATTTAAAACAATAATTAAATATCGTAACAAAAACCAAAAATATTTTCAAGTGTACTAAAATTATCGTATCTTATGGAAAATGACTTCAATGAAGGTGGCATTATAATGTAAAAAAGGTTGAAATTAAAATATTTTGAAAACCTTTAATTTAACTATTAAACCAATAAAAAATAACACAGCAAGCAGTATTTGGTAATAGTAGTAGTAGTTGTGGTAGAAGAAGTTTTTACTATGAAACTGACAGCTTAAAAACAGACATTGAACACAATTACGACTACATTCTGTTGGACAACCATATAGAGGTAAATTCTCATAACAGACATTGATGCATTACCTTATGGTATGTTTTATGCTGAACACTAATTGAAATTAATTTAAGGTCAACATATTTTCTATTGTATGCTTTTTAGCAAACATTTTTGGAAATTGATTCAGTTCGTACAATTTAATACCGAAAATAAATTAAAGTTGTGTTTTACAATGAATGGTTTAAGGTTTTAATAAACTGTTTGGACCCTAACTAACGATTACACGTCGTTTGAAAATAGGTGAAATCAGGTTGAATAAGAGCCTGCCAATACTATAGCGAGTACAATCGATGAACATACGGTCCAGTGCGATCCTTTTATCCACCCCCATTGGAAAGGGGATAGTGGAGAGATGAAAGGTGGTGAAAGATGAAGGGCTTCAAACATGGCAACACTGTAATTGCGCGAGATGATAAGTCTTAGAACAGTTGTTGCTCACCACCTGATGTAGAGTTGGCGCTTTTATTGAGCTTTTTGTTTCATAGCCCTGATTCATTATTTTACTTCGGTGGGGTTAAGTGCTATGGGAACACCGAAGGTTGGTGTAGCGATACATATAAGTGATAGAAAACTCATACATATTATTTTTCTAAATTGATGTTGTCGTCACCGGGAATCGAACCCGGGACCATCCGTGTAACAGTCTAACACGCTAACCATTACACCACAACGCCCACAAGTGCCAGTGCTCAGTAAGAATCACTAATAGAATGATTGGCAAAACCAAGAAAAGTATATGGGGTAATAGATCCATAGACAGTATCTGGTGCAATAGAGCTCCCCCCGCCCCCTACAACCACAAGCCCACTTCTATACATTTGTATCGAATCCCATACTAACACACGGATATTCCTTGACCCATGCAAGCCTGAGAATGTGCAGAAAGTTTTGAACAAGGGATTCTGAATCAACTAAATGTTAGCAACATTTTTGCTGAATCTACTAATTTTGTTGCCAAAAAACAACTCGCAAATTTTTAGCAAAATATTTTCTTGATATAAGGATTTTTTTTTACCTCCTGATTAAATCTTGCTTACGCTACACTATTTTTTGCTGACTTTACAAATTTTTTTTTTTTTTTGAGTGTACGTAACCATTTAAATCGAAATAGGCTTCATTTGATAAGCCTCAATCATGATGAAATGTCATCGAAAATAATTTTACCAATATTATCGATATTTGTAAGAGTGCACTTGGGGTACACTTGCAAGATATCATTTATCATTCATTATCTGTAGACCCTCTACTACTTATCAATTACCAGATATGTTTAATTTGCATTTAAAAAAGAAATTCGTATTTGGGACACCCTGTATATTCAAAGCTGTGAACAGTGCTCTTGATTTAATTTTGCTCAGTGTAGCTGTAAGGCTAAAAAAGATAGACGACACAGTTCATAGTGAATAGCAGTGTGTAGTAAAGCTCGAGTCCAAAGTCAAAGACTTAACAAACAAACTCAAAACATCATGAACCAGACATGATAAATTAGAAATTGAAATTTATTTAGTAAGTACGAACTGGCTAAATTCCGGACATTTATTCAATGCAAATATTATTTACAAGGTAAACTCTTCTATTACAAAGAAATGTCTATATAACGGGTGTTTTTAAACAGGTATAGAACTTTAAGTTGGCAACACTTTTTTTTGTCAGCTGTCAAGTGATTTATGTTTAGTTTGGTTTGGCATTTCAACATGAATAGACTGACGCCTGAACAACGCTTTCAAATAGTGCAAATTTATTTTGAAAGTCATGGTTCTGTTCGAAATACGCGAATTTTGCGAATTTTGTTTAGCGATGAAGCTCACTTTTGGTTAAATGGACACGTTAATAAACAAAACTGCCGTATTTGGAGTGATGATAATCCTCAAGTGTGTGTTGAGACACCTTTACAACCAGAAAAACTGATTATTTGGTGTTTTTTATGGGCTGGCGGAATCATTGGTCCGTAATGGTGATCGCTATAGACCCATGATTACTGACTTTTTCGTTCATAAATTGAACAACCATGATGTGTAGGAGCTGTGGTATCAACAAGACGGCGCAACATGTCACACAGCTCGTGCCACAATTAATTTATGAAGGATACTTTTGATAACCGCATAGTTTCACGCCGATAAGCCCGAAACGATAGACCACTTGAAGGACAACATTCGCCGCGTTATTTGCCAAATACACGACCACAAAGGTTGGAAAAAGTCATCGAAAACTGGACCTCCTGATTAGACTACGTCCGAGCCAGCCGTGGCGGCCATATGCCAGAAATCATATTTAAATTATAATGGCAGAAGATTACCTTCCGAAAAAAGTAAATTTCATGTAAATTTAAAAAATTCATCTTTTTTTTTATTCCATTTCAAAGTTATATATGTACCTCTATAAAAAAACACCCTTTATAAAGAGCAAAATATTTAAAAACAACCAGTCTCATATCGACGCCATTTCTTGTGCTTCGTTTCGTTTTTTGGAACATGACAAAAATTCACAAATTTCGAAATACAAGCTGCATAAGAAAAATGTTTTCTTCATGGGATTTTGCACAATGCTGCCCAGTTGTCCCAAAAAGTACCAAAAAGTTCTTCAAGAAGAATTTATATCTAAATAAGCACGAGTATCAAACCAATAAAAAATAAATAAACTAGGTACACAATGTGTGAATTCAAAACTTATTGCAGAATATATCTTCATATAAAGTACCCAAAATTTATTTTTTCCATTAATAAAGTAAATTAAAACCCAAAGTTTATTTTTCGATCTATTATCATAAATTATGATATGAGCGAGATTAGTCAAGTTTGTAAACTCAATATTCATAAGTAATGAGAAGTTAAATGGAAGCGCAGACCAGGAGTTCTATTCCAAAAAGCACTTGTTTATTTATTACCTTTTATTTAAAAATGTTTCTCCTTTAAAAAGTACCTCTGTGCCAACATTATCGCCTCTGCTTCGTATCGAAAATTATGTTGTATGTATGCATGTCAGGTCTTAATAGAGCTTTAGTTAGTACTACGCAATCCATCAATCAATTAACTATCTTCTACTTACATACAATGTTAACGATTGTGCTACCCCCAACCATTGAACAAATTGAATTCATGTAGCACCCGCAAAAAAAAAAATTTAAAACTTTTAGCTCTACAGTTTTATTTACGTGTTCAAACTAGACAGAATAAGAGACATTTGAAAAGAATTTTTGTTCGAGTCACCTCTGCGTGTTTCTAATACCAAATTTTAAACACCTCCTTGTTTTTTTTCTACTGAATTTTTTGTTTTCATGTTTTTTAAAATATGACCATCTAGACTGTGACCATCTCTAGGTTACCTGCAGTTGAGTTATGTCTTCGATATTGAACATAACAAGGAACATATTTAGGGAGAGAGAATTTGCAAAACTATCATACATAAAGACAGTTTCATACTTTGTTGATTGCACAGAAATCTGTGATGCAACAATTTTGACCGAACGTATATGAAGTTGACACTTAGGTCATATTAATTTGTTCGTAGGAGACAGCATTAAATGAACAACCTGAAACTATTTTATACCTTTACATATTATGAATGATACACTCAAAATAATTTGTTTGTTGAAGTGAAAAAACATAGTTTATTTGTGCTTGTGCTGATATGGAAAGTCGATGGGTTCCTCCAGATATTGAAAAACTTTCGGCAACACTCGAATAATCCCAGGTTAATATTAAGGGTTAAATATTTTTTTTAAAGTTATTCGAAACTCTTTTCCTTGTTATTAGAAACTCTTCCTTGAAAACTTTATTTTTGGATAAGTCTGCTAAATACTTTTCATTTGATATTTAAAAAAATTTATTTCTTCAGAAAAACATAAATTAACCCCATAAAACTATAATAGGGCTTAGTTAAAGAATTAGCCTATCAATCTCAGTCTCACTTAACCATCGCTCTATTTTCATAGAAAGGGTTCTTAAACATTTTTCTCTTTGCACGAGTCCGGTAGTTATCGAGAGAGTTGTTCTATAAGGAGGTATATACTCTTTGGATTAAGCTAACTTGTTAACCGTTAACTTTGAGATTGGACCGCTTAAAAGATATTCACGCTTATTTTTTCTATGTGCTCTTATTTTTTCAATATTAATTGTGAGTTGTAAAATACATTAAAATTTAAGGGCCTTGGAAATTGGTCCACATTCCCTAGGGGCGTGTATTGACACTCCGCTGGAGCAAATATTTTCTCTGCATTGCTATATCCAGCTTACAAAGAAACTACACCCATGGCCTTCCACAAATTTCGATTAAATTTGGATATGTGGTTGAGTGTAGCACATATTTTATAATTTAAACGGAATATTGGGACTCCAAAATGGTACACTTACTTTATTTTCAGATATATGAACCATTCCTTGGTAGATATATGCATAATTTTATGAAATGGAATACCAGTTCAAACGATGTTCGTGGGTCCCAATACCCACTAAGTTAAATTTTAGAATATGCATGACATTTCCAAGGAGATGTGTTCATTTAGGGGAAGTCCAAATTGTTATCTATTTTTTTCTATCTAAGCTTTACAAAAAATTTAAAGAGGACGAAATAGCGTCATATACAGTTCATCGTATATACCGGGGGCAACATCTACCTGAACGACCTGTCACGTTTATATGGCGTTGTCATAGCAGTGGAAAGTTTACCCCTTTTGATATGTTAAAGACCTAACCTTGCACATGACATCGAATAAGGTATTATAATATAGTTCTTTGACATGTCTCTTGTAAATCGCGTGACTCATTCTAGGACATGTGACAGGACAGTGTTTTAAAAAAAGCTCATTGGTGTGTCCAAGGTAAGGTCTGTGAAATGTTACAAGGAGTAAATTTTCGACTGCTCTGACAATGCCATGTAAAATTTAAAGGTCCGTTCTAACGGATTAATATGGTGGCAGTTACTTTAAATTTTCCATAGGGTGGTTATAAATATGTTTAAAAATTTACACTCAAATTAAATGAAAATACTGTAAATATTTCAAATCGATTTGAAAAACTTTTTAAAGATTTGTTGCTGACATATTTCTTTAAGTGTGCTTGAAATATATCACCCATTTACTAACACTTACTGGCTTTACTGCAAAAATGAAATCTTTGAACGGGACAGTGGTTTTGGACATTGATATAAAAATCTTCTAATACTAACGATAAATAAAAAAAATAAATTTCTTTCACAATACTTAAAGCGTCGTGTTTATATTTGAAATAATACGTCGGTAAAAAAACTTTTAAAATATTTCATCCTTTTTTATTTTCATTTCATCGATTTTAAAAGAGAAAAACTAAAAATACAAACAATTTTCGGATCACCCAATAACCTGCTACACTTAAATTTTAAAGTCCTAATAAATTTATTTAATTTAAAAGTAAAAGTACACATAAAGCCATAAATTTACTAAACCGGTGGTCTCTGGTTCGATCCTCGGAGACGACAACACAAATTTAGATATATGATGCGTATGAGTTTTCTATACCTCATTCGTATCGCAGTGCCCAACTTCAATGTTCCCAAAGCACTTAACCCAACTTAAGTAAAATAATGAGACAGGGCTATTAACCAAAATGTCAACTCTCCATCAGGTGGCGAGTAACAACTGTTCTATGAGTTCACATCTCACGCAATTACAAACATAGAGAATTTATTGGACGAGTTTTAATAAAGTTTTTTATTAAACCAATGAAACTTTCATCAGAATGTGAATGAAAAATTTCTTAAACTTTATAAAAAGCTTCATGGTTTTAATGAAACTATTTGTAATGAAACTTTGTCATTAGTCTTATGAAATGTTTATAAATAATATGAAATTTATCATTAGACTTTATAAAAACTGAATTTTATCGTTGATCTATAAGTTTATGTGTGAGATTTTATTCGTTCGGTTTGAGATCAAGTTAATTAGAGAAAAATTTGTCATAATCTCAAACCTAACGAACAAAATCTCACACATAAACTTATAGATTAACGATAAAATTCACTATTAAACCACTCACCAGGTAGAGTGTAAAAATCGTTTAATGTATATGCTCGACATATGTATTAACAAAAAATCTTTAATGTTTATTGATATGCTTTGCTTATGTAGAAGGATAGTATATGATGACATTAGAGAAAAGAATTGCCATTTAAAGTTTTAACTGAAAGTTAAACTAGCAATTGTGATAATGACTAGAGAAAAAACAAACACACTATAAATAGAAATCGTTTGTGGTAAATTTCATTCTAACTCAACACACAGAGTAATGTGGGATTTAACGTTACCCAATTTCTTTAACGTATGAGTTAAATAGAAGATATTTACGATTAACACTAAATGGCACGAAGAATGTTGATGAAGACCGTAGTGGGTCAGAAAATGCATTCCATTCATGCTAGTGCCTAATAACATTTTCTGTGTTTTTTTTTTTCTAATAGTCAAAGTAAATTATCATATAAAAATTATAATTTTTCTGTTAATTTAGAGAAAAATTTGTCATGACCTCAAACCGAACGAATAAAATCTCACACTTTATAATAACGTCATTAGTTTAATGAAAAGTTCACGAATTTCAGTGAAAATTCATGAATGTAATGCTTTAATTCATTAATATTATGCATATAATTCTTTCAGTGCAGTGTTGCCATATTTAAGACATTTCATCCCTCCACTAACCCCTCTCCAAAGAAAGCAACACATTAATTATCTAAATAACGTTCGATGAAAATTAGGACTAACAACCAGGGCAACCAGATTTATCACTTCTTTGAATAGATCATCATTTCTTAAAAATTGACCTAATCGGCCATTAAACCCTCGGAAACTTTTATAAAAGAACTGGCATAATCCTTCTTTATCGGGAGTTTTAAATACCGGAATATATTTAGAAGAAAACAAAATTATTTTAATTCTATTTCTTAAGAATTTACTCTTTTAATAAATTTATAATGGATATTTCAAGTATAAGATTTCAGCTTAAGAGCCTCTTTAGAGGTCTTTTTGAAACACCTATTTATACAAGAGTTTATCAATTATCCATAAAGTATATTTTTTATTGACTTAGCTCATCCCTCATGAAACACAGATTTAAGTTTAAAAATTTTAGTCCTAGCTTTTGGGCATCATGTTAAAATTGAGACTTTTAAATTAAAAATATTATGTAACAAACATAACTTTAACTTCACGATTTTTCAATGGGTCGCAATAAATCGAAAAATGTTGCATTAATTTATTGGTGCAAAAACTTAAAAAAAAAAATATGATATTCCGAAGTTTAATTTTCCGAACGATCTCTAATAACCAGGGCAACCAGAAATATGCTCTATCAAGTTTGCTATCATATTAATAAATGGATTATCCATTTTATTTCGGTATTAAGGGCACATTTTTCATATAAAGTATTCTTTTATTGCATATTTTTGTACTTTTCAGAACAAAATCTAGTTTTTGGGCATATTTTAATTTTTTTAAATTCTTCGTTATAGATTTTTTTTCAATAAAACAAATTCGAAAAATTCTAGGGGTCGCAAAACAGAATTCAAAAATTCAAGCCAATTAAAATTTGAGTTTCCTGCTTTATGACTGTACCGGTTTAGATATAATAAACCGTCTATCTTCTCTTTTTGCTGCACTAAGGATATCATGTAGGTAAAGACGTTTGCATTTGTAGTCAAAAACAAATGAAATTTCACTTGAAGAAAGGACGACTAACATTTCATTAAATTCAACTAAGATTTGTCATTTGTTTTTACTGTTCAAAAACTTACTAACAATTGTAATAAAAATGAACCACATATGTTAGTAAAAAATAAACAAATATTAATTTTTTAAAATAACAAAAAAAAAACGACGATAAAATCATTAAACAGTCATTTGATGTGGTTTGTTTTTTTAAAAGAACTACAAGATTAGTAAAAAACTAAATTTGTTCTACAAATGACTGACATTTACATAAAAAATAAATAAACTGTATTACAACATAAACAACTACAAATTTTTAAAGGAGAAGTTGCCTGAGTGTAGCAATTGAAATAAATTTTACAAAAGTTAATACAACTGTTGTAAAAAATAAGCTGTAAATACGAATTTTTAACAAAAATGCGTTTTTAGGAGGATAATTACTAAATTTAAAAAGAACATATTCTCCTTTAGGACATTTTTCACGATCATAAAATCGAATTTTAAGAGCATATTTCTGGATGCCCTGCCAATTAACAACTATGTAGAATTGGTCGAAAATTGTCTCTTGACTTTGAAAATTGCCATATTATTTTCGACTAAACGAAATTTGACTAAAACAAAAATTAAAAATTCTGGGTACACAATTCTCCAAAAAAAAAAATTCGGAAAAATGATAATTCGCTTACAAATGGAAACTGAACAAAAAAATTATTAAATGAGTTTGATTTTTCACAGCTTTAGTATCCTAATTGCTTAGATCAAACCACTTTCAAAAAAATGTGACAGTATTGTGAGAGTATTTGTAGTCTTTAAAAAAAAAAATTTTAAAGAATTTAATTGTGCATTGGTATTAGTTAATTCTGTCTCTTCTGATCGAAACAATACTTGTGTGTACGCAGATGTGACAACACTCCACTTAGCTACATTCATGGTTGTGTCGACCGTGGCTCAACTCGTTAAGAGGTGAGATTACTATGCATAGCTTGATGCTAAGGCATTGGGTTTGAATCCCAGTACGACACCAAAAAAGTAAAAAAAAAAAAAAAATGGTTTTTCATATAGAACAAATTAACAATATAAAATAAAATACTTTGTTCAATTGACACATAAATTAATCACTGACGAGTCCCAGGAGGGGGACGAAACTGCGGCAGACTGGTGTATCCCTTTTGTCCGTAAAAAATTTTTCAATAAAAATGTTTTCTTCTTCTTCTTCCTGTAAAGAGGCTAACTAAAATAAAATTCTACAGTAATTAATTAAAAATTAATTACGATTGTCATTATCTGACGGTTGCAAAACACTTTCTAACATAAAATCTTAATATCATTTGATTGTTTTGAGACAATTAAATAATATTTTTTTTGGAAAGAAATTGAAGAATTTCTTGTAAAAGTGCTAATTTTTTTTTTTTGGCCTCAGTCCATTTGAAAACGAACTAATAATCCGATTTCGCTAATATTTTGTACAAAGAAAAAGTTCACTTTAAAATATAAAAAAAGTTATAAGTGATTATGTGTGTCTGAAATTTTTCGATCTCAATCCATACACTGATAGAATTTTCTTTCATAATATTAATGAATCGATTATATTAAAATGGATTCATTGATTTAATGAATATTTTCATTATCTGAATAAAAAGTCATTAATATTGTTAGTTTTTTCATTAAACATTTTTATGATTATGTCATAATTTCATAAAAAAAATTCACCGAATCAATGAAAACTTTTCGAGTTTTTTTCAGTCAACATGCTAACTTGTTATATACAAAAGAAATTGTTTCGTGTATTTTTTGTTTCCTTTCTATTTACATAGTACATTTTGGATTAAAAAAAGTAATCGCTGAAGTTAAATGGCATACAATTTTTTGGTAAACAGCTTTAACTAAAACTTTGAAAAAAAAGGGTTTAAGGCGATCTCATAAATTTTAGTGTATAAAGAGTTGATGTGAAATGACTACAAATTTCTTAAAACATTTTCATAAGTACTTTTGTAAAAAGTCAACAGATTTTTATTGTTTTTGGTGACTTATAAAAAGTGTGCAAAAAAATATTTTGTAATAAAAAGTAATGAAAATAAATGTTTTACTTTTAAATTTAAAAAAATAAAACCCAAAGTATATTTTTCGATATTTT
Source organism: Delia radicum (assembly GCA_021234595.1). NCBI lineage: Eukaryota > Metazoa > Arthropoda > Insecta > Diptera > Anthomyiidae > Delia > Delia radicum. The sequence continues at coordinate 209,257,801 of CM037852.1, read as the reverse complement.
ATCAGAAATTATGATGCGAGTAAGATTATTCAAGTTCAAGGATTGAAATTTTTTAATTAATAACTAAACATTGCACGGTTTTTTGTTTAACAAAAACAAATGATCATGAATTTTAATAATGAAATTATTTCATAAAAATTATGAATTTTATTCATTAAACATATGCAATTTTTACAACTTTTATGCTAGCATTTATGAAATTAAATTTCAACTGTAATACATTAAGAAAATATCCAATATGTGATATTTTATTTATTTATTTTAACATTTATTTTTAATTATAATATTGAGGTTAATGTCGTACTGTTTGTTCGTATTTTACCAATTTTAAATGTAAACGTGACAAAAAACATTATATGTAAGTTGGAAAAAAACTTTTATTTAACGAAAATTAAAATTATTTATGTTAGAAAGGGTTTTGCAACCGTCAGATAATGACAATCGTAATTAATTTTTAATTAATTACTGTAGAGTATTACTTTAGTTAGTCTCTTTACAGGAAGAAGAAAACATTTTTATTGAAAAATTTTACGGACACAACGGATACACCAGACTGCCGCAGTTTCGTCCCCCTCCTGGGACTCGTCAGTGGTTAATTTATGTGTCAATTGAACAAAGTATTTTATATTGTTAATTTGCTCTATATGAAAAACTTTTTATTTTTTGGTGTCGTACTGGTATTTGAACTCACTGCCTTAGCATCAAGCTATTCATCGTAATCTCACCTCTTAACGAGTTGCGCCACGGTCGACACAGCGATGACTGTGGCTAAAGTGGAGTTTTGTCAGCTTATTTAAGTTCGAGGGCATACTCTATATTTCTGAATTCGGATATTGTCCTAACAAATAATCTATAGAGTTTCTGTTTACAAATTTATTAATTGACCACTTTCAGGAATGTGTTGATAGATCTATTTCGGGTATTTCCTAGGTTCCCATCATCAGAACACGTTTTGAAAGAAGTAACAATCCCATGCAAAACATCAAGCATTTAAGGGGGGAGTAGTAAACAAGACCGTACTTTGTCTTTTATACAAGTTTGATATAATTTTTATTAAAAAATAAAAATTATGTTTTTTTCGACCTTTAATTGTGCAATGAAAAGGAAAATTATTCAAGTTCGAGGCCATACTCTATATTTCGAAAATACCATAATTTTTATTTTTAAAAAAAATTATATCGAGCTTGTATAAAAGGCTAAGTACGGTTTTGTTTACTACAACAAAAGAAGTGTACAAATAAAAAGGAAAAAAAAAAACGTGTATTGAATATCTACCAAAGGTACCCTTGCACACAACAAACAAGTTTTCGATTTATTTTCTGATCAATGGTGATAATCTTTAACTTCGAGATCATATATTGGTTCTTATTTAGTGAGAAAACTAGTTTATATGAAAGCTTAATGTTTTGCATGGGATTGTTACTTGTTTCAAACCTGTTCTGATGATGCGAACCTAGAAAATTCCCGAAATAGATCCATCAACATATTCCTGAAAGTGGTCAAGTAATAAATTTCAAAACAAAAACCCTATAGATTATTTGTTAAGACAATATCCTAATAATGAAATATAGAGTATGGCCTCGAACTTGAATTATTTTCATTTTCATTGTACAATTAATTTTTATTTGTAATAAAAACTTTATCAAAAATTTTTATTTAATGTTATTTTTGTTGTTATTAACTTTTATTATTGTTATTGGTTATGTAAATGTTGCCAGATTAAATAAAATCAAATCCCTGAAGATTTTGGAATAATCCCAACGAAACGTCAGATTAAAAATGAAATCATCTTTTTTTTCAGAAATGTTGAGGTTAAGAAGAAGAATAAACGGGTTTCTCTAAAAATTATAAACACTATTAATTTTTAAATCGGACTAGACTAGTTTCTGCCTTTTTATGGACAGGCTCATCAGTGATTTTCCATTTAAATTGAACTATTTTGTGTCTTATCATTAGGACAATTTGTCTCTATATGATACATTTTTCAACAGCCTGGGGCTGTAAGAATCAAACCTGCGCTCATCTTACATTACAAACGTAACAATACCAAGTCATGACCGTTTTAGCGATCACACCCAAATATGGCCTCCAATCAAATGCAGCTAAATTGCAGTTTCTTTCCAATTAGCTTTTTCTGTTATTGCATATTATACTTAGAAGTGACAACACTAACAACACAAATATTCTATTTTTAGATTTTTGTTTATTTTTTTAATCTCCTCCGTATCTATTTCACAATGTTACCAGATTGACGCATGGTTTCTACGTTCAGGGTTGACAACTTTTGCGCTTTTAAGTTGAGACATCACCACAGGGCAAATTTTATAATGTATTTTAGTACAGTGTTATATTAACGTCTAATAGACGTCTTTTAGTTGCATTTGAAAACCATGATCTTGAAAGCCTGATCAGGAAAACTACTAATGCAATTTTAAAATTTCATATACTTTATGAAATTTTCATTGGGTCGATGAATACATTCAATGAAATTGTTTTAATGAAACATGTTTCATTTATTCAATGAAAAAAATCATTGTATATGTAATGAAGGAATTCATTAATACTACTCACAAATTTCTATCAGTGTAGTAGAATAAATCTTCAGTTTTTTTAAACAATTTATAAGGATTTGTAAAAAAATTCTTGTCAACACTCTCGTACAATAATATTTTGAAGCAGAAAAAGATGATTTTATCTTCCAAACTTTTTCTTCCTGGTCATATTAAACATTTTTTTTTTAATTTACAGTTTTAATAAGTACTTGATTATTAGAGACTTTTATATCGCCCTGGCAAACTTATCACTTAGCTTTCCTCACTATCACTATTTAATCTATATCATACTTTCATTTTTTTTTTTAATTTGTAATAGTTTATAGCTCCGTTAAATTATAACGATTATAATAACTTCTACTTAAGGTTTATTTTTTAATTAAAACATAAATCATTAAAAGTGTATTAACAAATAATTTCTCCATAACAAACCACTGTATATTAAACATGGCCAAGTGTAAAGCTGAATAATAGTAAAACAATTTTGTTTCTGGATTCTTTTGGGGGCCAGCCAACAACACATAAAAAAAAAAAACGGAGAAAATCACAAAAAATTAAAAACTGTAATGAATGGACAAAAGTGTATAGAGTAGTATGGTAGTAGGCAACAACGCACAGCAGTGGGTCGTCGGCCTCCTGTACCGATTGTAATTCATTTCAAAAGTTGTACAAAATAATAAATTTGTTCAGGTTAACAACTACATTTTAATTTATGTAGTATTTTCACAATGTACCTGACTGCATGAATGGAATATAGGTACACTATGGGCTTAGGCCATAGTATCAACCAACTACCACACCACCACACCTGACTGACACAAATGAAGCTTAAAGTAAGAAAAAATATATAAATTGAAGAAATACAAAAACAAATCTTTATAAAAGAAATAAAATCTGGCCAATATATATCAATTATCCAACAAATAGAAAACAAAACAACACAAAATTTCAAGGAAAACCGGCTGATGGGTTGTATACGATTACACCAAAAGTAAAATTCAGATAGATGATAAAAATGTTCTTATAATTGAAATCCAGAAATCTTGAATATTTAGTAAGTAAAATATTATATCAGTGTGGTTGACTGATTAGGTGTACTATGAAACGATTGATTTATTAAGCTCTATATCTGTTTCAAAAATACAGGGTGTTTTTTTTTAAAGAGGTATATAACTTTGAAATGGAATAAAACAAAGATAACATTTTTAAATTGACATGAAATTTACTTTATTCCAAAGATAATCTTCTGGCATTTTAAATTAAATATGCATTCTTGCATATGACCGCCACTGCTGGCTCGGACGTAGTCTAATCTGGAGGTCCAATTTTCGATGACTTTTTCCAACATATGTGGAAGTATATTGGAAATAACGCGGCGAATGTTGTCCTCCAAGTGGTCAATCGTTTCGGGCTTATCGGCATAGACTAGCGAATTCACAAATCCCCACAGAAAATCATACATGGGCGGCGTCAATCACATTTCACAATCATTCACTAATGAAGTTTGTCATATAATTAATAATTTCAGACCTACGCTCACACTTGTTGGCTTAAACGCTTCCTTGGAAAGTTTTTAATTTTGCCAATACCAGACATGGGACATACTTCCAATATTTATTTATTTAATTACAGACCAATTACTTTTTTACGTCTAATTACATGTAATTGGGTGTAATTGAGTAATTGCCCTGTAATTTAATACCCAGATGTTGTTACTAATCCCCCATGTTTGCTATTTAAAATTTTACAAAATTCATAAGGAAGCTATTAAGCCCACAAGTGTGAGTGTAGGCCTGAAATTATTAATGATTTTGATAATTTTCTCAAGTCAATGATTGCGAAATGTAATTGACGCCGCCCATGTCTGCAGAAAATATTCCAGCGTCTTTAAATCACACGATATTAATTGTGGCACGAGCAGTGTGACATGTTGCGCCCGTCTTGTTGAAACCACAGCTCCTGCACATCATGGTTGTTCATTTGATGAACGAAAAAGTCAGTAATCATGGATCTATAGCGGTCACCATTACGGACCAATGATTTCACCAGCCCATAAAGCACACCAAACAAAAATCGAGCTTCATCGCTGAACAAAATTCGCAAAATTCATGTGCGATACGTATTTCGAACAGAACCATGATTTTCAAAATAAATGTGCAAAATTTGGAAGCGTTGTTCAGGCGTCAGTCTATTCATGTTGAAACGCCGAACTACACATAAATCACTTGACAGCTGACAAAATGGCCGCTAGTTAAAAAAGTGTTGCCAACTTAAAGTTATATACCGGTATAAAAAATACTCTTTACATCTAAACCCATAATTCAAAGTTTGATATGTTTTGCTTGTGGCGTACTTAAATCACCTGTACAGAAAAAACCAAAATCGAGTTTCAATTAGAATATTTGTTGATTCAATTAAGAGTTTATTTCAACTTGGTAGAAGCAATTTAAATAATTTGTAACCACTTAATTGCTTTTATTTTCAATTAAGGTTTTATTCATATCTGCATATCTATTGAAAATCTATTTAAATATTGTTTTTATTTCAAACAATTTTTTTTTATTATTCTATTTTAAAGATCTATACCTCTATAAAAACCAAACTTTATATTGCCAACTCGAGCTGATCTCAGAAAATCACTGATTTGTTGGTTGCAACAAATTAGCTGTTGTCCTCTCCCAGCAAAAATAATCGGATTCAAAAGTGCTTCTAATTAAACATTTTGATCAATGAATTTAACATAGGCAGGTCATAGCGAGGAAGCACTCCGATTTGATTCTTTGAATGTTTATTATTACGAATAACTTTTTTCAAAGCTATTTAAAAAAAAATTTCTTTGGAATTTGTTCTTCAGTTTCATTTTATAACATTTATATTGTTTAAAAATATATTGCAAGGAAAATTGTATGCCTAAATAGCTTTCAGAAAGTTAATTAGGAAAAGAACATCCAAAGAATCCAATTGGAATGCTTAAACCCTATGACAACCCTATTTTAAATTCATCGATGAAAATGCTTTCTAAGAAGCACTATTTTTTCAATTTTTTCTGAATCAGACTGCGCAGTTTCCGGTATTGAACCTTCGTCAGTGACCCTGTTTTTTGAATTTTTGAATAATGTAATATTTGTTATGTTTTATTTGTTCGATTGCGTCTATATGAAATTTTCTGTGCAATAGATAAACTGATTTCTAATGACACATGCACTCGCACTACACGTTAGACAGAGCGCTTTAGCTCTCTGAGCTATCGTCAGGTCGAGTTTTGTTGTGATTAAAACTATGGTTTTTTGCTGGGATGTTATATATTATTTTCGTCGCCGCTATCTTATATCAGACTTTCATCGAAATCTAGAGGAACCACGCAACAGACTTCCCTTGCTAGCCATATTTTGAAACATGGAATAAAGGACAATGGAAAAATTGCACATGTGTTCTTCAAGTTTTTTATGTTTTTTTTTTGTTTGGCTATAAATAAATGATTTCTTTTTAGGTTTAAATGGCACAATTTTTAAAACCTAAATGATAAAATTGTACATTGACCATTCATTAAATTAGACGGAAAACTTTTACTATTTTCACACTCACAGAAAAATATATACTTGTACATATATTTCGAATTAGATTATATTAGACTAAATCGTTTTCATGAGTGCAACAACGATTGTTGAAAAAAACTCTTATCAAGTCCTGCTGTCTAATGGCGGAGTGGAGTTTTAAAAGTTACAACTTTATTTTTATTTTTTGTTATTTTCTGAGTAACAAAAATTAATGGCTTCCGGTTTCAAATAGAATTCCGCAGAAAATTAATAAAAGGGCATTAGACAAAAAACACGGCAGAAAAATAAACCACTAATACAAAAAAAAAAAAAATAAAAAAATATGTTCAAATATACACTTAAATATACATATTGTATGTTGTATTGTCCACTACTGGTCACTATCCGAAAGTCACTGACTGACTTGCCTATTCCATGACTATGCTTGTAGTATGACAACAGTAGCTTTTACATACAAATCCAACCGCAAAATAACATTTTTTTTAATTAAGTAGAATTAAACTAAAAGAAATAAATTTGTGAAATAAAAAATATTTGATTAGAAAATCCGCTATCATACATTATTAGTATAGAAGTTGTTGACCGCCTCTTTTGTTTATTTGTTTGGATGTTACTGCCGCCGATGTTGATGATGTTGATGATGATGATGTGAAAGACAAAAACTTGAGGAAACCCAATGGACGGTCAAATCTACAAACGGCATAAATTAATTGTTGAGAATTAAATCATGCATATAAAAGAAGCGAAAAAAAACTTTCAAACATATTCTGAGAATTGGTTTTAATAAATACTTTTTTTTTTACAGTGATGGCCAATTAATATGAAGAGATTAAAACATATAAAGTTAATTATAATTATGACTTTTAATACTCCACTCTGTGCTGAAGACATACATGGGCACACTGCAGTATATTTTTACTGCATTACGATTGGCAGTAATCAGTAAAATGTTACTGATTACTGAAAGAGACGATGCAGTAACCAGTAACGTTTTACTGATTACTGAAATAAAATTGCAGTAACCAGTAATTTTTTACTGATTACTGAAAAAATGCAGTACTTATGCCCGTAATTTCAAGCAATAGATACCTACCGGTGCTTAGATACCTACCGGATTTTGTTCGTGTACACGGTAGGTATCTAAGCACCAGTAGGTATATATTGCTTGAAATTACGGCCATTAGTAAAATGTTAACAAAACAAATTTATTAAATTGCATCACAATTTTTGTTAAAAAATTGAAGCGTACCATTACTTTTTTGTTAAAAGTCAAAAATCTGACCTTGGGTTTTCAAATCTCAATCATAATTTTCTATTTATAGTCTTTTTAAAAATTAACGTTTTCAGTTTTCAAATATCAAAGAATTGGCCGACATATTATTTTTATTTTTATTGATACTATATATTATTAGCTTTTCTCAACACAAGCATTTCAAAATTTACATCGCTGAGTTTTTGTCTTCTGGAACGATTCACAATACCAGCGAATGAAAACAATCGTTCTACAGGTGCAGATGAGGGTAATGCTGTATTGTATTTGAGAAATAAGTTTTTAATAGCAATGTGATTATTTATTCCACTGTCAGTGATCGTATAAACAATTTTTTCAACTAGCAGTTTATATTGTTTGTTTATGTCGCATATCATCTTCGTTATATTGTCAAAAGAATGGGTTCCCTTAAATCTTCGACAAGCCAGTGCTACAGACTTCCTTTCGAAATTTTTAGCATCTAACCAATGGCAAGTGTAACCAAAACCGATCTTTTTCCACCTGACCACACATCCGCAGTTACGCACACATATTCAACTTCTTCAATCTTAGAAGCAAGTTCTTTGATAAACCGATTTTGGCTCTCTAAAAGTAGCCTTGTAATTGAACTCCTGCTGGGAATTTTAAACAAACAAATTTAAAAATGATAACAACACACAAAAATAAAAAGTGTATTATTATCGAATAACTTAGGTAAAATACAACTTGAAAAGTATTTTGTGAGAGTTAATAAAAAAATGAATATATATTTATATATTTTTCGTTCTTGTTAACTTTTCCGTAGTTTTTGTTGCATTCCATTCTGAAGCAATTAAAAATTTGTTAAGTTACCTAAGTTTTTTCTTTTGTAACTTATCTAAGAAAATATAATTTTTTAATTTAGATAATGTGTAACTAATCAAACAACTATTCAAGTTGTATTTTACCTAAGTACTTAGATAATAATACACTTTTTGTTTTTTGCGTGTAGGCATATTTTTTTATAACACTCATTTTTTAGTTGGTATATTTAATTGCTATTAAGTGCCTAAATGATTTATTACTGCATTTTTTCAGTAATCAGTAAAATATACTGGTTACTGCAATTTTTTTCAGTAATCAGTAAAACGTTACTGGTACTGCAATTTTTATTTCAGTAATCAGTAAAACATTACTGGTACTGCAATTTTATTTCAGTAATCAGTAAAACATTACTGGTACTGCAATTTTATTTCAGTAATCAGTAAAACGTTACTGGTTACTGTAATTTTCTTTCAGTAATCAGTAACAGTTTACTGGTAATGAAAATTTCGTTGCAGTAACCAGTAAATTTTTTTTTACTGAAATTTTACTGGTACTGCAGTATGCCCATCTATGGCTGAAGATTATTATAAGTTTGTTTTTAATAAAAATTGGCCTTATGCCCCACCATATCGTATACTAATCGGCACTGATCCTCGTGACTGAATGGTTTCCAGCTTAGAATTTTAAAAAGTTTTTTTAGGCTTTCTCAAATTTTTTCATGACAAAAATGTCAAAGGTTAAAATCTAACTGGAGGTAATTTAAATAATTTTATTATTTGCACATATATTTTCATTTCTATTCAAAAGATTTGAGGTAACAACGAAAAAATTTAGCATATTTTCGGAAAAAACCAAATTTTAGGGGGATTTTTGTTTGGTTAGTAGAGTAAATCTAGGAGCTTTTTGGACAATTTAGGTGGATTTGTAAATAAATACTTACCAGCACTGTTGGTGTCATACCGAAAATAATTTTTATAGCTTGAATTTTATAAATTGAATTTAATGCATGCAATTCTTATTTAGTTAAAAGATTTATTTACACTTACATGAAAAATTTTTTTCATAATTTTTTTTTTGTTCTATTAAAAAAATGCTGGGGATGGGGTCTTTCACAGAGGTGCACTTGTGCGGAAAGCTTTCTGTCTGTTATCCACTTGGGGATATCAAGAAGCGATTCCTTTGTCGAACTTCCCAAGCAGCTCACTACTTCCGGTTTTACACCAAGTATGCGGTTTCAGGCGCCTGTCTGGCCGCAGCTAGAGTGAGAAGGCGCAGCCGAGTAACCTGATGGGCAAGCTAACACCGTCTCAGGTAATTAGGTGACAACTGTCGCTGAAAATCAACTGTTTTCATGCCGCTTTTTTTCGGCTAACCTGCCTAGAGGTTGTTGGCAGCCCCAACACTAGGATCGGACAAGGTGGCCCCAATCAGTCGCTTTGTCCTAAACAACAATTATTACTGAAACCACAACTAATATCGATTAAGAACCGAATGTTGAAAAAATGCGGTTATGCGAAATTTTTTTTTGTTTAAGTTACTCCTTTGTTCAAATCAGTTTTATTTAAAATAATTTTTAATTTGTTTTTGACATTTTTTTCTTTAAAAAAAATAATCACATTTTAGTAAACAAAAAAATACTACACTCAGGGAACTTCTGCTTTGAATATGTAGTTGTTTGGGTTGTAATACAGTTTCTTTATTTTTAATGTAAATGTAAGTAATTTGTAGAACAAATACAATTTTTAACTAACCTTGTAATTCATTTAAAAAAAAACAACTCACATCAAATGACTGTTTTATGATTTTACATTCATTTTTTTCAGTTGTTTTTTGTTATTTAAAAAAAAAATAAATAAATGTTTGTTTATTTTTTACTGCCATGTGGTTCATTTTTACTACAATTGTTAGTCATTTTTTGAACATTAAAAAACAAATGACAATGTTAGTTGAATTTAATGAAATGTGAGTCGTCCTTTATTTAACTGAAATTTCATTTGTTTTTGACTATAATTGCTGTCGTCTTTACCAACATAATTTCCTAAGTGTACGTTTCAAAAGTTGGGAAATATTTTTTCCTGTGTAGATTTATTTCCACTTATGTGAAAAAATTCTCTCAGAAACGAGTTTTTTCTTTCTATTGAAACGTAGCAGGCTTGCCAGACTTGGGGTTTTGTCCCTAAATTTGGGATTTTTTTGTTGGTCTTGGGGACAAAAATTTTCCATTGGGTATAGGGGTTTTTATTGAGGATTTCAAAAATATTTTGGGGATATTACAAATTTTTGACAAATGCTTTAATTGAATATAGATTTCGTATAAAATCAATCAAGTTAAAGCTTATATGACACCTGTTTTTCCAAGCAACTTTTTTGAAACATTTTATATGAAAACACTTTATTAGCGATTTAAAAATCAGATGCTATATAGACTTTAGACGAATAACTTTGTGATGAATTTAATCAAAAATAAGTTTAACATATCATTATGGGGAATGGGACTGATCCTGCGTGTGCCATAGGATCAGTCCCTTCGTGACAGAGACCGGTCCTCTGCTAAACCCTACCTTATGTAAACAACTGGCAACTTTAACATGGGCTTTTCATAGGAGGGGGATAGTTAAATTTTATGAATCTGAATTTTATTAAATAAAAAATGTGTAAAATTGAAAGTAATTTAAGTTTAATGGAATTTTTTTTCAAAGAAATCCTTCAACTTTTATTACTTCTATAATAGAAGTATAAAAGTTTGACAATTAAGAAAGATGTAGGAAAAATTGTTTTGAGTTTGACTGGTTTTCAGAACTAGTTTGCATTGATATTTATATTTAACAAAGAATTTGAGCTCTGCCTAAACTAAAAATTCACATTGTTGAATTTGGAATGTTTTTTGGGGGTATTTTTGATATGATGCCTAGAAAAGGTGTCTGGCAAGCATGGTAGACGTGGGCGAATTAATTAAAGAATTTTAACTTCTCTACTTTGTTTATAAAGTTTTTCTAATTTTGCATTTTTTGTGGGAAATTTTTTGTATTGTTAACGAAAAAAAGTATCTGGCAAGCGCGCGAAACGTTGGAACTAAAGGCTTCATTAAGTCTTAATTAGTTTGGAAGTAGAAGTAAAAAAAAGTACAGTCTTGTAATGAAAAAAAAGAGTATACAAATAATATTGTTTTCTTTTTCTTGTACATGAAATTAAATGCCACGTATAGAATTTGGTAATTTCTATTTTCTACAGAATTTTTTTTTTTTTTTTTAAACCTTTTTTTACTTTTTTCACTAATTTAGTTCTCTAGAGAACGCTTTTTTTTACTATACGATCAGACTAATGAAGCCTTTACTCGAGTGGATACGTTTCGTAAACGGACTGTAACTTCATAGAATGTGTAAAATTAGTACATACATCAGTTTTCCACTTGTTGTGTAATTACAGAAATTGTGTGTAATTTTGACTTGTTTGCGTAGTCCAAGTGTAATTTAGTTGATATACCTGTTTCGGGATTTTTCTAGTTTCTCATGATCAGAACACGTTTTGAAAGAAGTGACAATCCCAAGAAAACATCAAACATTCATATAACCTAGTTATCCCACTAAATTTGAACTAATATATGAGTTCAAAGTTAAAAATTACCACCATAGATAAAAAAATAAAAACATAATTTCTGTATTTAACAAAAATCATATCAAACTAATTTTGATAAATTTTAGATTCTGAGGATTTTTGATTGGAAATCTTGAGACTCTGGTAACTATTTTCTATAAAAAAAAACCTTTAAAAATATGTCAGATACTAGAAACTTTGTGTTACTGTCAATTGAGCTCTGTCAAAATTGGGGCTAAAAATATCGGTGTGCATTGACATTACCTGAATAACTAAAATGACGTCTCCCTTAAAACACCGTTAGCGAAATATCTGTTATCCCTAAAATAACGATACCGAAATAACTAAATACCATTACCACTAAAATACCGTTACCGAAATAAATAAAATATAGTTAAGGCCAAAAAAACGTTACCGAAGTAATTGAAAACCGCTTCCCCTAAAATACCGTTACGTAAGTAAAACAAAATAGCTTTAGCCTTACCGATAACCGCATTGAATCGGTTATCATCCATGCATTTTGTTTTGATCGATTTGACATGTTTTTACTTTTATTTTAAATTAAACAACAAGTTCCCTAAAGTTTTAGTCGTATAAGGGAATGACCGCATTGAAATTTGAAATGGTCGATCCGTATGGTGATTGACTTAATATGTCAACTCAATCACCATTCGGATCAAATGGTAAGAAAATTGTAAAATTTGTAAGAGCTGCTTGCAACAATATATTACATCTCGTTTAACTAACATGTTACTAAAATGTTCTTAAACCAAATTTAACCTCTGTTGTTAAACATTTCATAAGTTTAGCAATTAATACGTCAATAGTTTAAAACATTTGCTTGTGTTCAAAAAAATAATGAAATGTAATGTTTTGGAAAATTGTAATGTTTTGCAAAAATGTTTATCTTAAACTGAAATTCATTTAACATTAACTTGTTTCTGCAACAGAAACGAACAACGTTTTAAACCCCTTGATAAATAACAGGGGATGTATCCCGACCAGCACCACCAGAGCTTAATAAACTTCGGAAATGTTGTAGAGAATAACAATTTAAGGTACCCGTGCTTTTTTTAATCATGTTTAGGCGTTACTAAGTGTTGCCATTTTACGTTTTTTTCGGTTTATTTTGTTTTATCATTATCAAATGAAAGGTTTTTTGAAGACACATTCACTGGTGTATAAATTATGCCCAAAGGCATACAAGTATTTATGTTATTCCAAGAAATGTGTTTTGAGGTATATCAAATCTGGCGTTTTATTAAGGAATTTTAGTTGCATTAAGCTAAAAATAATGCATAATAATTAAATCGAGGGGGTGTCTGAGCTTTTTCCGATATTTGAAAACGTTCGGTTTTTATGCGAATTTTCCCGTATAACCTTTTTCCCCTATATTGCAAATAATTCTAAAATGTGGCAACTCTGGGTCTAATATATAGACAACATGGGTATCAAAAGTTTTCATTTCTTGAGTACTTTAACCCTGCCTACATATAAATCTAGTTTTCGTAAATTACAGACAAGTTTTCATACAAAAACCAATTTGTAACCCTACTTCTTAACCCATAGACGTGAGATTGGGCAGCTAAGAAAATATACATATCTCTTTTTTTTTGCTCCATTACAACATATCCAAAGTTTATTAAAATCTGCAAGTTCGGTTCGGAATACCTCCCTCATAAGCTAATAGTTATTTGATTTAATTTTCTCTAAACTAAACTGTTAAAGCAAAATTAATTATTTTTCACGTTAATACCTTGTTTAGCTACTTTGTTGGGGGAACATGCAACAAACAACTAAAACTGAACGACCTTTATCATCAAAATGAACACCCTTACCCCACCCATCATGCCGCGACTCCTTGCCAAACACTGAAAACAGGAGCATCAAAAAATACAAGCAAGATGACCATTGGGAGTTGTTTTCTTTTTGTTTGGATTATGCGGAATGTTGGTTTTACTTACTTTAAATGTGATTTTCTGTTTTGCAATTTCTATAATGTTGCTTGCTGTCTTTTTTTTATGATTTAAAAGTAATTACGATTTTTAAGCCAAATGTGTGTGTGTGTGTATTATGGCCACAGAAAACAGGTGGAAAGTGGGGTTGAGAGGGGACTATTAGCAACAGAAGCAATATTAGTTAGCAGCAGCAGTACAATTTCGAATTAACAGCAGCATTAAACTGTAGTCACCTCGGTTTTTGCAACAACAACAAATATATAAAATATATATATAAACAATTTCAAAAATTTTCTACTCTTTGAGGAAAATATTTTCAAAATATATTTTTGTATGACATGAATAAACTTTTATATATGAATGTGTTTAAGCGCGCTTAATCGATCCGAGTCAATCATTTATCTTAAACGGCGCCGCAACAATTATGACGGTTTTATTTTTAAAGCAAATTAACCCTTTAACGACGAATGGTTGATATAAAGGGTGGTTTTTTAAGAGCTTACGGATTTGATTAAAAAAAAAACACAAAATTTAGAGAAATGTATGAAATCTTTATTTAAGTCGATAGAACGATCTATATAATTATAATTCAATGTTTAGCGATGATTGCATGTAAATGTTGACCGCGGCTACTCCTCAAATGGTTCAGGCGCTGGGTCCGGTTTTGGCATACTCTCTCCAACATATCGGCCGGTATCTCACTATTAAATTCTTCAATATTGGCTTCCAGTACGGCAACCGTTGCGGGCTTCTCCCTATAGGCATGAGCCTTAACATAGCCTAATAAAAATAGTCTAAATGCGTTAAATAGCACAACCTAGGCGGCCAATTGTCCGGCCCCAAACGTGAAATAAACTGTTCACCGAACTCGCATCTCAATTGGGCCATTGTTTCGCGTGATGTGTGGCACCTTCTTGTTGTAACTGCATGTCATCCAAGTCCAGCTCTTCCATTTTGGGCAAACAAAAATTTGTAATCATCTCACGGTAGCGCTCCCCGTTCACAGTAACGTTCCTGCCTTCGTCGTCTTTGAAAAAGTACGGTCCAATGATGCCACCGGCCAATAATCCACAACAAACAAAGCATTTTTCGGGATGCATTGGCAGTTCTTGCAATGCTTCTGGCTGCTCTTCACACCAAATACGGCAATTTTGTTTGTTCACGTATCCATTCAACCAGAAATGAGCATTGTCGCTGAACACAATTTTCCGATAAAAAAGTGGATGTTCATCCAACTTTGCCAGCGCCCAATTCTTCAATTCTTGCATCAGCTATATTTTAAAAGGTTTACACCCAAATCCTTGCGCAAAATTGTCCATGTAGTGGAGTAACAGAGGCTCAATTGCTGGGAAGGGCACCGAATCGATAATTCACAGTCATCGACAACACTGGCGGATACAGCTGCGATATTTTCCTCTGTCCGCACTCTACGTATGCGTGTTGGTGGCTTAATGTCTAATAATGTAAATTTGGTGCGAAATTTAATCACAAGTTTCCGAATAGAAGCCTTAGAAGGTCGCCCAAAATGACCATAAATTGGAAGAAGTGCACGATGTACTTTCTTAACAGAGCATGCATTTTGATAATAAAATTCAATAATCTGCAAGCGTTGTTCGTTTGTAAGTCGATTCATGGTTAAATTATAGGCCAAACTGAACATGTTTAACAGTAACATTTTACACGAAAACAGCTGAGCTGACAAAACAGGGCTGCCATGAAGAAAGTTGCTAAAAATCACAATTTAAAATGCAATATTTCTTTGATTACCAACTTTTTAACAAGCCACGATATAACGAAGATGTTTGTGAAATTTTTCTTAGCACAAAATAAATTTTAATTGTGTATGGTAAAAAAAACTATTTTTGTTATTTTTTTCACAAAATTGATACCTTAATAACTTTTTAGCGGTTCATGATACCTCAACAATTTTTATACCACTATTCTCAGTTGGAAATATATTTTTATTTTGTTTGACTAAAAAATTTATTTTTAGACGTTTTTTTAAAAAAACAGAGTTTTCCGCTCACTCACAGTGGACTTTAAAAATGTTTTTTTTTAGACCCATTTATAATTATGTATATTGAACATATATGGTCGAAACAAGAAAAAAAATCTGTCACTGTTACATGTAATTGTATATGACATCAAATATTAGTCAAATTGAAATCGCGTCTAATTTTAAAGTCCATTGATTTATATTTAGATTTTCTTTATTATTTGGAATGTGAAACTAAATAGTAGTGCGGATTTCCAAAGACTTTTATAAAGTAATATCAAATTATATATAACTTGATCAAATAAAATAGACCCATTTATCGGATCGATTTATACCAGATGAGATATGGATGCCATTTTCCGGATCTGCTATTATATAAAGTGAATTATATATGACTATATATGATTATATATACCTATATCGGAACTTTTATCATCAGGATATTAGAACTTAAAAGGAAAACCGCGATTATTTTATTTTTTTGCCTATTTTATGACATTTAATTGAGTTTAGTTTCATTATTTGTAGGAATACATATTAAACACTTTTAAATTCGACGAAGCAAAAGTTTTATATAAGGATACTTACTGAGGTTAGAAAAATTTTATTTGCTCCATAAAATTTATAGTCATTATTACTTTTGAATGATTTTGCGTTCAAAGTATTAAGTTTACTAAATCTTTGATTTGAAGTATTTTTTTTTTTTTTTTTTTTTTATTAATTAATAGTCATATAATTACAAATTATATACTATTACCCTAGCCGAGCACTAGCTACTATGGCCTTCGGCGCGTTGTAGCGAAAACAGACCAGTGCCTCTGGTGGGAATCGAACCCACGACACCCCCACTGATAAGCCAGCACGCTACCAACTAGCCTACCGGGGCGCACATGATGATTTGATGTAATCTATAGATAACTTTCGAAGGAGTTGACGTAATTCAATTTTTTTTGTTTCATCATATTGATTTAACTGTTTCCTAAATCATTTGTCATCAATTATTCATCATATTTATGAAGTTTTCCTAGATATGATGAAGAGTTTCATAAAAATGTATGTCAAGTGTTTCATAAACCATGTGAACATTTTTTTTTTTGTTTTCCTATTAATTGAAATTCAGAATTTCCATTTGAAATTTCAAAATCATCAACAAAAATTAAGAACTTTCATTTGAAATTAATAAAATGTAATCTGTAATTTAGATTTTCTATTTAAAATTAAGAAACTATCATAGCATTAAATGAAAGTCAGAATTTCTAATCAGTTGCGGTGTTCTAAATTTTGAGTGCAAGTTTGTGTATATAAATTTAATTTTAATAAATTTTTGTAGATATTTGGAAATTGTTAAAATCAATTAATATTTTTAAATTCAAAATAAAAATTCTGAACTTAATTTAATTTTTCTGAATATTAATAAAAATTAATATCAAATTGATTGACATCAATTTTTTGAATGCAAATTCGACACTCTTAGTTTTAATTGAAATATTCTGAATTACAGTTGCAAAAGTACTGGATTTTTAAAAATAATGTATTAAAAATAAATTTTCGTCATTGGCTGTAGCATTTATTGTGTTTGTACGCTACTAAAGAAAATTTTTTATATCATAACAGTGTATTAATTTGCTTTATCATATTAAAAAAAAATCGTTTTATAATATTTATGAAACATTTCATGAAAAACTATGAAACTTCTTCATATTTATGAATCATTTCATATATATGATGAAGCTTGTATTCAATTTGAAATTTTAGGAAACAGCTTGATCATATTTAGCGTTACATTGCACGAAAATCAATTAGGGTTTTCATCATATTTATGAGGTTTTTTCAAAAATTTGATGAAGCTTTTATTTTGAGTGAGGTTTACATTAACTTTGTATATCTCATAGATCAATTCCATTAAACAGCGCAAAAACTACAAAAGTATAAACATCGGGAAATTTTGGATCCACTTTTGAACCACATATAAAACTTTTTACCAAGAAGCGATATGGAAATTACTTTTTTTTATTGAGTGTATCTCCAAATTCTAGTGACTCTATTTTGTTCTTCTTTAGATCTGAAAGGTAAAAACTATGACCAAAAAAATAAAATTATGACCCATTTTTTCATTTTCGACTTTTTTTTGTTTTTAGTTAAAGACTTTTCAAAGTGAAACTTTGCATATCCTAAGTCCTAAGACTTAGGAATTCAAAAAATAATAACATCTCTGAATTCAAAAAAAAAAAATCTTAAGATATAAGTTGCATCTATAGTTTCTACAAGTGTCAACAATTTTTGAAATAGCTCATATATCTATATACTTTTTAATGCTTAACAAAATGCGAAAAAAAATCTTTTAAAAAAAGGTACTTAAAAGCTAATGCTATGAAAGCTTATGCGAAAAAATTACGAAAATTTATGATTTCTGTTATGGTTCCTTTAATGGGTCTTTATTCATTGAAAAGTTTATAACGCTTTTGTTGTTGTTTGTTATTAATGCTGTTGTTTATGTTGTTGTTGTTGGTGTTATTATTCCGAAAAAAGATATTTATTGTGGTGTTGAAGACCCTTACTGGAGAGTTTTTAATTAAATTTTATGTACTACTCTATATATTTGCACAATACACTACAAGTTATTCAAATTTGGACAAATTTGGAAATTTTAAAAGCTGTGAATAACACTGTGCTAAAAAATGGACCAAATTCAATATACCTGTAAATCGAACTATTGAGTGTCGAAGGTCTGGTTGAGTATACATTTTAATACACCTCAAAAATCTGAAGTTATTGTTACGGTTTTTTAAACTTCGATCCCCGCTTTAAATGTAGACATGGCAGCAAAAAATGTAATTAACCCAATTCTTTAATTTTTTTTTTTTCATTTTTGAGAATAGTTTAGAGCTATCCAGAAATTCGGACATATATTTCATATTGTTGACTTTAGGTTAGGTTAGGTCGAAAAGAGGATTCGGAGAAGGGAAAATGCTTTCCTAATTCGACTCAAGTCCCAGAGGACATACACTTAAGCAGAATGTCGGCTTGTTGTGCGCTGTAGTCGGTCCTATATCACCTTTTTACCCCAGGAACTCCGTCGCACTGACGAAACTCCTCAACTTCTTCCATCCTATGCCCATAATATCCCCCAATGTGGATATTGGGTCACTGGATAGTATTTCGACCCGGATCCCGGCAAATACCGGGTATTCACAGAGATAGTGTTCCAAGGTCTCCTGGTCCTCCCTTACCAATACGGTGGAGAAGAGGATTTCCATCAAAAGACTCAGTTCCTTCCTACTAAGATTCAGAATTTCCCTCGTCTTGTCCGTGTCCGGGTTGCTCCAGAGAATACTCGTAGTCCTGCCAACACCCGCATTTTCCCAGATGGTTCTATGCATGGCATCAGCCCAGTCCACCAGCTCCGCCTTGAGAGCTCGAAAGGTTTAGCGTTCCCCAAAGTGACTCATTCCAGGGAAGATCCTCCCCTAGCCAAATCATTAGCCACTTCGTTCCCCGCTATACCGCAGTGTCCCGGCACCCATATAATCTCAATGCGTCCCCGTGCAGAGAAATCGTTAATTTCCCTTTTACACCTTAGTATCGTCATTAATCCCACAGAGTCCGCAGATAAATCCCGGATAGCAGCTTGGCTATCCGTGAAAATCACAATATCACCGGTCAAGCCCATGATATTCACTTACTTAATGCACTCCGTAATCGAGGTGACCTCCGCCTGTAGTACGGTATTATGGTCAGGAAGACGGAAGTATTTGCGAACATTGAATTCAGCGTCACAGAAGTCCAGACCCGTTTATTGTTGACTTAAAACTTATTTTAAGTTCAAAAAAATCATTGGATTATGTCTATTAATACGAGGGCAGATCAATAAGTCCGTGACTTTTTGAACTTTCCACTTAGTTATATGAAATGCAACACTTCTCCCATCAAGTCCAATTTTTTATAGAAGTTCTGTCATTTTGAGCAAGTTCTGTCATTAACTTTGGGTTTAACAGCTGTTCAAAACATACAACCTCGTGGATTTTTTTAAACAATGCAAAAAATGAATTTCGAGTGCTCATTAAACACTATTTTTTGCGAAAAAAAAACCTTTAATCAAACCAAGGAAAAGCTTGATATATACTATGGGGACTCTGCATCACCGATTTCAATGGTAAAAAAGGGGTTTACTGACTTTTGTTGTGGTCGCACAAGTACAAATGACGCTGAACGTTCTGGACTGCCAATTATGTTGAAAAAATCCATGATAATGTTGAAAAAATCCACGATATGGTGTTGGCCGATCGAAGAGTAAAAGTACTTGAGATTCTTGATGCCATTGGCATTTTATATGGCAGTGTGGTTTCGATATTAAATGATCAGTTGGGTTTAAGAAAGCTGTCTGCAAGATGGGTACCGCTTTTGCTCTCAATTGACCATAAACATAATCGTGGCCAATAAGGTGATAGTTTTTTGGGATGCACGTGGGATAATCCACATCGATTACCTTCAAAAGGGAAAAACAATAAACGGCGAATATTATGCCAACTTATTGAACCGATTTAACGAGGACTTAAAAAAAACGACCCCATATGGCCAAGAAATGCCTATTTTTTGGACCTCGAAAAATCCTAATTTTTGGAAGGAATACAAAAATTGTAGAAACGTTGGACTAAGTGTAAAAGAAGATTATGTTGAAAAATAATTTTTTTTTTTGCAAAGAAAACTGTGTTTCATTTAAAAAGTCACGGACTTATTGATCCGCCCTGTTAAAAATATATTATTGAATAGTGAAAATATACATTGAAACAAAAACTGAAATTTGTAACTTCCTATTAGGATAACGCAAGTTTTTGTTCTACCAAGAGCGCTAAATGATACATTTCCATGCATAAGTAAGAAATGGCCGAATTATTTCCAAAAATTTTATGATATATCCCAACGTGCTATATTGAAGGAGTTTTCCGTATTTCAACAGGCGGACACAGCTACAACAATTTCACTCTCCGTGCTGATCATAAATTCAATTGTTGTTTTCTTATTCAAATTGCTCGTAGTGTTTGTATAGTTATATATACAAATTTAATACATACTTTTACTATCCATACTATGTTGTAAATTATATTTTTTGCACATAAAGCGACATTAATTTTTTATAATAAGGTGGTTACTTTAAGGTGGTTTTTACTTTAATAACACAAAAAAAAAAAAAAAATTGTTCACAAAACATAAAATTGCGTTGCAAAGATTTAATTCATTTTTTTGCAAAAGATTATGAATTAAAAATATTCTTTTCAAGATGACCTACTCTACTACTTTGTACAAGTACTTAGAATCACAATGATAACAATTTTATGATCTCTTTTGATAGAAAGTACATTCAAAAGAAATTGTTGAAACTGTAAATTGTTAATGTTTTTATTTGAATTAAAATTAAAAGATATAAAATAATTGTGAAAAAGATTTAAAAATTCAAGCTAAGAATAAAATTCTACTGAATTTAGAACATGGTTTGTTGCCAATAAACATTTTCATTCAAATTGAATAAAACTACTTTTCTCATTAATTTCGTTTACTTTGATAGTGCGGAAACTCAAATTGGAAATTATAATAGTAGAATTTATTTAATATAAATTATTCTAGGAAATACAGTTCATTTAGGGTTAATAAAGCTGTTATAATTATAAAAATATCTAATATTAAACAAATGTTAGTTTCTTTAAATTAACTTTCTTAAAAATCTATTAATCTAAATACAATATAAAAACATTTTTGAACTACAGTAAAACCCCATTAACACGTACTCCAAGGGAACAGAAATAGTTTATTATAAGCGAATTTCGTATTAACCGTGGTTAATATATTTGAAATTTCTTTATTAAATAATATATAAAAACAAAAATTTAAATCCATTTTTAAAATCGTTCAATCTTTTTATTGGACTTATTTTATTAACTGTTTGAGGTGCACTTGAAGTACATATTTTATATGTTCAGTTCAAATATTTTCAAAATTACACAGTACAACACATGATTTCGGGACTCAATTCTGATAATTTTTTGTGAAAGTAGCCCCAAAACTAAAAACTTCTGCATCATTCGTTTCGTCAAGTTACATCAAATAAAATTTTTATAATTTTTTGAAGTTAGTAAGTATCGTATAGGGGAATTTGTCACGTTTTAAGCTCTTTGTTTGACATAACTCGAACTAAGTCAGATTTTGCTAAAACAAATTTAGAAAAATCAAGAATTACAATTACTTTCATCTGTTCATATGACGTTTCGCATCATACACATAAGCATCATTTTCGCAGTTATAAATAATGTATGATGAAAAAAAATATTTTTGCCTAAAAAATTTAAATTTTTAATTCATAAAAAATCCAAGACGGTGAAATGTGTCAAGTCCTATTACTTTCACGTAAAGTCACATAACCTATGAACAAAATGAGATATAAATCATGAAAATCGACGAACGCGTTTCGCTTTTATTCACATTAAGTGAAGGTATGAATTTCAAAAATTTGCTCGAGATATGCACAAAATTCTTGGAAAAAACATTGATGACTTTTTCTATGATTCTCAGAATTAAAAAAAAGTAATAAACAAAAGGTTATTTGATTTTTATGATTGCGGTAGCAAAGTAATAAACGCTAATAAATGTGCGTGGACAAAAGTGAAAAAAGGAAAGTGCACTTTTTTAATTATGTGTTTTTCCGTTGGCTACCTGTATGATTTTTTTACAGAAATTCCACCCACATTTTTTAGGGCTCATGTTTTGGAACGTTTCGAAATATGCGCCCATTCATAAGTACCTGTCAGTAAAATATTGAAAAATACGTAGTAAAGGGTCCGCCAAATAACTTTTTTTTTTTTTGAAAATGCTATAAAAAAAACTACTGAATATTTCTCAAATTTCTTTTTTTATTTGAAAGTACAATCCTTCCGGTAATAATGGAAAATAATTTCATTCAAATGGCTGCCTCGGCTGGCCATGCAGTAGCCTACACTATCGGTCCAATTTTTAAGCACATTATCGATTGTGTGCAGCTGTATTTCACCACTGGCTTCACGAATATTGTCCTTTAAAGCGTCAATTGTCTCTGGCTGGTCAGTTGGCATTGGACGGTCAGTTGGCTCAACTCTTGAACCAATTGGACTTTGTATGGCGTCATACCAAGGTCTTTATGCAAAATTCATCTCAATGATGTCTCCGAAATGTTCAATTGTTGAGAACGACGGTGAATTGATGTTGATGGCGCTTCACGCACACTTTCTGCCACAGCAGCAATATTCTCGGGTGTACGCACTGTTTTTGGCTTTTCACGCTTTGGTTTATCGATGAGGATGCCAGTTTCTTTCACTTTTTACACAAGATAACGAACATACGGAGCTGACGGTGCTTCTCTTCTTCCAAAATCCGTACGCAATTTTCGCACACATTCTGTAACAGTACCATGATTTTCAAAGTAATGTCGCAATATTTCCTAGCGTTGTTCAAGCGTATACACAACCATATTCGTTCAGCGGAAGGATAAAACTAATTATCTGTCAAATCAGACATGAGCTAAGTGTTACCATTCACGAAATAACCACTAGTTGAAAAAAAAGTTAGATGGCGGACCCTTTATTTATAGGTGTTCATTGATCGATTTTGTCATTCAACAAGTGCCGACGAACGCGAAAAGTACAAGCGATTTTTCTCCGGTTTTTTAAAAGTGAATAACAACAAAACATATAATATATTTCAATATGGAAAATAACAAGTGTCCTAAATTGGATGATTTTTTGTTACGTTTGTGATCATATCGTCCCAAGGATATACCAAAAGGATTGAAAAAACTTGTTTACTGAGGAATTCAAAAGCAGCGTATTGTCATTATTTTAATGAAGCAGATTTATGTGGTGCAAATTTTACGCCGAACACAGTGTGCAAAATTGTTATAATACCCTAATAATGTGGATACATGGAAAAGGTGGACAGTTTTCTTTTATGAAGTCAGTAATTATATAAATGTAGGAAAAATTCCAAACTTTTCAAAAATTCGTACTAAAAATTTAAAATTATAAAAAATTTGGATTTTGGGACTCTCAAAAAATAGTTCGTTTTTACGTGAATGTGATATAAGAGAAAAAGTTAACAGACCAATGACTCATTCCATATAAAATCACAAACAAAATCGAATTTTCGACAAACTTAATTTTAACAAAACTTGATGTGGAATGTAAGTGTCATATAAGAATGACATCATCCCAGGTTTGGGATGCTGTCACTTATGGTTGAGGAACTATCGCATCGCGTTTTTAAAATATGAGAGAAATCGAAAATTTCAGAAAAGTAGTAGTACATAATCTTCCATGTCTCTTTAGCTTTTGAAACAACGTTATTCACTGATTCCTCATTTAAAAAAATTTCTGCTACACAATTTTTTTTGAAGGTCAAATGCAGTTTTGTTCACAATCCGCGCTTCAAACCGCTGTATTAAAAAAAAGTGGTTATTTCAAATTTTCAAATAACTATATAACTATAACTATATACAAAAGTTATGAAGGCAATAAAAAAAAAAGAGAATCTAACTACAGTAGAAAAATATTGGCGTCGTATTTAACTGGACACTGTAATATCAGATACCATCTGCACAGGAAAGGTCAATCGGACACGGATATGTGCAGGTTTTGTAAGATGGTGTCTGAGACCTCGGAGCATGTTCTCTGCGAATGTCCCAGGCTTTGTAATAGGAGACTTAGGTTTCTAGGTGATCGCTTCATTTCGCCTTCCGACATCGCTAACATTTTGCCTAATAGGATAATTGACTTTATAGGTAGCTTGAATCTGTAGGTAACTTTAGGCAGCACAAAAGACCTACATTGGTCGCGGTGCATAGTGCCTTCTGATCTAATCTAATTACATTTCATGCATTCAAATATGATGTATAGGTCTGAGACCGAACTGTATTGCTGCTTCTTAATTGTATTTTATTATTTATTTATTTCTTAAATTAATTTAATTCAAGCTATTTTAAAAGCATAATTTTTTTTGAATTACCAACGTCATGCCAACTGTGTCAAGTTTGCTTAAACCAACGGTTGTCCATTGTTATCAATCGGGCAAAAGGACACTAATGTCAACATTGTTAGTACCATATTCTGCGAAAACGTAACCGACAGTCGCCGACGCTTTGCCAACACTATGCCGATTGTATTTTTCTGCATGGGTAGTTGCACATTATTTTTTATTATTCTTCAATTAACCGAGCCCAAATGGCCATATATGGCTAAGAAATAACTACTAGACAGACTGCTGTATTATATATATTATATTTTCCATATCTTTTTAACGGCTTAAGCTGCGAGAGTCATTGATAATTATTTTAATTAAAAAAAACTTATATAAAGCTTTATAAAGTTTTATCTAATTTAATATGGTACCACACTTAATTATATAAAATTTTAGCCGAAAAATGGCCCTGACTAGAATGTATCACATTAAATCTAACTGTATCATATTCGATGTATTTAGATACAAATAGAAGTGATTTGATATAGATTTTTCCTTTTTTAATATTTAAAATTATATATGGACCATATCGCTGATGTACTTCAATAACTCAAAAATTTTGAATTTTAGAAAACGAGTTTAAAGTTTTCAATTTACTCCCACCTTGAAGAAAAAAATAACGACATAGTTTCTCTCAAGTGATGAGTATACAAGATATCAATACAAATTTGTTACACAATATGAAACGTGATATAACGAATAATTCTGCGTCATTAGCTCAAAAATTATGGTTTTTGAGTTGTCACGCTCTTGAAGTAAATGAGCGATATTATTTTAAATATAAATATCCTATGCTTCCTTGCAATTTTCAAAACATTAATATAAAAGTCTTCTCATATAACTTGGAAATATGGTAAAACTATGTTAGACATAAAAGTTATTATAGTTTTTAAGCTACAAACGAGTTTATTGTATTTATTTACCAATTCCGTTGAAAAGAAGAAAATTTCAAATAAATTATAAAGTGTTTTATTTGAAATGCAGATATTTTGTAATTGAATGGAAAATTTTTATTTGTTTTTTTTTTTCAAATCGAGGGTGTCAAAATTTTAGAAAACTGCATTTTAAAAATAAATTGCATAAAAAATGCATTTACTTTGACGCTGGAAAAATGTGTTAATCCGTACAATAAAAGTAAATGGTGATCACCCGATAAATATTTAAGAAAATACGAACTTTCAAACTTACACACTTTTTGCATATTTATAATTTTTCAAAAAAAAAAAAAAAAACTAAATCGCGCATGAAAACCTTGGAGCTTTTGAAAATCTAAAAACGACAAACTTTTAAGTGGCTCTGAATGCAAAATTTAGTTGTAATCGGAAAACAGAAGATCAGAT
Organism: Delia radicum; assembly: GCA_021234595.1. Lineage (NCBI taxonomy): Eukaryota > Metazoa > Arthropoda > Insecta > Diptera > Anthomyiidae > Delia > Delia radicum. Next base: position 209,231,715 of record CM037852.1, on the reverse strand, counting down.
TTTGGGCGAGCCATAGTAAATTATAAGTTATTCATATATAGACCGTTGCCAAATCCATATAAGGTATAAGGTATATATTTTACGTTTTTATTCATAGCTTAGGATACCGTAAACGTACCATATAGGTTTTTGGCCACGACATTGGGAATTAATTTATAATTAACATGTATTTTTTTTTAAAAGGGTGTTTGGAATACGGCTTTATGAACCTCGTATTTTTTCAAAAAATGCATATCACTGTCAACTAATTATTTTTTCATATTTTAGTTAAACCACGAAAACAGTACCTTTCAAATCAGACATCAATGAATCACGTAGTTTTAGGCGTTGTAAACTATGTTACGACTATGAACGAGTAGTTTTGAAAAATTTTAGAAAACTTTTCATATTTTAAAACGCGATATTTTACGATACGCTGAAATTAGCTGTCCCAAACTTGGTCGTGGTTATATGACGTAAAACATCTATACCAATTTTAGTTGCTATCGAAATGGGTGGAGGGTATAGAGTGATTGATTTAATATGTTTTCAATCCAATATTTTGTGTTGTTCACTCCAATTTTAATAGAACTTGGACATCTCATAGTGAAATATATCTCAACTTAAACAGTTTCTTTTTAGTGCTTTTTCTGATGTTTAACACTAAACATACCAAATGGGATCAACTCCGGTTTGATACGAAATCTTGCAATAAATTTGAATATATGTTCTAAGATGCCCCCATATACCCAAATCGTAGAATTATATTGTTTTTGGAAAACGTACCAAATGTACTTATTTATAGAAAATATACTAAAAACTATTCAGATACGGAATTTTGACTTCATGGGATATCACTAAAACACTTTAACTGGGAACCAAAGTTAACCCAAAATGCGAAACATTTTTTTTAACTTAATTTAACGAATTTCTTAAAATGTTTGTTTTTTGAAATATCAATAGTTATTTTTAAAATGGCTGTAATTGAAGAAAAAAAAAAGATTTTAAAGATGAAAATTCGTGCTTTGTGTTGGGAGCGACTCGTTTCCAAGACACGTTATAGAAAATTATTATTTTATCAAATGTTGAACAGAATTTTATATTTTCAAGTTTCAAGCACAAGTTTCTGAAAAAAAATCAATTCTATTTTATTTTATTAGATTATAATTATCATTATTTTTATTTTAAAAATGTTTAGTCTTTAGTGGCCCGTGAAAATGATAGACCAACATTACTTTTAAATTTAATAAAAATTTTTATTTTATTTAATCTAATCTATATACACTCAAAAAATAAATCTGTAAAAATAGCAAAAAAAAAACTACTTAAAGTTAGTTAAAAATGCTTTTGCAAAAAAAAACTGCTAAAATAAGCAGATTTTTTTTGCTAAATATTAATTATATAAGAATAGCGAAAATAAATCTGTTGCATTAACAAATGTTTCGATGTATTTGAGCTGTTATGAGTCTACAAATATTTAGTAAAAATTTTTGTTAATTTTACAGATTAAAATGCTATTTCTAATTAACTAAAATTCACATCGAATATAAATAAAATTTTGTAAAGTTAACAAATTTATTTTTGCTCTTCTTTTTTTTATTAATTATTTAAATTTAGCTGATTTTGGTAAATTTAGCAGTTTTTTCTGCAAAATAATTTTTAACTAAATTTTAGTAGCTTTTTATGCTATTTTTACAGGTTAAGAGTTATAAGTGTAGAGTTATTGTTTCGACTTGTGGCAAAAAACGTCCCAAGTATGTACTACGGTACTTACAGAATAATATTTTTTGTGCGAACTTACAGATTTGAATATGTAATAGAGGGTACTAAACACTCACAATTCGTAATCGTCCTATTCTCAATTTTGAGATTTAAAAAGATAGAGTCAAAAAAAAAACAATTTATATCGTTTTACACATTTTTTTTCAAAAAAAAAACTATACAAAAATTGGCATCAAATAAAAAGTGTTTTAAAAGTCTATCCAACGGTTTACTAAATTAATTAAAGGAAAATGAACTTAAAAAGAAAATACACTGTGGAAAAACCCGTAGATGTTAATGAAACTTGAATATATCGAAAACAACAAGAAATTATTAGACATGTATTTTAGGAGTTAAAGGGGATTGTTAAAACCTACAGAGTTTTTGTATGAATCATGTCTAAAATTTACAAATTTTCAATTTTTTGTACAAGTATACTTGGAAAGCCGCTGGAGTCTGTATTTATACAAATTATTTAAACTCAATTAAAATCTGTTTCAATGAATTTTTTGGTGCCTGACTAATTTAAATTGCAGTTTTACATCCAATTAAAAAAAATTAAAATGTCTACATACGAGTGTAAAAACAATTAAAATCTACTGTTTGGTAATAATTAAATTATAATTGTAAAATATTTAATAAAAATTAGATAATAAATTTACAAATAAGGTGCGATAATAAAATTATCATTTCTTATTATGTAAGGGAATGTTCGCTAAATTTAAAATACGGTATCAATATTGTCATGAATTATGATGATATCATTAGCGATATAATTTTAGATTTCGATATCAGAATGGACTTGGGCAAATTTACTATCGTTATTTCAGGAAATTGCGAAAACTGCATCATAATTTTGTGAAAAAAGTATATCGTTGGGACATTTAAGAACAAGAAAACTATCGTTTTTGTATTACAAATAATTTCTGTGCGAAATTAGCTGATGATTTCTTAGAACGGGCCAGGCAAAACTATGTCACGCCAGCGGATCTTCAGTGGCACTCTCAGTTTTGTTGAATTTAAAAAAAAAGTTTAAAAATGTGCACTTTGAAAACAAAAAAAAACGTTTTTCAAAAATCGAAGAACACAAATTTTAGATGTTAGATTACCGAACATAACTACACGCAGAGGAACAATATGATTGAACATGATTGCCGAAAAAAATTGTCATGTTATGATTTTAACAATCATAAACTTGGGTCTGGCTGATCATATTATGATCACTGTGAACGATTTTATCAGAATTTAGAACCATAATATAATTATGGGAATCATATTATTATTAATACGTGTTTTAATGACAATATGATGCTTTTAAACTATAATATTTTCTTCGTGTAGTATTGTTTTCAAAATATTTTTATAGCCAGCGGATTTTCATTGGCACTCTCCGTTTTGTGGAATAAAAAAAAAGTTTAAAAATTTTCACTTTGAACAGAAAAAAAAAAATCGTTTTTCAAAAATCGAAGAATATAAATTTAAGATGTTAGATTACCAAACGTAAATGCACGCAGAGGAACAATATAATTGAACATTATTGCTGACAAAAAATTATCATGTTATGATTCTAACAACCATAAACTCGATTCTGGCTATTCATATTATGATCACTGGGAACGATTTTATAATAATTTAGAACCATAATATAATTATGGGAATCATATTATTATTAATAATACGTGTTTCAATCACAATATGATGCTTTTAAACTATAATATTTTCTTCGTGTAGTATTGTTTTCAAAATATTTTTATAGCCAGCGGATTGTCATAGGCACTCTCCGTTTTGTTGAATTAAAAAAAACGTTTAAAAATGTGCACTTTGAACACAAAAAAAAATTGTTTTTTAAAAATTGATGAAGACATATTTTATCATCAAAATTACCGATTATCCTTGTGAAAGAAGCACTGAAAAACATAGTCGAGCTGACAATAAAATTTGTTGCCAATTGTATGGGTTTGTTGTGGTTATCAAACTTTATTAAATACCGGAATCCCGAAAAAACACGGGATTTCAAACAATCCCGCAATCCCGCGAATTCAGGATTTTGCAAATCTCGAATCTCGGCATTTCTAAATATCAATCCCGACTTTCTTTCCTAGTTGGATTTGAAATTGTTTACTTATTAAAAGACCAGATGTAAGTCCACATTAGCGAACATTCCCTTACATAAATTAATAATTCAAATATGTACTAATAATTTTTGTTGTAATTATTAACTATATTTTTTTTTATATAAATTAATTATTGCTCTATATGAATTTATAATAGCATTAAATTACAACCCTCTTACTCTATAAATTTGTCAAATAATTTGTTGAGGAATTTGCAATAAAACAACAACCGCTAAAAATAAAATTTATATACGCTTCAATGCCACTGCATACAAGTTAAATATTGTAAATTGTATAATATTTGCATAAAAAGCGAACAGAAAAAAAAAGATTTTCTATTTTTATATTAAAGCTGAATCGAATTCGCGCGCGCACTTCAATTTTGGAGCATTTAGTTGAGATGTGGCGCCTAAACAAGTCTCAATGACACTTGAAATGATGGTGTTGTATTCATAAACCATTTCGTAAGTTTAGTCGCAGTTGCTGTTGTTATTGTTGAATCTCAAATGAACGTCAAGTCGTTAATACAAAACAAAAAGTGGTAGAAGAGAAAACCAAATCACAAGACCAACCAGTTAACCAGCCTGTAGCTATAACAGCTTTATTTTTGTAAATTGGGGTACTAACAACGGTTGGGGGTACTAGGGTGCCGCCAAGTGTTTAGTACCCACTGCTGTTGTGTTGTCCATTTGCACTAAACTAAACAACGCCAGCTTGCCAAACGGCCAACAAATGGCAACAGCAGCCGAATCAAGTTTAACATTAACTGCAAATAGAATTGCCTGAATATGTGTTGGTTGGGTTGGTTGGTTGAATATGGTTACTTTAAGGCACCACAAAAACCCAAACATTTGAATATTAAAGATGGTCGCGTGGGCGATCTACATATGTAAGTGTTGTCTGTCCGTCTTTCGGTACGAGTATTTATGCATTAATGGTACCAAACTCAAATAGTTACACAAGAGATTTCAAATAATTGATTCGTTTATTTAAATGATACAAATTTGAAGCATTTAGAATGGAATGATGGGCAAAAGCACATGTGATTTCTCGCAAAGAATTAACTTGTAAAAATCACATTAACAATGCGATCTCCTCAGCTCTTTCACGTCGATATTTGTGAAACTAGTTTACACAACAGAGAATGCAAAACCAAGTGTCACCTCCAATGTTTCAGGGTTCAAATAGGGATAGAAAAGAAGCTCTTTTTTTTTGTTCAGCAGCATGTTCAAGATGTTCATTATTTCAAAAAATTCGCCATAAAATTGATGTCCTTGTAAAAAGAGAAAATTTCCAGTGCACTGGTTCCGAATATTTAGTGTTTTATATAACTCAATTTAAATCAAAATCAGCAAAAAAAAAAAAAAAAAAAATTAAACTTTTTATTTTTTATTTTTTAAATAAATGTTTTGTCTATTCATAAAGTTTTGTTCTATATGTTAGAGACAACAGAACGTATGAATAATATTACACAGAAAAAACTAAAAATGACTTTCAATTAAAAAATTTATTGAATCAATTAATATTTTAATTGATTTTGCACCTATCACGGCAATGATAATACCAATTAAAAGTTTTATTAAAAATGAGAGAGGAAAAAAGTTATAAATAACTTCTACACAAAAAAAAATATGATACTCACAAAAAAGTGTGTGAACGATACATTGGTACCCAGCAAAAATTTTTTATAACAGATTACCTCTGAACCTGTTCTAGAACAACTTCTTTTACCACCTGTTACATGGAACCGGTTCTAGAACAGGTTCCTGGGAGTCGAAATGTAAGGCGTGACTGCCCCAGAACCAGTTCTATAACTGGTTCTAGAACCGGTTCTAAAGCAACCTGTTCTTGTTGGAGGTAAAGAACCTATTGCAAATAGGACAAACTCCATATAAAAAGAACCAGTTGCAGAACAGAAATTAGAACCTGTTATAATACAGTATAAGCTGTTTTGCAACCTGTTATTTGGATTTTACTATTTTACTGGGTATGTATGTTTTTGTTAATGCTGCGTCTGTTTGTATGTTTGTGTGTGTTCTTGTTTGGTTTGTAAAATTTAAATGAATTTGGAACTTTATCCTAAAAATATTCTATTTAAGCGTACAGTGTATGAAAAAATAATTTGAGAATTACACCTAAAATAAAATATGTAAATAAAAATATAAAGTCTATTTAAATATTAATCGATTCAAATAAATATTGTTTAGAAACAAATTTAATTCAAATCAAATCTTCAATAAGATATTTTAGGTTGACCATTTTTTCTGTGTATGTTGATCATACGTACACTCGAAATATTTTTTCCGTAAAAGCAATGTACACATTAAATTAACTGAAAATCAGTTAAAAACAGGACTATATACTTTTTTTTTGTGTTAATGTGTTGCTTTCTTGGAAAGGGGATAGTGGAGAGATGAAAGGTGGTGAAAGATAAAGGGCTTCAAACATGGCAACACTGTAATTGCGCGAGATGATAGGTCTTAGAACAGTTGTTGGTCGCCACCTGATGTAGAGTTGGCGAATTTATTGAAGCTTTTTGTTTCATATCCCTGATTAATTATTTTTACTTCGGTGGGGGTTAATTGCTATGGGAACACCGAAGGTGGGCGCAGCGATACATATAAGTGATAGACAACTCATACATACTATTTTTCTAAATTGATGTTGTCGTCACCGGGAATCGAACCCAGGACCATCTGTGTAACTGTCCAATGCGCTAACCATTACACCACAACGCCCACAAACTGCAGAAAAATTACTTGACAAAATCGATAAAAACTATATATTGTTTTCGTTTATTTCAATATTCAATATAATGTGACAACTTTTTGTTTTAAATGGAAAATTTTGACAGAAAGTTAAAAAATATATTTATTTGGTAATTTAACTGTTTAATCCATTGAAACAACTTTAAGGATTTACTTTTTAAATAACTGTTGAACTTTTATGGAAAAGTTCTTGCGAGTGTATTTAAATATTAAACTCGAACTAACATGGCAACCCTATTGTTAATGTAATTATGCACCTTTTTTTTAAAGGTAAAATCGGGTGCCTTCGGGGAGCCATGGGTACTCAGTTGAGAATAAAATTCTTAATTGTTTTTACATACGAATATGAATTTAAATGATTTGCAATTAAAATCGTTGTTTTTAAGTTTGATATAATTTTATTAAAAAATAAAAATTATGTTATTTTCGACCTTTAATTGTGCAATGACGATGAAAATTATTCAAGTTCGAGGCCGTTGTTTTTATAAAAAAAAAAACTAGGCAAAAATTTAAAATTGTGTTTACATCAGCGAATACATTTTTTAGTCCTCTAAAAAACAATCGATAGAAAATCGGTCAATCCGTTAAGATTGCACAGTGGCACTCGATTTCCATATGTTGTTTTAGGAAAATGGCATTTAAACTATATATCGCACAAGTAAAATATACCGCAAAGAGTTTGTTTAGTAAGATGTAACCTTTTACTTCTTCAAATTTTAGCCAAAATAAAAATTTTTAGCCGGTTTTAACATACAACCCAGGAAAACTTGCTATTACCATAGAATGGGAAATGGAAGAAGAAAACAAGAATCAGAAGTACTTATAGTTGAGGCCAAGAACACCTGATTTTAACATGGGGGTGTCATAGGAGGCAAGGCCTTGCCTTGTGCTTACATATAGGGACAAAAATAAGACGTTACAAAATATGTAGTGAAATCACCAGTTACACATAAGTACTTATTTCATTTCTTATTTGTAGCATCAAAAGTAATGCTTAAAGCCATTATATGACGTATTACTTGTAAGGATGTTAATAAGTAGTTATTTATAGGTGCAAAAATAAGTACGTATTAACATGTACCTAAATAAGAAGGTATTAATAGGCAATAAAATAACTAGTTATTAATAAGGACAATTATAACTAGTTATTAATAGATTTATGTATAACTATATATTTGTTTGCTTAAATAAATTGCATTTAAATTATTAATTATGATATATTATGAATCTTCATAAATATACCTTACAAAAAAGTAGTTACTTATTACCTTACAAGTACCTTATTTCTTTGGCCCTTCCTAATAAGCAGGTATATAACACAATATTAGTAAGACATAATTGTTTAGCTTCCAAAATAAGTAGTGATGTATGTTCATATCAGTAAGGTATTATTTCAGACCTTCAAAACAACAACAAATGTAATGGATAGTCATTACAACGAAAGTTCTGAAATAAGTGATAATAAGTAACTTATTATTTTTGCTATTCAAAATAAGCAGATATTTAACACAATATTAGTAAGGCGTTGTTTTTTATCTTACAAATAAGCAGTTACATATATTCATATTAGTAAGGTATTATTTCGGACCTTCAAAATAACAAAAACTGGAATGGATAGTCATTACTTTGGAAGGTCTGAAATAAGTCCTACCCATTACCAAAGTTTTGCTGGGAAGGACATACTTTCATGAAAAAATAGGATTTTCACTAAAGTATTAGGAAAACCAGACACCAAAGTTGAAAAAATCAAAAAAAAAACTGAAAATTTTAATGTTTTGGTTTATATTTCCAAATGGGGTTGTTAAAAGTATAAACATATATACAGTGGTGTTCAAAACATTTGCAACTGAAATCATGGTTAAGGTAATTACATTTTTTTTTATCAAAAAGATTTGTGGTAAAAGTTTTTGTTTTTTTTATTAAATTCAGTTCTAGCATATTATTTTACAAATACAAACCAATTATTCATAACTTCTCAAAAAAAAAAAGAAGGAATTTTAACAAAATAAGTCGATAGTGCAGTGTTCAAAACATTTGCAACTATTAAAGCAATTAACAGGAAATACAAACAATGGTTTTAACGCTCAGTATTTTGTAGCGTAGCCATTATTTTTTATAACTTCTGAACACCTCTTAGGCATCGAAGCAATGAGCTTTTTAGTATAATCGTCAGAAATTTTCATTACACTGCTTCTCCAACTCGACGAAAAGTTCATCACCATTTCGGAATACTGTATTACCTATATTCCGTTTAACAATAATCCACATGTGCTCAATCGGGTTGAGATCGGGAGGCTGAGCCGGCCACGACATGATATTAGTTTCATTTTCCTGCAACCAAACTTTTACAACCCCCGCCGTGTATTTTGGGTCGTTGCCGTGCTGGAAGGTCCATGAGAGTGGCATTTCCCATTCAGCACACGGAAGCATAACTGAACTCAAAAGATCTCTATAGATTGTGGCCGTCATTGTGCTAGTAATGCGGTGAATTGAGCCAATCCCATTTCCTGAAAAACACCCCCACACCATAATTTTTCCACCACCTGTGGCGGTTGTGTATCTGGGATTAAACTTTTCGCATCCTGGTCTTCGAACATTTGCTCTTCCATCTGATCCCCGGAGGTTGAATTTAGACTCATCTGACCACAATACATTTTTCCATTGCTGTTGAGTCCAGTTTAAATGGGTGCGTGCAAAGTCAAGCCAAGCTTTTCGGTTTTTTTTCCGACACAAACGGTTTTTTTGTACATCTATAACTTCTAAGACCATATTCTCGGGCTCTTCTTTTAATAGTGGGAAGTCTGGCATCTATTAAAAGTTCAATTTTAGCTTCTCAGGGAACTGCTTTGGGATATTTCGTAAACAAATTCTGGATTTTCCGATCTTCTCTTACAGTTGTAATACGGGGTCTTCCGCCTTTATGAGTTCTGCGGATGTTACCACTATTAGCAATGCGGCAATTCGTTGATTTTGGAACGGAGTACATTATAGAAATTTCTTTTGGGAAAGTCCATTTTGAAAATCATTTAAAACTTTTGATTTAAAATCAGAATTGTATTTATTTCCTGCCATTTTTTACAAAAGTTATTCTTACGATGTTTATGCTTCCAATATCTTATTACAACTATTAAAGAACAATAAGTATAATAAATTTGTTTAAAAAATGTAATGGCCTGAATTTCGTATTAAAAAGGAATGCGATTACCGTTAAATCCTAGCATTTGTTAGTATAAATTGTTTCGTTAAGAATAAGAATAATGAGAGTTGCAAATGTTTTAAACACCTACATTTTGAATACATCTATTATTATTAATTTGTTTGTTGTTTTAATTTAACGGAATTAAATTTTTTTATTTGTTTACAATGTATTAAGAATAGGTAAAAAATAAATTTTAGTAACTAAGTGTGATTTGAAGAAAATAAATCAATGAAAACAACAAATGCGATCTCAGTTCCAAATGTTTTGACCACTACTGTATATTTGGAAAGCTTAACTTTTCATCTTTCCAAACTTTAAAATCAGTTAAAAACTGAGTCCATGGAGTCTTGAAAAACGTTTTTTTTTTACCGATAACTGCAGATTTTGAGGGTCTATTTAAAATTCTGAAAATATAAAAGTGATTTACTCAACCAGTATTACAACCCACACTAGGTAATTTTAAAATTATATTAATTTTTTTTTATAATTTGTAACACCTTGCAATTGAAAAATTGGTAAAAATGGCATTTAATGACAAAATCCTGAAAAATATTGACCTAGTCATGGATGTTAAAATACTCGTAGTAGTTCCTTAAAATCGAATGATTTGATTTTGAAAAGTTGTAGATCTAAAAAAAATAAAGGAAAAAATATGTAAAACTTTGAATAGGTATAACTTTGAATTGTTTGATAATATTAACCCTTTAAAATTTTTTTCAAAATCTGACCTCTTGACAGCGCCTGTAAATAAGAGAATTTCAAAAATGTTTGATATAGGGTTGCCAAACGTTTTTGAAATATATTTTTAAATATTTTTCGATATTTTTTTTTTTTTTGAATATTTTCCTGTGTTTTTTGGACCTAAAATTTTTAAAAGCTTAAAGTTGCTGCTCTACCATGAGACTATAATTAGTTAAATATGTTAATAACAATCTTTAAAACTCTGTAAATTCATACTATCTCAAAACGAATTCGAGCTGCAAAATGCGTTTTTATTGCGAATGAAGAGATGTTTGAATACTTAAATGGATGAATTTGTATTCCTTTGTTTTTGGGAGTTTTATTTTGTGTTCAACTTGAAGTTTATTAGAGTAACGTTAAAACGTATAAAAAGATACTAGTGAACAAAAACTGAAAGAAAAAAACTCACATAAAATATTCTGCTAAACAAGTTTTGTCATGTATTTATGGCCAATAACACAAGATACTAAAAGTACTTTATGACCGAATTTTATAGCAGTTATTATTTAAAGTATTTTGCTATTGCAATAGCCCTGGTTATATTTAGAAGCATATCACTCTAGTTGGATTATGTGTATGTGTTTTTAACATAGAATTTATGTGGTATAAATGTGACAGTTAAAGATAGAATATTTAAATACTCCATATACTAAATGGTTCTATTTCATTTTGTGCTGCAATTGACATCATTGACTGACTTAAGATTAGGCAGCATGCGCCGTCCTAGCAATTAATATTAGGGAAAATCAATCATACGCCAACGTGTATAAATAACAACACCCATAATGGCTTGAGTCCGGTGGCGTACACTAAGAATAAAAGTCTGTATTTTCTAAGAGATATTTTGTTGTTTTTACGAGAAATTTAAATATTTTTAACTTTGAATGAAATTAACGTACACGGAATGAAATATGAACTGATTTATATTCATCGCTGCAAAAGGAAAACAAATCACAATGGCAAAACAAAAGATGAGAAAAGAACCGGTACTAATCCTTCAATTATCTGGCAAGAGATTGGTTCATTAGAATAAAACTAGAAGAAACCATGTCATTAAATGAAGAAGATCGTCTAAAATTAATTTGTAAACTTTTTGAAAATAGTCCACACTAAAACAAATAAATAACTTTTAGTTATACTTTTTAGTTACAATTCAAAAAATGTTTTATTTATATTGCTACAAATGGTTTCAAGAATGAAATCTGGTGTAAAAGAAAACGCGGTTACGGTAAAAAATTCGCTTTTGAATGCTTTCACACTCCGACTAAATTGAAGGCAAAATTGTGTGACCTATGGCAAAATCGTATCGAGAGTTTTCATGAACTAATACTGTCAACGAAAAGGCAAGACAAAATTATATATCAGATGTCAGAGTTAAGAAAATGGTCTTCTGCAGCCTTAACGTTCATTTAAAGTATTGATGTTGGCAGCTTTTTCAGATTGAAGAATCATGAATGGATGAAATATTACTTTTTGGAACAATTTGCAGAGAGGTGTGTTTCGAAACGATTTCAAATCAAAAAACCTGGTGCCGAATTACTGCATTCGTGATCGAATGAAATCGTTCGAAAACGTTTTTTTAATGATTAACTACAAAAATACTAATAATGAAAAGTAAAAGTTTTTAAGTTATTTCTAATCAAGGACCGAACTACAACATCCCTGATCAAAAAATTTCGTTAAAATGTTTTACAAGTTTGTTATAATTTTTATTAAAAATAAAAATTATGTTTTTTTTTGACCTTTAATTGTGCAATGAAAATGAAAATTATTCAAGTTCGAGGCCATACTCTATATTTCTTCATTAGGATATTGTCCTAACAAATAATCTATAGAGTTTTTTGTTTTCAAATTTATTATTTGACCCTTTCAGGAATGTGTTGATAGATCTATTTCGTGAATTTTCTAGGTTCCCATCATCAGAACACGTTTTGAAAGCGGTAACAATCTAATGCCAAACATCAAACATTCATATGAACTAGTTTACTCACTACATGAGAACTAATATACCTATGAGTTTGAAGTTAAAGATTATAACCATTGATCAAAAAATAAATTGAAAACTTGTTTGATGTACAAGGTCCACCTCTGGTGGATATTCAAAAAACTCTATAGATTATTTGTTAGGACAATATCCTAATGAAGAAATATAGAGTATGGCCTCGAACTTGAATAATTTTCATTTTCATTAAAACCATTTATGTTTAAAATTTAAATATAAATAACAAAAACAACTTTTCAAATTGTAAATGGAATCAATTATAAAAATAATCAGCGTGAGGTACTTATTATTTATGGCGGACAATTATTAAAAAGATATACTTAGTTTAAGTGATAAGCAATTTAAGGCGAGAATGAAAATATTAACCGATTGAGTCCAAAAAAAGAATTGTGAATTCTGTATGAATTCTGCGCGGACCCCCTGGAAAACCCCTACAAACTCCTGGGGGTCCGCGGACCCCCATTTGGGAACCTTTGCTCTGTAAGGTATACTTAAAAATTGATCAATATTAAGCCTATTGTAATATCAATATTAATTATTATTTTTTAAGACCATCAAAAAATATTTTTTTGTTAATCAAACAAAAACCTTCCAATAAATATTTTAAAATATTTCTCATTAAAGTTTTGTTTATTTCTCCATTTTTTTTCATGCGCTATATATTGATATCATAATTTATTAAATCTCATTAATTTGTTTTAAACATTTTTTATTATTTATACTTGTATTCTGTTTTTCAATAAAACACCAAACCAATGTGTCCATTGAAATTAATGTGATTAACGAGACTAAATCTTAATCTTAATTTATGCACATTTAAAATTAGAACAAAGTATTTAATAATAAGACTAACAAAAAAATCAACTTAATTTTATGTTATTAATTTTTAGATTTTTATAATCAAAAAAATAAAAATAAAAAATACGGATGTGGCACCATTTTTGATTGTAAAATCATTTTTATAGCCAAATTTAATTTTAATATTAATTAATGTCAGTTCAGACGTATGCTTACCGAACAGTAGCAGCCAAAATAGTTGTTCAATTTAATTAGACATAAAAGGAAATTTTTGAAATTTGTCTGTGGGAAACATAATTTAAAATAAGACATATGAGGTGGTTCAAAAAATTTTGAAACTGCTGCACGGAAAATTAACTGTTGATTGATCTAAAGTGATAAATCTGTGATAGTTGAAAAGAAGATACGTCGCAAAACGAGTATAAACAATTATTTCGGTGTATCAAATAGTCACAATTTCAGCAAAATTGATGATTAATAGGTTTTTTGTTAAAGTTCTGCCTATTATGGAGGCTCTAGCTTTTCTAAAACTTCGGGTTCTGATGAGATCTTTAGCCAGATCGAAATACTAGTATCAACCTAGCTAATATGTTTGATTTGCTTTATTTTTGCAAATATACGGAGGTTGAAAGCTCGTTATAAATTGAAAATAACATAAAAATAATCACGATGTATATAAAAACAAAAAACTAATGTAACTGTAAAAAATATTACTTGAGCCAGAGTAAACACTAAAATTTTTTTATATAAATAGAACATTTTTGGTTTTCAAAGTTTAGTAACGTCATGATGCTTGTTTGGAAAATAACCTATCCATGTGGTCGATTACTAACAATACAAGAATGGAGCAAATTGATGATTAATATGTTATTTGTTAAAGCGCTGCCTATTCTGTAAACTCTAGCTTTTCTAAACCGTAGGGTTCTTATGAAATTTTTAGCCAGATCAAAATACTAGTATCAACCTTGATTTGCTTTATTTTTGTAAATATACGGAGGTTGAAAGCTTGTTATAAAGGGTCCGCCAAATAACTTTATCTGAAAAGATGATTTTTTTGGCAAAATCGGCATCATTCATTTTCGCACACATTCTGCCACATTACCATGATTTTCAAAGTAATGTCGCAATATTTTCCAGCGTTGTTCAAGCGTATACACAACCATATTCGTTCAGCGGAAGCATCAAACTTATTATCTGTCAAATCAGACATGAACTAAGTGTTACCATTCACGAAATAAGCACTAGTTGAAAAAAAAACCTTAGATGGCAGACCCTTTACATTGAAAAAAAATAAAACAACTTGATTATTTAAATGGTGGCATAACTTTGGCTGGTTTATTCCATATACATATATCATCCCGGGTTAAAATTTTAATATGTAGTCTACTATAATTATATTTCCTTTGATAAGTTCCCATGTATAAACATATACAAATTTATCTGAAATATTTGTTGTCTACATGTATCTAACTATATCAAATTAGATATAATTTATACAATTTTATCCCAGATTTATCAATATCCGGGACATTAAACTTTAGTTATTTGCTAACTGTGATTCGATTACTACGACTCAAATTCGGTTAATACGACTTTCAGCCAGTTGGTACAACTGAACATTAGTTTTCCCAACAAAGTTCGGTTAATTAAACTAAATTTTAGTTGCAATACCCAAAATTTGAATTTGAATTGTTAATTGTTGTCGGTTGGCACTTTATTTCTCTGTGTGTATCTAATTGGTTAGAAATTTCCAGAAATCAACAATTTTAAAGACCCAATGTTTTATTTGAATGAAATAAAGAAATGTTTAAAAATTAACAAGAAAAAATTGTGTGTTTCAAAAATATATAATTAAATGGTTTTGTCTTATAAAATGTTCAATTTTTTTTATTTGAAATTATATAAAAGAAATCACTTGCAAATGGTTACGTTATAAAATTAATATGGTTATATGTTTGAAGCCCTTCAACCTTCCCCACCTTTCATCCCTCCACTATCGAATTTCCAAAGAAAGCAACACTTTAATAATAGGAAGAATTTCCTGAGTGTTGCTTCTCTTTAAAAAAAAAAAAAAAAAATGGTATAGAAATTTACCAAAATATGTATGGGATCATATATGAAGCTATATAAATTTATAATGAAAATGTTTTTAGTAAATGATGTCACATATTGTTTAGTAAGACTTAGCATGGGACCATATATAATGATATCGATCACTACATATATTTGGATTATTATTATATGGCTTATGTAGTTATTTATGGTGTTCGATTTTAAGACATATAATTATATCAAGAACCATATAAAATGTTGTATCAATAAAAAGTTACAGATGTATTTTTATATAAAGATATTAGCCGTAATGTAACTTCATTCAAAGTCATACATGACTTAATCATATTATGTATCACTAGAGATAACACGAGAAAAACTAACGTAACACAAAAGCAGACCAAAGTACCTAGGGCTGTAACAGTAGAAATAGTGAAATAATCTGAACTGGTATAAAAAAAATGGCAATCGGTTCAGAAACAAGCAATCTCTTGATTGTTATACAGCGGACCTAATACTGAAATGATTCAGAAAGAACCGGCTTCTTGAGTGTAGAAATTATCACATATCATAATTGCATGTGCGACTGGCGGAAAGTTGATACAAGATTTTTGGTTTATTAAATTACCGTATTCAATTTTGCTCGTAATTTCTTTTATTTTTTGAAAACTGAACACGAATTTATTATTGACGAGTTAATAACTTAGGTATTGTAATAATATTTTATCGTTTTATGCTTCCAGATATTTTGACTTTGAAACTTTGATTTCAGGTCATCGGCTTTCTTCTACCCTTTTTTTTTGTTTTTTTTTTTAAATTGAGGATAACTTTCTGTAGCCGCTTAATTTTCTTATAATTTCCCCGTAACTTTCTCGATTTCTAAAAGGGCTTAAATTTAGTTTTTATATACTTTATTAAAATATTTTAATAGCGCATGACTTTTTGTTTGAAAATCAATAAAGAAATTATTTTAACCAAATGAGCTGAAATAAATATCATAAAAATATTTATTAAACTTTGAAAATGGTGAAAAATGTAATGCGGCTAGTTAAATTTACAGAAATGTTTTTCACCAGTAATTTTCTTTCTCGTTACCATAGAGGAGGAAAATCATTGTATAGTTCACTGAGCTTTCTTCAAAAGCAGAACTCATTGACAAGTCCTATAATATACCAATGAATTACCCTAGAACATGCAACAAAACAATCCTAAAAGACATAGTTCGGTGACATGTCCTAGGTAAGGTCTGTGATATGTCAGTCAGACATGTCAGTTTGATACTCATATTGCAACGCCATGCACAAGTCCGTCCCACACATAGGGAAAGGTGGCAGGTTTTCCAAATTTCTCAAAGGCTAAAATGTCGCAGACCTATCCTTGGTTAGACCACTGAACTCTCCTCAAAAGCACAGCTCTGTGGATTGCCCTAGAATATGTCACTAAATTAAACAAGTCCATTTCTCAAAACTATTCTAAAAAACAACGTTCGTTGACATATCGCCGGTTAGGTCTGTGACTTGTCACAAATGGTCAGTTTCCCTCTTCACATGCCCGTTCCATATAAATTAGTCGGTTTCACTTCGTCTTAATTTCCCATAGGGTAGAGTCTGTTATTTATTAAAAAAAATACATTTTTTTGGGAACTTATGCAATATTATAAAAACAGGAAATGTGATATAATTTTATGGGTAAGTTCAGTGATTGGATCAGTCCGGATTCTCTCAATATGTATCGCGTACATAATATGGCACATGGGAAATAAAAATTAACAGGTAGCATGCCAATTGTTTTCAATTTGTCCTGCAACTTGTTCGCTTATCGCATTTTAATGATCTGTCACGAAATTATTAATTTTGTATAAGCTCCGTAACATAAGGCCTAGTTGCTATTAATCTGTAATTAATGATTTACTAAATATTTTTCTTGAGTACTGTTATTTTTACACTTTAACTAGTCACGTATTATTTCATTATTCGAACTGGAATAATCAAATAATGCCTAACATGAGACTAGTTGCCCACAAGATACATTCAACTGTTGCGAATTAACTTAAATTAGGTAATATGTTATATTCGACAAGTTTTCCGACATAACATAAAGAGCCCAAAAGGTGGCCAATTGCCCCTTCCTATGAAAATCCCATGTCAATAGTATCAGTCACTTTCATATAACAGAACCGAAACAAGGACAGGTTCATGCGCACAAAGTTTTAGTCACGTGACTATTCCAGTGCCTGGTCCATTTCCGCAGGGTGATTTCAGATGCCTCTTATTTCTCAAGGTTGTTAAATTGAGAGCAACGATGGACAGTGTTATGTAGACTATACTCAAGAACATGCAAAGGTTTAACTTTAAAAAGACTTCACCTAAAAAGTTCATGGCCATTTATATTTCGAAAAACTAAAAAATAATTTGAAACTTTCAATAGCTTTTATTCATTTTATTTTTTGCTTAGAAATTTTAATTTTCTGATCCAAACTAATACCAATATACTGGAACTGGAAGATACATTCACTTAAAGAAGCAATTTCTATATCGCTGCTTGGAGAAGAGTTGTATGATGGTTTACAAGTGAAACCGGTTTTTAAACTTTAGCAGTTTTTCCATAGAGTTTTTTGAGCCGTTTAACGGAATTGAGTTTTCAGCACTATATTTATGAAATGGTGTAATTTTAAACAATTTGAGGTATTTCAAGTCGATGTCAGCGCACCAATAACGGGATACGAATGGGCATACATTTTTTGAAAATGTATGCCTTTTGCGTCTAACATTCATAGTTCTATTTGAAATTGGCTAGCGTATTCCTTGCCCTGAGTTTATATTTCCTTCAAAAATTATAATTTGGGTAAATCTTCTACCCCTTCTACATTGGTCGTCTGAAGATTTTCGGTGACGCGAAATGAAAGTAGATAAAGTCTGCATTAAATTATCGGGTGAAGAAATTTATTAATTAATAAATAAACATTGCACGGTTTTTTGTATAACAAAAAACAAATGATCTTAAACGTGAATAATCTTGCACATTATGAAAAATGTTCATAAATTATTTTTAAAATATTTACCTAAATTTCTTGATATAAATCACAAAAACGATTTGTTTTTCAAATTCTTTTTATTCATTATAATCAATTTTATTTAAGACTAAAAAATGCAAAAGTTCAAGAGTGAAATAATTACAATTTTACAACTTTTACTTGTTTGTATATTATTTTAAAAATTTAATTTTTTATAAAAAATATCTTCCGAAGTTACAAAATTGGAATGGAAAAACTTTTTAAGTTTTTAAAATCAATTTCTAACTTAAAAAGTTTAACTTATTTTAATAATTAAAGAGATTATTGTAAAAACTTGATAAGCCACATATATATATTTTATGGATTTTCGCTGTTTCCAGACATCCATTTATTAATATTTGATAGAAGTTTAGTTTAAATACTTATTGCAAGTAAACGTGCGGAAAAATTCATATTTGTGAATTTTATAACCTTTAAAAGGCAAAATTATAGTGAAAATGAGATGTAGCTTATCAAGTTTTACAATAAGCCCTACAATTATACACAGAAAAAACTAAAAATTTATTGAACCCATTAATATTTTAATTGATTTTGCACTTATCACGGCAATGATAATATCAATTAAAACTTATATTGAAAATTAAAAAGGAAAAAAGTTAGAAATAACTTCTACAAAAAAAATATGATACTGACAAAAAAAGTGTGTGAACGATCGATACATTGGTATGTGTGTTTTTGTTAATGCTGCGCCAGTTTGTATGTTTGTATCTGTGCTTGTTTTATTTGTAAACTTCAAATGCATTTGGTATTTTATACCGAAAATTTTGCTATTTAAACTACAGTGTATGAAAAAATAATTAGAGAATTGCGTCTAAAATGAAATGTGCATATATATATTTAAAAGTCAATTAAAATATTAATTGATTCAATTAAATATTTGTTTAGAAACAAATTTAATTCAAATGAAATCTTTCTTTACATATTTTAGGTTGATACTTTTTTCTGTGTATCTGTCTTTACAAGTTTTGATTTTTAATTTTAATGAAGTTAATTTTAATTCTTAATGAAGATTAATACATTTTATTATACACTATATTGAAAGTGAACTAGTGGCAGGAAGAAAAACCTGTCCCTTTTAATTCGAGTAGTTTTTTCTGGTCAAAATTTTTTAGTAAATAACCTAATAAATTATAACTTTTTTATTTTATTATTTTTACTGTTATATTTCCGATATACTTTGACGGCACCTTACAACATTTCGTCGCGAAAACAGATAACTCGAACAAAACAGTTATTGCTTTATCGAAAAAAATGCATACAGTTACAAAACTAGTTCATTTATTTCACGAGCGATCGCTCGTATACAATTTTCTCACTTGGTAAAACAAACAAAAATAACATTTTCTTCCTGCTTCTAAGCTGGTTTACATTTGGTATTAGAGTGAGACAAATATATGGAATACCAGGAATACAAACCCTATAAAGGATATAAGCAATGACGAAAATTTATTTTTTACATAGATTATTTTAAACGTGCAGAGCTTATAAATTTTTTTTTTCGCTTTTGTTTTTAACTTGATTGTGTTTTAATCTTCTATTAACAGTAGAGCGATTGCACGTAAAAAAATATCAGTTCTAAATTTGCTCAAGGAAAAAAATAACAAATAATGTAATCTTGTTATGGATTTTAAATAATTGGATTATAAATCGGCCGTTCCTCCCAAGACCGGGCAAAAAAGGGCATTTTTGACCTTCGGTCTTCCGATTTAAATTAATTTTTTATTTAGAAACTCTATGGAGCAGCTTAAAAATTGGCGTTTTTAGTTTTTCAAATTTTGAAATATCCATGGTCTGCACGTTTTAGTTTTCTTGAAAAATGAGAAAAATGCAAAAAATGTGCATATTAGAATAATAGTATTTTATTTAATATTCATCGGACCATTTAAATTACACTGTAATGATAAGCTCTCCTACTTTTTTACTGCGGAATGAAGTTTTTTTTCAGCGTCAAAAAGAAATGCAATTTTTCATGCAATTTATTTTTCAATTACACTTTTTTCTAATTTTTCTACTCTCGATTTGAAAAAAATATGCATATTTTCACAAAAAACTGTCTATTATAAACGATTTATTAAAAAAAAAGGCTTGCATCATGGCTCCATATCTTGCACCTACAGAAAGATCCACAAAATGAAATGTAAAGTTTTTGAAACATAGACATTTAAGGGGCTCCTTAACATCACAATATTAAATTTCATCTTAATAAACCAGAAAAAAATATAAAAAAAACAAATTGCTGTTTTTTGTATGCAAAAGTGTTATAAGCTTTTTTTTTTGAAAAATCATTAAGAATAGTTAAGACTCGGAACCCAGAAAAGTGAACTATTTGATAAAAATTCCATATTTTGCAAATATGCATTCCTTTTTTAAATCGAGAGTGGCTATGCGTTAGAAAAATTAATTTTGAAAATAAATTGCATAAAAAATGCAATTATTTTTGAAGCTGGAAAAAAATTCTAATTCGCAGTATCGGAGTAGAGTACCGTACCATTGCAATGTAATGATCATCAATATTGCAATGGTGATGATTAGATAAATACCAACGAAAATAAGAATACACACACTTACACACTTTTTGAATATTTACCATTTTTCAAAATAACTAAATCGCGCATAAAACCTAGGATTTTTCGAAATTTCAAAAATTAAAAACGCCAATCTTTAAGTGGGTCCATAACGAATGCAAAAGTTTAATAGAAATCGGAAATCCCAATGGCATATTTTGGCCGATTTTTCGTGAAATGTGTAGAATTTTAATACATCAATAGAAGCTAAAAATATCAATTCAAGTTAGAAATTTCCAATGAAAATTACAAAAAATCTAAAAATAGAATATTTGTGTTGTTAGTGTTGTCACTTCTAAGTATAATATACAATAACAGAAAAAGATAATAGGAAAGAAAAATGCAATTTAGCTGCATTAGATTCGAGGCCATACTTGGGTGTGATCGCTAAACGGTCATGACTTGGTATTGTTACGTTTGTAATGTAAGATGAGCGCAGGTTTGATTCTTACAGCCGCAGGTTGTTGAAAAATATATCATATAAAGACAATCTGACAATTATGGAAATTTAAATGGAAAATCACTGATGAGCCTGTCCATAAAAAGGCAGAAACTAGTCTAGTCTGATTTAAAAATTAGTAGTGTTTATAATTTTTAGAGAAAAACGTTTATTATTCTTCTTAACCATAACATTTCTAAAGAAAATTATTCAAGTTCGATGCCATACTCTATATTTCTTTATTAGGATATTGCCCTAACAAATAATCTATAGAGTTTTAGTTTTCAAATTTATTAATTGACCACTTTCAGCAATGTGGTGATAGATTTATTTCGGGAATTTCTAGGTTCCCATGTTCAGAACACGTTTTGAAAGAAGTGACAATCCTATGCAAAACATCAAACATTCATATAACCTAGTTATCGCACTAAATGACAACTAATATATGAGCTCGAAGTTAAAGATTATCACCACTGATCAAAAATAAATTGAAAACTTGTTCGTTATGTGCAAGCTCTACCTTTGGTAGATATACAATACACGCCTTTTGTTTTTATTCTCCTTTTTATTTTTACACTTGTTTGCATTGAAAATAAAAAAAATATATTTAAAAGACATTAATTAAAATTCCGAAATTTTAAATTATATTGAAAAAATTGTATTTAATATTAAGAATAACGCAGTATTTTAACTAATTTTTCGTAGTTTCATCGGGTTTTAAAATATGTAATTGAATATAATATTTTCTATAATTCAAATGAAAAATAAAAATTAGAAAATTTCTAAATTTCACTATTCTTCCCAAAAATAAGATAAATTTATTTTCACAAAGTTTATGAAACTTTTTTATGAAATGATGAAGGTCTATGAAACATTTGTCATACATTTTTATGAAACTCTTCATCATATTTATGAAAACTTTATAAATATGATGAATAATCAATGACAAACGATTTATGAAACAGTTTCATCAATATGAAGAAACTTTTTTTCCTGAGTGTATAAAATACACTTTTTTTAATCAAATATTAATTAAAAAAATTGCTTTTATATGGTTTTATAATGCATAATCTATCTAAAACTTTGATATATTTATTAAACAAAAAATTACTATATTTCATAAAAAATGTATCTAGCGGATGTTTTAAAATAATAGAATTTTATAGTTTAATTACGTTATTTAAAATTCTCATTTTCAACAAAAGCCAAGCAAAATAAAGTTTATTTTTATTATGGGTGTGTAATTTAAAAACATGTTTGTTGGATAGACTACGAGCAGAGTTATTATAGAACGTCATCCTCTTTTTCCAGTACTGCTGCTGTTCTCGTTGCTGTGTTTATATGGTAATAATATTCTACGTAGTTGCATTTCAAAACTTATTCACATTTGACCTTTTCACAATGGCAATGAGGAAAAACTAAATTTAAAATTTAATCTTCAACCTATTAAAAACGGCACTAGACTCCAAAAACTGCACATATTATTTTTGTATAACATGGTGGACGTTTGGTCGTTCGAACTATATTGTAGCAGCAGCATTTAAAAATTGAAAGTGTACAAATTTATATTTTTGTTGTCTTTTTTTTTTTTTGTAATTTTTTTTGTGTGAATTTGAAAAAACCCGTTTATTAGCCAAATTTGGGTTGAACCACCAACACACAATCAACCAACAAGACCAAAATTACCGCCACTAACCACATCATTGCTCTATAAAATAGAATACAGTACAACAATACCCCAACCGATAACACCATTTTCAAATTTATATTTGAAAAAAAAAAAATTCTGTTCCAATTTTTTTAAAAAAAAATATTTAAATGTTTTAATTTATGAAAAAAAAAGAATTTCTTCTATATAAAACTGAATTATAGGTCAACTGAACTTTGTTGGACAGTGATAATAAATGTCAATTTGACAATTTAAAACACACTGATCAAATTACAATAAATGTGTAAATAACAAAAAAATTTCGTAAAATAAACGAAAATTTGTTTATTTTACTAAAGTTTTCGCTGATTTGACAGTAATTTCGTAGTTTTATGCATAGATTATTTGGACATACCACTTAACCAAAATGCTTATTAAGAAAAAGCCAGTTGGCCAGAATTTTACCCATTGGAAGCTGTTTAGTTTTCGTTTCCCTATGGGGAATGGGACCGGTTCTGCGTGTGCCACAGGATTCTTTAAAATTGTTTGCAAATCTGCACTAATATTTTGTTTCACATTTCAAAAAATAATGCATATTTAAATATAAATCAAAGGATTTTAAAATTAGATGTGATTTTAATTTAACTAATATGTGATGCCATATACAATTATATGTAAAAGTAATCGATGTTTTTTCTTGTTTTTGTCAGAGAAGGTAAATTAACTTTTTTCTTTTGTATGTTTTTTCACTTTTTTATAATTGCTTTTTTACGATTTTCTGATTTAAAATGATTTTTTACTCTTCGAGTAAAAACGTTTACATATAATCTTGCATTATTTTATATAAATATATATGTTTTTGCATGCTATTATATGTAAATGCATATGTTTATGTATACTAGGGTGAGCAGTTAGAAAAAAAACTATATAATATCACTCAAACGATGAGTATTAAAGAGATGAATAATTTTCGACTATCCGTGCTGAGTTCAGTCCTGCTCAACCCCGTTAATCGAGGTTCAACTGTAAAACCAAGAAAAACGTTTGCATTTAAACAATTTTTTTTTTATAAATTTTCTGAACTATAAAATGTTCAATGTCTGTCACACAACAAAAGTTTTAACATATTGAATGTTAAAACCAAACTCCCCATTTTTCGATATTTCAATGCATCAGCTTTAAAAAAACACAAAATCGTTGAAAATTAAAATTATTCAAGTTCCATTAAAGACTCTATATTTCTTTACTAGGATATTGTCCTAACAAATAATCTATAAAATAATTTTTATTTTTAATAAAAATTATATCAAAATTGTATAAAAGACAAAGTACAGTCTTGTTCACTACTCCCCCTGTAAATATTGTTTTTAAATAAAAAGGAAAAAAACAACAAAATGCGTGTATTATATATCTACCAAAGGTAGAGGGTCCACATAACGAACTAGTTTTCAATTCATTTTTGATCAATGGTGATAATCATTAACTTCGAGTTCACATATTAGTTCTCATTTAGTGAGAAAACTAGTTTATATGAATGTTTGATGTTTTGTATGGGATTGTCACTTCTTCCAAAACGTGTTCTGATGATGGGAACCTAGAAAATTCCCGAAATAGATCTATCAACCCATTTCTGAAAAGGGTCAATTAATAAATTTGAAAAAAAAAACTCTATAGTTAATTTGTTAGGACAATATCCTAATAAAAAAATATACAGTATGGCCTCGAACTTGAATAATTTTCATTTTCATTGCACAATTAAAGGTCGAAAAAATATAATTTTTATTTTTAATAAAAATTATATCAAACTTGTATAAATAAATCGTTTTAGATACACGTTTTCACTAACAAACATACTTAGCAATTTTATCAAAATCGGAGACCTTAGAAAAATTAGTCATTCAAATAAAATTAGACAATCTTTAATATTCAAATGTTTTAAGTTTTTATAATGCAAATTCTGAGTGTTGCATAAATGCAAATGGTGTAATGCATAGAAAAGCAGCACAGCCCAACCTTTATTTTTTGCAATAACAAAATTTTTCACTACTAACAATAACTAACACACCAAAAAAATATATAAAAAAAACATTTAATAATAGAAAATAACACACAAAAAATATAAACAAAAGTGATGCAAAACTAGGCAAAATTTAAACTTTGATATTTTTAGCCAAATTCAAACTACACAACTAGTTTTATAAATCATTTAAAAAAAAAATATCATAATAACCAACAAAAGAATTGCTCAAAAGTTTAATAAACTTTAAAAGTTTCCAACAAAAATAATCAATGACAAGTGAAAAATGAAATCATAAAAAATAAAAAAGTTTTTAAAATTGATTTAAATTTTTTGATAGTTTTAGACAAATGATTTCAAGAAATTTATTAATTATTGTAAGTATTGATTGGATGCCTTAAGTTGTAAGATGTTCTAAACGCTTTTGGCCAGTCTTTCAGTTAGTTAATCATTAATGTCATTTATATTGAGTTTTTTTTTTCAAATTTTAAGTATATTTTTTGTTGCTTTTTGTTTAATAATTATCATCATTATTTTGAACTATCAATGTCTGTTTTTAGAACGACATATGAGAACGTTATTTCTTTGATAAAACACCACCTTTTAGCTTTTGTGAAGAAAAAAAAAATTAGTAGTTTTATAAAGAAAAACATAAATTCAATCTTACTAAACAGGTATTGATGCGAAAAAGACCAGTTTCTAAATTTTAATCGTTCTATTATGTATGATTATAATACACCACAAACGATACATATGAACCATGTCTGTAATGATGAACAGTGGTTAAGGTGTTGGGTTTCTAATTTAAGGTAATACGACGAAAGATGAACTGTATACTTGTGATCCATTTGAATAGCAATTCAATATCTGGTTGGAATTCCAAACTGTATTGAACTAACAGTGCTGCAACAGATTTTTCTAAGGATCATGCTCTAACAAATGTCCTTTTTTTAACGTTTATTTAGCAAAATTTCTTATATTAAAACTATAAATAAACAAATAGTAGATTATATAACTTAATGTACACTGTCCCGTATTCGAGCTCTCAAGTACAATTTACATTTATCAATTTATTATTCTTTTTGAGAAAATAATTTAAGTGTTCACTTTACAACAAAAGAGTAAATACAATGTATAAATTCATGTAAAGAAAAATTAAAAAAAAATTACTTTTATATTTTGTATGAATAAAAAAAGGAGTTAAGTGATAAAAACAAAAAACAAAAACAAAACAAAGTAAGAGGCCATTTAAACGGAGCAATTTTTTGCATGCAACGTTGCCTGCAATTATTGTTTGTAGGCAAACGGGGTAGAGAAGCAAGCGGGGTAGCAAAAATTGCACGGTTTTCGTTTTTCAAGATATTTTTTGACATTTCTTTTTCTATCGTTCGTATTCTTGTTATTTTGCTTTATTCGTATTCGGCTTCTCAAGTGTTGTGTATCAAAAATATTTCGTAAAATAA
The DNA here is from genome assembly GCA_021234595.1 of Delia radicum. Taxonomy (NCBI): domain Eukaryota; kingdom Metazoa; phylum Arthropoda; class Insecta; order Diptera; family Anthomyiidae; genus Delia; species Delia radicum. Next base: position 209,205,097 of record CM037852.1, on the reverse strand, counting down.
AAAATAAATAATGTGGAATAGAGAACTATTTATATATTATTTTTAATTAAAGAAGATTGGCAAAATAAACGTCAAAAAAATTGCATGCAAAAACTCCTCGTTTAAATGTTCATGATTTTTAGAATCAACTTTAAAAGAGAATTCAAAAATTGCCTGCAATTAATTTCTTCGTTTAAATGGCCTCTAAGAGCTGTAGCTGACAATTTAGTCTAGCCACCAATATTTTTTTAAATTTATGTTCGGTAAGTCCTGGTTCACACACGGCAATTATAATTGCGCAATTTTTCTTCAATTCTCCTTTGAAATTGCTTTTGTGTTCACACAGGAAAAGTTTGTTTCAGCAATTTTCGTATACCAACCTGCAGTGTTGCAAATTGCGGATGACAAAACAAAACGGAATTGGAGTACGGGCAAGTCTGTACCCCCTATCATTCTCTTTCCCTCCCTCTTCTATAAACTCAAGAATTGCGCAAGTAAAATTGCCGTGTGTGAACCAGGTCTAACATATTTGTATCTCCAGAGTCTGCGCTAGTGTCGAATCTTTTATTTTCTATTGTCATTTGATTGCATTTTATAGCTTTTTCTGTGGCTCTTCTATATACGAGGTAGAATATAGGAACGCCCATCGGTGCTCCCATAGCACTTAACCCCACCGAAGTAAAATAATGAATCAGGGCTATAAAACAAAAAGCTTCAATAAATTCGCCAACATCACATCAGGTGGCGAGCAACTACTGTTCTAAGACTTATCTACTCGCGCAATTAAAGTGTTGCCATGTTTGAGGCCCTTCATTTTTCACCACCTTTCATCTGTCCACTATCCCCTTTCCAAAGAAAGCAACACATTAATTAATAGGAAGAATTTCCTGAGTGTTGCTTCACTTTTTATCAAAAAAAAAAAAAAAGGCTTCCGCTGGAACATAACCATTTTGAAGGGTTTCATATATATATTGATCATTTACGTAATAGGAAGCCATAATCAGGTTATTTTCAATACTTTCTACGCTCTTTGCAATGTGGTTTTTTATTAAATGAATAATAAAGTTGTTAATTCGGCTAGTCTTAGCAGCGTTATAAGGTTTTTGGTTGGAAACATATTTTTTAAAATCACTGTTTGATGATCTAAGAAGTGAAATGCATTCCCTTAGACATTTCCTTTCAAAAACTCTCATTTTCTCCATATAAGAGGGGGAGATATTAAACCAAATTTGGTAACCATATGTTAAAATTGGTCTAATTCAAGTGTGGTATTGTATTATCTTTACCTGAGAACTAATATATTTTGAAAAAAATAGTTTTTTGTATAAGAAAAATGCTTTTCATGCCTTCTAACAAATGTCCTAACATTGGCAAAGAAACAATAGAATTAAAGAACAGGTTAATTAATTTTAAAATCTAGTACAAGGAGTTCATATGAGGAGTTTGTTCTAGGGTTTATCAAACACAACATTTTATCAGTCAGTATATCTAGCCTTGTTCGAAACTGTGGAACGAAACTTAATTCTAGTGAAATAAAATTAACATTTCATACATTATTTTTTATTGATTACATTATTAACATTACATAACGTATGCTGAATGAAATTGCAACAAAATGTAATATGTTGAAGTTTTTTCTAAAACTAATGTAAATTTTATTTCACTTTTAAAAACAACAATACATACTATTAATTTAATGTAAAAAAAAAAATTGGTCCCATCCGATCCGCTTTACGGCAGTTTTTGGGGAACTTTTTCATAGCTGTTGAAAATATCGATGTTGGCATTTTGAAGAGTTCTTTTTTAATTTGTTCGATCAGATTTTTTGTATTTTTCGGTCTAAAGCCACCAGCATAAACTCTTCGCTTTAAATTAGCCCAAAAATCTTTGATTGGACGTAATTGGAGGACATTTGGTGGGTTTTCCTCTTTATGAACATATGGTATATGAAGTGTGTCCATAGCTTCTACGGTTTTTCGAGCGTAATGGCTAGATGCTAAGTCTGGCCAGAAGATCACATTTAGGCCTCGATGCATCTTTTCTATGAAATCTTTCACTTTTGGCAAACAGTGCTCAATATATCGTTCAGACTTGACGGCCAATCCATATTCATAAAACACTGGTTCCGACATCCCTTGCGGACTAATTGCAAGCCATAGTAAAACTTTTTTAGGGAACTTTGTATGTTCCAAATATTTTATTTTGATATAAGTAGGTTTCTTTCCTTCGAAAAAGTGCCTTCCCTGCCATTCATTGATATCTAGCGTAAAATATGACTCATCATCCATGATGCAAATTATGTTGTTCTTGGCGTAAAATACATTTTTGACTAAACTTCTTAAGCGTTTTCGTTGTGTAACTTCTTGCGCTTCGGAAAAAGTCGGCTTATTCTTCCTGGACATTTTCTGTATTCCCATATCATTGAGGTACTTTCTTACTGTTTTTCCATCACAATGAAACTTTCTTCCAAGCTCTCTATACGATTTAGCGATCTTACCTTCAATAACTTTTCTGAGCTAAGACCTCTTCGATGAGTCGGCCAACCTGCACTTTCTTCCGGAGCCACGTTTTCTCTTTGTGGTTTTTGTAGTTTTGTACCTAGCCAGTATTATATATACCACACACCGATTTTCTCCTTGCTCTACAAAATGAGAAACAATTTCCGAAGTTTTCCAATTAGTATGATTATTGAAAAAGTTACAAATTGATTCTGTGCATATTAATTATAGTATTAATTGCACACTGTCTAAGAAGACGATGAATAAAATTCAAAAATCCCCAATAAAATATATCAAAAAAAATTTGCTCCCTGGCAACTCTTCCCCAACTACGTGAATAGCCAAACTACCGTAGGTACAAAAAATACATCATAGTTGTCGCTAACTCACAAAATTTGGGAAAATAGTGGAAATTAGATTACATATGATTTTCTAACAATTGTGAATTGTTGTGGTGTTTGTCTTAGCTATCTTCTGCAATTACAATTAAAAATGTAAAATCGACCCCGTGTAATTGAAACTGGTTTTAAGCCACAGCAAAAATCGACCTGACTTTAGATCAAGTGCTTAGAGTGCCTGTCTAAAGTGTAGTGCGAAGTGCATGTGGCAAAGAAAGCAGGTTCAAGCCACGGTCAGGATTGCATTTAATAAATAAACATTTCATATAGATGCAATTAAACAATAAAAACCATAACAAATAATTACAATATTGTCAAAAAGGATTACTGATGAAGGTTGTGTTACCATAAACTGCGCAGTCTAATTCAATAAAAAATTTACAATGTAGTTATGATTTTTAGAAAAGTATGCTTAATCTTCTCTACCACGCCTATCTCAAACAATTGAAAAATATGTGCGCGAATTCGCTATCGAGCGACTCATGAGTAGCATAGTTTCTCTATGAAGTATATACTCTTTGCACTTACTATAAAGAACAAATACGTTATATTATCCTCTATCTCGAAAAGTATACATGATATTAATAGCAAATTCTTACAGCATGATATAACTAATAAATCAAAAATCGCATTTTTTGACTTAAGACAGTCTTGAAGTAAATGAGCGATATATAGACAATCTGAAAAGAATTGTTAATTATAGATATAGTGGATAGTTAAATGTGTGTTTATTAATTATTTTTAAATTTATGTAATTTCATAAAGTTTTATGTAAATTGTAAACTTTTATTACTGTCATTACTTTATTTGTTTTTATATAAGTGATCATCTGTAATAGTGAAAAAAACTATTTATATAAATATAAAAAATGTAATTAATTATTAATTTAAATATTAAATAAATTTATGTGTGTTGGAAATGTAATGTTTCATGTGTTTTAAAAATTTGGATTTAAAGTATTTATAAAATATAAAAGATAAAGAAATATAAAATTAAAAATTAATTATAAGTCGACCAAATACGAATGGATTAAATAAAGAGCATTGTTAAATTGAATAAAGCACGTTATTCAATTTGATGAAATAACTAATTTAAAAGTTTGATATAATTTTTATTAAAAATAAAAATTATGTTTTTTTGACCTTTCATTTTGCAATGAAAATTAAAAGTTTTCAATTTATTTTTGAACAATGGTGATAATCTTTAACTTCGGGCTCATATACTAGTTCTCATTTAGTGGACTAACTAGTTTACATGAATGTTTGATGTTTGCATGTAGTTGTCACTTCTTTCAAAACGTGTTCTGATGATGAGAACCTAGAAAATTCCCAAAATAGATCTATCAACAAATTCCTGAAAGTGGTCAATTAATAAATTTGACAAAAACTCTATTGATTATTTTTTAGGACAATATCCTAATAAAGAAATATATAGTATGGCCTCGAACTTGAATAATTTTCATTTTCATAACTAATTTCTGTTAATACATTTGACGATATTTCATCAAAATAACAATCAACAAATATTTAAATTTCAAGAAATACATTTACTAAAAAAATTTGTTAAAATGACGGACAGGTTTTGCTGGTTGTCTGGTGATCACCCATTCTTTTATTTAATATGGTATTTAGTTGATTTTACCGCTGTGTGTGGTTCAGTGTGGAAGTCAAAATGTTAGGTTTCACTTTCTTAGGACCAGTTCCATAACTGGTTCTGGAAAAGGTTCTGGGTTTTTCTAAAAGGATGGTGAAGTATAAAATAGTTTCCTTTCATTTAACACAGTTGTTAAGTTAAGTTAACAATTCCAAAAAATGGGGATAGCTTAGTGTAAGTACGAGAAAAAAAGCTAGACTTTTCACTGGCAAAAACAGCTTCTTTTACCACAGGTTACATGGAACCGGTTCTATTAAAGGTTTTCGGGAGTCAAAATATATGGTTTCACTATCCCAACTGGTTCTTGATCCGGTTCTAAAGCAACCTGTTTTAGTTTGGAGAACATATTAAAGAACCTATTGCAAATAGGACGAACTCCATATAAAAGAATCGGTTGTAGAACAGAAATTATAACCTGTTTAAATACAGTATAAGATCTTCGGCAATATGTTATATGGTTTTTACTATTTTACTGGGTAGTTTACACAGTCACATTAACCCATTCATAAAAATACATAATTATTGTCAAAATACTAAAAACTTTCGTAAATTTTCGTTTATTTTACAAAAAATTGTTAATTTTTTGATTACATTTCGTTTATTGAAATGGAATTATAACAAATTTATTTTCTGTGTGTATTAAAAACTGTTTTCGAAGTTTGTCTCTTAAGTCTTTTGTTTTATGTATATGATTGCATTTGATTTAAAAGTTTTTTGTTATTCTTACAGGAATATAAATAAGGTCCTTGTTCAAAGATTGAAAATTATTTTTATATAAATTTTTGCACCCATTATAGTACTACAAATCTTTTATATAAATAGCTATTAATTGTTTACTCTATAATGACGAGGCTCACGGGAGTGCCCTTAGTGTCCCGGATGTGGGTTATCTGAAGAGTGACATATGTGAGTTCTTAAATCCTCACACTTACTGTGCTTATGTATTAGCTTTTCATGAAAAGTCATAAGAGTTCAAGGATGGTAAATGTTTCGTTTATTTCGGGAAGGTATTTTAGGGGTATCGATCTTTCATTTATTTTATTAACGGTTTTATAACGTTAACGTCATTTGACTTATTTCGGTATCGGTATTTTAGTGGTAAAGCTAATTTCGTTTATTTCGGCCACGTTATTTTTGGGATAACGGTTTTTCAGTTATTTCGGTAACGGTATTTTAAGAATAACGTTATTCGAATTATAAATTATTCAGGTAATGTCAATACACATCGAGAATTTTAGTCCTATTATGAGCGAATTGTAATGACGAGCTGGTTAATGATCAAGTTTTGAAATGTATATCTACAGAAAGGGAACTTCTGCTTTAAAAATATGTAGTTGTTTGGGTTGTAATATAGTTTCTTTATTTTTAATGTAAATGTCAGTCATTTGTAGAACAAATTAAATTTTTTACTAACCTGTTAGTTCATTTAAAAAAACATACCACATTAAATTACAGTTTTATGATTTTACATTCATTTTTTACAGTTGTTTTTTGTTATTTACAAAAATAACTTATGGTTCATTTTTCCTACAATTGTAAGTCATTTTTGAGCACTAAAAAATAAACAACAATGTTAGTTGAATTCGTCCTTTCTTTAAGTGAAATTTCATTTGTTTTTAACTACATTTGCAGTGGTCTTCACCTACATAGTATTCTAAGTGGAATTACAGCGATTATTTTTTGTGATTTTGTCAGATTATTTCGGTAACGGTATTTTAAGGATAACGCTATTTCAATTACTTCGGTAACGGTATTTTAGCAATAACGGTATATAATTTATTTAGCCAACCAGATTATTGAATAATGTATTGGATCATAAATTGTAATTATTTCGTTCAACCACATATTATATATTTTTTAAGAAAAATATCATATCCACTCACAAACCACTGTTCTAAACAGATTCTAAACTTACAAATCAATGTTGGTTTAAAAAGACTAACTTAAAAATAAAACCAAGCCAAACTACGTTATATATTTGTAGATGTGTACGTTAGTAAAGCGTTAAAACGACATTGTTTAAAACCAAGTTGGGTAATATTACGGCGCCGGCGCATTATAATCCAATCATACAAAGTGTACGTTTTCTAAAGCAGCTGTTCTGTTGATTTTTTTCATCTTTCTTTCCTTCCAACCGAGGAGCGTTGTTTGTCAAATGATGCTGTTTTACTTGTTTTATCTCTTGGTAGACTTTGCGCTTCTAACTAAGGTGGTCGGTCGGTCGTATAGAGTTAAACGTATGGTCGGTCACAGTTACAGACACTTTAGTAAAGTTGTGTGTCTTGAATGGATTCCCCTCCTGATTTTAGAATCTCTGCTTTGATGGTGTATTAAAAATACAGCATCTGTTTTGAAATTTGTTAAACAGTCTTTGGTTTGGATATTGTTTTTTTTTTTTTTTGAGTTCGGTTTTCAAGAAACTTGTAATAAAATTATTACTTTTTGTTGTTGTTACTTGATGATGGATCAACAATATATTTAAACGTGTTTGGTTTTGTTATATCGTTTTAAGTTTTTTTCTTTTTTTTTTTTTTTTGCAAACATTTCACACTAAAACCTTATGGTAGTTGTTGTTGGTGGTAAGTATTAGTTGAAGAACGCAAGGTGTTTTTTCTTATGTTCTGACAATCTGTTCTAAAACATTATTATAAGACAATGCACTATGGGTTGAGAGTAATTACAAAATTTCATAATAAAAGTACTATTTCGGTGAGCAGACTGACAAAACGAAGACTGATTTATAATCAGTTGACATAACCCCAACGGACATTATCCTAATTTCCAGTTTTGAGATTATGTCAGAATATATTTAATATTTATCGCGGATATTGGGACTAAGATCAAAACATATTTCGTAGCAATCCACAAAAGATAATTTAAAAAAAAAGCTCCAAATAAGTTTCCGGTATATTCTTGAATTCTGTGTTGTCAGTCAGTGAAAAGGCATTACCTACTTCGTTATCGATGACCAACCCTTTTCTGAAGAAATTACTATGTAATCCCAATCGGTTGTTATCCCAGTAGCATAAGAAGTCTTTGGTCTTCAGCGCATCTTACGGATTCTCTCTTTTTGTGCTACACAAGCAGTTGCTCCTTCCAATTTTTGAAAGATTTTATTAAAGCCAGCTTTCCAAACTCAGGGTAGAACAATATAATATTTTGAATGAATTTCAGGCGGGGTTTAGGCCACACTATTCAACTGTCGATAATTTATATAATCTATCGGTTATAGTAAAATCAAAAATGAATGAGAAGAAGAAAACTTATGCTTTTTTCGTTGACTTTAGAGCTGCATTTGACAGAGTGCCAAGAAAACCGCTCATTTATAAATTACATGCTTTAGGTATGTCAACGAAAGTAGTAAATCTTATAGAAAACATTTACAGCCACACAAAATCAGCAGTTTGGAACGGAAATGAGGTTTCTGAGTACTTTGAAACTTTTACAGGTGTTAAACAAGGGTGCCTTTTGTCACCCCTGCTAATTCACTCTATATTTAAACGATCTTCACGAACACTTGGGTGGTGGGCTCTTAATAGATGATATTAACGTACGTTTGCTTCTTTATGCAGACGATATTGTTTTATTAGCTGATGATACACAAACTCTACAAAGTATGGTAATAAACTTGGAAAATTACTGTGAGCAATGGAACATTGAAGTTAATATGCTGAAGTCAGAAATGATGGTATTTAGGAATGGTGGTAGACTGGCATCAAGAGATAAGATTTGGTATAAAAATCAAGAAGTCAGAATTGTAAATGAGTACAACTATCTGGGTGTAATTTTGACACCGCAAATGAGTTTTAAGAAACATATTCAAAAAAGAAATATATTTTCCAAGAATAGTATTAACTCAACGTGGAACAGTTTTCTAAACAAACCAAATATAAGTTTAAAATCTAAATGGAAGCTTTTTCAAGCAGTTTGTCGATCCATACAATCATATGCGGCTCAGATATGGGGATACTGTTTATTTGAAGAGGTAGATAAACTACAGCGTTATTTTATGAAGAGAATTTTAAAACTTCCAGATTTTGCACCCAACTACACTTTGTTTTTGGAAACAAATGCAGAGTGCAGTCATTTTTATACATTAAATTTGCATATGAACTATATTTACAAAACGCTATTTCAGTACAACCAAAACAGATTGCCAAATAAACTGTCTTTAATTGTATTAAGAGATAATATATTTTGGGCAAAGGAGATTGATAATCTAAGTAGAGATTTTGGAGTCCAATTTGCGTATGAAAATATTTCTGCGCAAGAATGGATTCACAGTGGAACTATTTTGCTCCAAGAACTGAAATCAAGAACCTCTGAACAACTAAAACAACAAGCAATTAACAGTGAATCGCGTTTTTACAAATTATTAGATCATAAAGTGGGCATAAACTATATAGAAAATTTAAAAAACCAATGGCAAATTTCAAACGTATTTAGAGCAAGGTGTGATTTGTTACCTCTAAATGCAAATAATTTCAACACAACACAAAGTAAAACTTGCACATTATGTAACACAGGTGAAGACGAAACTTTACCACATTTTATGGCAAGATGTCCAATTTTTAGGGAAATCAGAAACAGACATTTTGGTAAAACCTATCTAGATGAAAATGAACTCAAAAATATTTTGAATGGCCAAATATTCAACGGATGGAATATACTCCATAGTTATGTAAAAATTGCATTAAACTATAGAAAATCAATAATGAATGAATTTTTATAAATTCTATTTTTTAACAGCTACAGTTTTTGCTACTTTTAATAAACGTGTTTATACTTTTTAATATTTTAATATTTAAATTACATATATATTTATATATTTATAACAGACGACTAATGTCATTGTTAATTAATTAACTTATTTCTTTATTTTTAAATTTTATATTTGTAAATAAAGATACATACATACTATCCAAACTCAAAACCATTTTAATTTTATGTACATCCGGGCTTTCCCACAGAAAATTCGTAATCTCAAAAACATCAACCTTGCTACAGATTTCCCTATGCATTTTGGTGTCCAAGTTACGCATTTGTCGTCCAAAATAGTTTCGGTTTATGAAAGTTGAGCCAACCTAAGCCTGATTGTAGAAACCCGCTAGATGAAGGGAAGTTACCTCATCCATGATAATCCAATGTATAATATACTCATCGATATTTTGAAGGCTCTCACAGATCACTGAAACATTCCCGTCTATATGATGTATGTTTAAAGCAGCCCATGAGTTATCTCAATTCACATCTAATACTCGCTAATATTGGCAAAAATTAGAAAAAAAAGCCAAAGGAACGGTTTTGGGGTCCTATTGTCCTAACTTTAATCCCTAAAGCTGCTAATTCACATTATTGAAAGGGTGACTTATGTGTTCAGTGTTCCGTTAGGGGTTTTTTTTATTTAATTGAAAATCCCAGCACAACAAGATTCACATCTTATAAATTACAGTGCTAGTAAATAATTTCGTAAAATAATCATTTAAAGATACAATTAGCATAACATCCCAGCAAAAAATTTCCAAAAAGTTAAGCGGGTTTGTAATCAAGCATTTTGGGCAGAACGCATTCCTTACTAGATTACCTACTCGATTCTTTTAACAGGGCGTGAGACTAAAATAATTGATTCTTTAGAATTGATTATTTTTTTTTACCGAAGAACCATTTACTTTATATTTTTAAGAACTACATACATTTTTTTAAAAGAAATAGTTCCATTGTACAACTACGAAGTACTTACACAAAAAAAAAATAAGTAAATAGTTCCCTAGAAAAAATAAGAAGTACTTACATTAAAAAAAAAAGAAGTAGTTTCATAAGTAAATTCAACTTTTACTCACACGTAATTCTCTTACGTCACTCAAATCTAACGATCAAAACTCAAACGGAAATAAAATCCTAAAAGGTGAAACATCGTATTGTTATGATAACATGGGTTTGTCATAATTTTGGAGCTATAAACCACGAAAATATAAATTTTTCAAAAAAAGAGAACAATTCAAAATTGAAAAACAAAAATATGACTCACGCACAATCACCCTCGAAAATTTTTTTTTACACTCACTCACGATAACGTCAGTAATTTCAACTTCCACTCACAATTTTCTACTCACGTGCGCTTCCCTAATTTATACCTAACCACAGTTTAACAAAATTTAGGCAACATGCAATTTCTGTTTTTAGTATTATTTTCATGCAAATAAAAATTTGTTTGAAAATATATATGAGATAAATTCTTTTTTCAAAATTAGGAACTACTTCCAATAACGTCCTTTTATTAAGAAAAAGTATATGATCACTTCTTGAGTACAAAAAGTTATACATATAAGTTAATAACATTGTTATTTTGTTTTAAGTAAATAATTACTTTGTTATTGAGTTCATGCTTTCTGGTTTAAATTTAAAGAATTGATTACAATACTACTTGCTTTTTTGACTTTATCGTTGGAATGAGTTTGGTATTGCAGTTACTAAATTTGGCAATGAGATATGTAAGCAAGTGTGGGCATCACCTTCTTTTTGGGATGTGTAATTTTTTCCTGGGATTATATCTAAAAAGTTTAAAGATTTAAAAGGAAAAACAAATATAGTTTTAACCTAACAAATTTAGACTTAATCATTAAAAAGAGCAAGCAATACTAACAAAATTTTTAGAAATGACATCAGTTAAAAGCAATTATGATGTTCAGGGTCGATGTTAAGGGTCGAACCAGAGAAATGTATTGGGCGTCACGGCCTGCGCGACATAATTTGATTCTGGTTCTACGCTAACATATATGTTTTAAAAGCTCGTTTTTAGAATACGTTGCGTTGTTAATTTTCTGAATATTATGAGGAAGATCGTTCCAAAGACGAGTGGTATATATGAAAAACTGTCTTTCCGACATAAGGCTTTTGTATCTTTGTTGAATAATTCTTTTGCATCATTTCGATCCGCTGAATCTAATCCCCTCATAAGGGTAAGAAGGCTCTTTAGAGACTATTATTTTTTGGAGAAAAACAAGGGTTTTGAATTTTAATAAATCACAGAAAGTAATATCAAATATACGGTAAGAAAAAGCTGATATACTAACACGCCGACTTTTATTGAAAATGTATCGTGCAATATTATTGTATGCTACTTTCATTTTACTAAAGTCGTCACTACTGCCATTAGCTAGGATCTCACAGCCATATAAAAGAACAGGGATAAGATAGGCCTTGGCTAAAAGCATTCTTATTTTAAAAGGTGTGGAATGTTGAACAGACTATAGGTTCAGTAACATCCCGTGTACCCTACCAACAGCAATGTTAATATGATTGGTCCATGTTAGGTGATTATTAAAAGTAATACCGAGGTTTTTTGAAGAGTGTACAACATTAACGATAGTGTTATTTATTCGTATATCAAAGTTAATGTTCAAAGTGCGAGCATTTTTGGAAATAAATATACATTTTGTCTTGGATGGATTAAGACATAATTCATCATTTCTCGCCCACTGCTGAATATTATGCAAGTCCTGATTCATATTTGTTAAGCTCGTTTGAATATGATTAACATTTGTACTTGTATATAACTGTACATCATGAGCGTACATTTGTATGTTACAGGTCATTTATATTTCAGGAAGGTCATTAATATATAAAGAAAAACGTAGAGGCCCATGAATGGACCCTTGAGGAACTCCTCTATTGATATAAAGGGCGTTAGATACCTGACCGTTTACATGTACTGATTGTGTCCGGTTATGTAGATATGATGATATTAAGTTACAAGCCATTTTTGAAAAATGAAAAAGTTTTTTTACGAGAATAGAACGGTCAACCGTATCAAATGCCTTACTATGATCAAGGAACTGATACCATGTTTTTATCAAGTTTCACTCTGAGGTCTTCTACAACATCTACCAAAGCTGTTATGCAGCTTCTTCCCTTAATAAATCCTGACTGTCTTAATGATATACGATTATTTGAGTTTAACAAGATGTTCATCTGTTTATGCATTAATTGTTCTAGTACCTTGGATAGAAAAGGAAGAAGTGCTACTGGACGAAAATCGCTGCCTTGTTTAGGAATTGGTATGATCTTGGATTCCTTCCAACTTGTCAATATAGAATTGAACAAAAAGGTAAGAGATTGTAAAAGTTTTGGCAATATAGCTTTTATAAATACAGGATCCAAATTGTCAACACCAACAGCATTCGATTTTAGAGATAGAATACTCTCCAGTAGATGACACTGGTCGACACACTTAAAATAAAAACAATTTTCAATGGGTGCAAAGCTAAGTTCATCGTAAATATTTGCAGTTGGTTGGGGAATATTAACATTGACAAATTGTTGGTTCAAATCGTTTACATCAAAGTCTGGATCAAGTGTTAATTTAATAGTCGACTATATTGTCGAGTAACCCCTAATACTGGGCATGATGAGAGTCAGTTTTCTGAATAACATTAATCTTTGTTTTACAAGTGCCGCCACATATCTTAGCTAAACATTTATTGAGATCATCTCCATCTAATCGTGCTGCAAATGCGTAATGACCACATTTGTAAAATGCAATGGGTTAGCTTTGGATCCAACCTTCATTTAGACCCTACAACTCTTCTGCAAATTGTCAATACCAGCTGCTTCCTAGCAATCATGCTGTCGATATGCTTCCGCAGATAAATTTTCTATCCGGGCCCACTCCCAATTCGTTAAAACTATTCACAATGTCTAAGTTCAAGCTTCGGAATGTAGGAAGAGTGATAGTAACTTTCTACCATCGGATATTGAACAGACAGATCGTTCTAACCCAGGTTTACATTAACATATTGCCCCAGTCATACGATAAATCGAGTTCCGTAGAGGCCCTCCCTCAAAAATTAAATTAATTCATTTAAAATTTCTTAACTGTATCTTTACTTTGTAATGATGTCTTCACTTTTACATTTTAAAAGACATTTTACTTCAAAATTAATTTATTTTAAATTGTTTAAAATCATTTTTTTTTTTTTTGATCTTGAGCACATTGTGTTGGATAGTTCTACTAACTATAACACAGGTCAACAGCAAAAAAAGGCTTGACTAACCACTATATAGATTTGATGCATCATGGCTGCCTAAGTACAAAAATGGTAAAATTTTTCAATTCTATGGATAATTTTTTTTAAAAAATTTTTTTTTTAAAATTGACAATATTTTGAGCCATTTCTCCACTTATGTTGTCATAACTCAAAAACAACTAGTCCGATTTTGTCAAATTAAATTTACAAAAATTAAGGTTTACAATATCTTTAAAGAACGTGTACAAATTTTTTTAATGCGATCAATAGTTTCAAAGTTATGAAACAAATTGTTAGCAAAAAAAAAAAAAAATGCTAAAAAAAAAAAAAAATTTGAAAAACAAAAATCTGGAAAAAATCGAAAACTGCAAAAAATATTACTTTTTTTTTTTTGTAGTAAAGCTACATATCATGCGAATTAAACTAGATATGGATCATAAAAATCGATGCATGCTTTACATTTATATTTACAATTAATTGAAGGTATCGCATATTTACAAGCACTGTAGAAAATTGTACCTACTATATAATGAAAATGCAGAACATAAAAACTCAGGTGGATTTTACGACACGCATTTTGGCAAAACCCCTTTGGGAAAAACCTCTATGACATTTTTATGATTCTAATAATTAATAAAAAATAAGTAATAAACAAAAGATTGTTTAATTTTTACGATTGCGGTAGGATAGTAATAAAACGCTCATAAATGTGCGTGTACGCTGAAGTGCTCTTATTTTCCGTTAGCTACCTGTAACGGATAATTTTTTTTTTTTCATAAAAGTCCTTAATGTTTTTTAGGATTCTTCGGAATAATAAAAAATTTGCAGCACACACAAACTGTATCCACACAAAGGGTTATCCCAAATTATAGTATCAGTATTTATAAGATCTCCTTGACCCTTTTTATTTCATTCAAGAAGTGTTTGCGATAACGCAAACATCATTTAATACCTACACAAAATTAGAGTCATACAGCTTAGAAGTTAAAAACAATTTTCAAATATTAATAAAAATGAGCCAGAAAGCCAGAACATTTTCATGTAAAAACGATCCAGATTTATTTTGTTATGTGTGCGGCCAATATATCACCGGGAAAAAACGGAAGTGGTTCTTAACTTCATTGCAAAAGTCATATCAAGATTGCTATAATATCTATCCGCACAATTTGAACCAGCATTGGACACCGAGTACTATATGCATTCCATGTCGATTGAATTTATCTATGAAGTCTTCTAACGTAAAGTAAGTATAAATTAATAGATTTGGAATATTTTATAATTACAATATTTCTTAATTAAAATTTGAATTCTTCATATTCCTGATTTCAATTTTTTTTTTCATTTTACAGACGACACTTGGAAATTTTGAAGCCTATGCTATGGAGAGAAACAGCGAACCACGCATCCGAGTGTTATTTTTGTTTAAGTACAAAAAGCATATTTGATGGCCCACAAATTCGCAAATTGGTGAACGATACTGAATTTGGCAGTTCAATGTCAGAAATTGAGAAGAATGCATGGGATTCGTTTGTATGGGTTATTCAAAATTTCTTAGGCAATAACAAGGGTGATGATTACGTTGCGCACGTTGAAGAGATGTTAACTCACTTCCAGAATCTTGGATGCAACATGAGCATCAAAGTACACTACCTGCACAGTCACTTAGATCGTTTTCCTGAAAATCTAGGAGACTTGAGTGAAGAACAGGGCGAACGATTCCACCAAGATATCCGGACAATGGAGGAACGATACCAGGGTCGCTGGGATGCACACATGATGGCTGATTTTTGCTGGAGTATTCAGAGTAACACTTCGTTATTCAACAATAGTAGAAAATCGACTAAAAGAAAATTTCAGAGTTTGTAGTTTATAATACATATTTATTTATTTATTTTCTTGTTTTATTTATTATAATAAATGTGAATAATAAAATATAAATTTTCTACTATTTAATTTATTTATTTATTTACATTTAAGCTCATCCAACACAAATGTCTTTCCGAAGAATAGAATCAGTATATTCTAGGTAGGGTTTTGCCAAAAAATACACGAATGTTACTATGTAATGCATTTTTGATGTGAAAATTTGTACATAGCATGGTTAAAATGTTTTCAAAATTCAATCAATCGAAAGAAGAACATTAACTACTCAATTTTATGTATATCAGACAAAAAACTAAAATTTGGTGAAAATGAGCGAATTCACTTAATTGTGAATAAATTCGAAAAAAATCAATCGATTTTTATGATCGATATCTCATTTTGTTCCTATTACATGTGGCTTTGCGATAAAGCAATAAATCTGAACGATTTTTGCCGTTTTCGATTTTTTATGATTTTTTTTAACCAAAAAAATTTGCTATTTTCACGTAAAAAAAATATTTTTTCCCTCAATTTTTTATTATAACTCCAAAACTACTGAGCCGATTGAAACGCAATATATTAACGGATTAAAGGCTATGTAAATTTCAGTTTTTCTAAATTTATTTGAATAATATCGGACTAATTTTTTTTTAGTTATCATTAATTATGTGGAGACACGTCTAAAAAAATTTATAATTTTAATTAAAAATTTTTTAAAAAAAAACCTCTCCATAGAATTTCAAAATTGAACCATATTTGTACTACTGGGACCACAATACATCAAAATTGTATAGTGGTTTTCAAAGCCCCTAAAATTTTTTCAAAATTGTTGCCTTGTGTAATTGTTGGTATGTGTGGAATAGAGTGAAGTAGTAACTAGTTTAATATTATTCAATCTCGGAGTATTATTAAAAAGACCTCATTTGATATTGTTGTTGTAGTTGTTGCTTTTGTTGTTGTTGTTATTATTATTATTTATTCCATGATGTTGGTAGTTTGTTCTGTTCTTAACAGTTTTACATTGATATTTCTTTATTTATTAAGTCAAGTTTAGATGTTTGTACGTGTGCATGTACGTACGCCTGTGTTCTTATGACTGTATGTATGAATGCATTTATTTTATGTGTATGTGGAATAATGAATGATATTAAATAAATGCATTGGCTGAGGCCAGTTTAGATTTTCTACACCACAGTGTATTTGGTCAATCTTTTTTTTCAGAATTTTTTTTTTTTTATTATTTTTTTTTCTACTAATAACTAACATTGGATACGAAATACAAGAAAAAAAAAAGAAAAAGTTCTTTGTTTATTAAATTTTAAAAATGTTCCCATGGTTTTAAATTGATCAAGAATTGAACTAGAAAATTGTTAAAAAAAACATGTTAAAATTTTTACAACAACACAAACACCAGGTGTATTTTTCTAATGTAATTATAGAAAAGAATTGTTGTAATAATATTAAATTAGGGAGAAAATTCTTTAATGTTGGAAGGAATGTTGAGCGGAATAATAAATTGAAAACCATGTTAATGAAATTAAAAACTTAAACAAAAATTGCTATAATGTTTTAATTTTTGCTCCACACAGAGAAAAATTTAGCTATTTGCCAACTGAAATTCGTTATTACGAGTTTCAGGTGGTTGGCACAAGTTAACATTAGTTTTCGCAACAAAGTTCGGTTAATTCAACTGAAGTTTAGTAGCACCACCCAAAATATTCAAAAATCGGATGTAAATATAGTTGTACTAACTAAATATATAAGTTGTTACCATTAATATGCTCTTTTCAATTCGGTTGGCACTTTATTTCTTTGTGTGTATTAAAACTACAAATATTGGGGGGTATTCACAATACGCTTCGTATCAGAGAGTACAACGATATTTATATTAGATTTCTAAATATTATGGGTCTAACAACTAAACTTTAGTTGAATTAACCGAACTTTGTTGTGAATACTAATGTTCAGTTTTACCAACCGACTGAAATTCGTAATAACCGAATTTGAGTCGTAGTAACCGAATTTAAGTTGGCAAATAGCAAAAATTTTCTCTGTGTGTATGTACACAATGTGTATTTGCAGCTCCGGAACACAAAAAATTTCTGCCACATTTTTAATATAATTCTTTCGTTTGTTCGCAAATTATTTTTTTTTTTTTTTTTTTTTTTTCTTTATTTAAACAATATTATAAAAGTAATACAGTTTAAGGTTGTACTACGACTAGTCTATATAGACTAACTAGTAGTTTATTTCTAATTGCTAAATTAACAATAATTAGGTACATAAAAAGTACAGATATAAAAGTTTAGTTATAAAACTTAATCTGGTGCAAATCGACCAATTAGGTCATGTGGTTTATAGCGATTAAGCCTTCTAGGTAATCCCGAGATGTTTAATATATTCGGAATTCCTTCGTTGGGATGACTCAATAATCGAAGATTATGAGCCTCAGCGTTACGCCTTATCTCTTCATGTATTGTACTTATTTTTAAGTCACGATGAATGTCGGCATTTCGAACATACCATGGGGCATTAACAATATTTCTAAGGACTTTATTTTGAAATTTTTGAATTTGTTGTATTGTAGAATTTTTTGCGCATTCCCAGACTTGGATTCCATAAGTCCACACTGGTTTTAAAAGCTGTTTATACAGCATAAGTTTGTTGTGTATAGAGAGTTTGGCTCTTCTTCCTAATAGCCAACTCATTTTTCTGTATTTTATCTCTAGTTCATTTTTTTTAATTTTGACGTGTTCTTTCCAATGAAGTTTTGTATCCAGCGTCATACCTAAGTATTTAGCCGAGTTTGCAAATGGCACTTCAATGCTGTTGATAAAAATTGGTAAATGAGCTGTTTTTTTGTAGGTAAAGTTGATATGGATGGATTTGGAACTATTTAATTGTATGCCCCATTTTTGTGTCCATAGTTGTACATCATCAAGAGCTTTCTGTAGTTTTTCGGTTGCAATCATGTTGTTCGGGCCTGTTGACAATATTACCGTGTCATCCGCAAAAGTGCCGACTACACAATTTCTGTTTACTGGCATATCATAGGTATACAAAAGATACAAAATAGGGCCCAGTATACCTTGTGGTACGCCTGATCTAATAGGATAAAGATTTGAGTACTCGTCTTCTAGCTTTACTCGGAAAACTCTTTCTTCTAAATATGATTTTAATAATTCGCAGTAGTGCTTGGGTAAAAGTAAATTTAGCTTGTAAATCAATCCGTCATGCCATACACCATCGAACGCCTTTGCAACATCTAAGAATACGGCTGAACAAATTTCTTTTTTTTCTAAGGCGATTTCAATCGAATGAGTTATTCTATGTATCTGTTCGATTGTCGAATGTTTCTCGCGAAATCCGAATTGGTGATGAGGTATTAGACCTTTAGTGTGAATTATTAATTTTAATCTTTTGCAGATTAATTTCTCAAACAATTTACCAATTAACGGCAATAATGAAATAGGTCTATAAGAACTAACTTCTTCAGGGTTTTTTCCTGGCTTCTGTATCATTATGATCTCAGCCACTTTCCATATGCTTGGAAAATAGCTTAGTTTTATAGCTGCATTAAATATTGTTGCAAGATTTGCAATTGCCTTATGCGGTAAGTGTTTCAGTAGATCTGCAGTTATTAAATCATAACCGGGAGACTTTTTAGATTTAAGGGATTTGATTTCCTCTTTTACTTCTGTGACTGTTACATTTGAAATATTTTCACAGTCATTGTTTATTACCACACCTAGCTCTTGTTTATCAGCAAGGTCATTGGTAAAAATTGTACTTAGATAATCAGCAAATAAATTAACCTTTTGTAAATTCGTTCTTGCCCAAGTTCCATCGATTTGCCTAAGAGCTGAGTTTGTACGAGTTGATTGCTTAAGCTGCTTTGTGGCCTTCCAAAGAGAATAGTCAGTTTTGCTGTCATATGTTAACTCCGATAAATACTGATTAAGATTTTCGTTTTTGTAAACTTTTATTTGTCTTCTCAGTTTTTGAGTAGCATTATTAAGTACAGTTTTGTCACGGGGACATCTGGTCTGCTGCCATTTTTTTCGAAGTTTTCGTTTAATTGCTATAAGTTCGCGGATTTTTGGAGGGTAGGATATTTTATTTTGAAACCCTTTCATTTGAGGGGTGCAATTCCATGCAGCCTCTTGAATTAGTGACGCAAGGTCTTGTACGTCTTTTTCTAAATCTTCAGATGTAGATATATGTGATAAGGTCTTAATATTTTCGTTTATTAATAATTTGTAATAACTCCAATCAGTGTGCTTATTTGATAATGTTGGAATCGGTGTTTTTTTACGAACTCCGCAGTTTAGAGTTAAGTATATTGGTGAATGGTCTGAGCTCAAGTCGAACCCTTCTTCTATATCCAGTGAGAGTTTAGATATTTTTCTGGTTATAAAAAAATCAATTAAATCTGGCCGCTTTTTTCTATCTGTTGGCCAATATGTAGGAGAACCAGTCGAGATGCATTCACTACCTGTTGCTTGTAAGGCTTCAAACAAACGTCTGCCTTTCGTTGTATTTAATCGGGATCCCCAATATACATGTTTGGCATTAAAATCGCCTCCCATTATAAACTTATACTTATGTTTGTTAATAAGTTCCATATACTGTTCGCAAGTAATATTATGTCTTGGAGGGCTGTAGACTGGTGTGAATGATGTGTATGCGTTATTTGTTGTTATTGTTATGGATGTGGCTTGGAATTCATCTTTGCAAATTTTTTCTTCTTCATAATGAGATATATTGGATCTTACCAAGATTGCACTGCCACCTCTTGCATTATTGCTTGGGTGGATTGTATGATATACGTTATAGTTATCAACTCGTATATAGCTTTCTTTTGTAAAATGAGTCTCGCTTATAAGGCAAATGTCGACGTTTTGTTTTACAAGTATGGCTAAAAGTTCAGTTTTATGTTTTTGAAGTCCGTTAGCATTCCACTCCATAACTCTGATTGATGGTTTCATTAATAATTTATGTTTTGTTCTAATGCAATAAGGCGATCTTCAATACTTTTATTGAATGTTTCTAGGTGTTCTAATTTTAATAAAATCTTTTCCAGAGTTTTTTGGTCATCAACGTGTTTTGTTTTATTACCTCCATTTGACTTAACCATATCTGAGTAAGATTGTTTTGTATTTGATTGAATTTGTTTTGACTGCATATTCGGATTTAGTGAGTTGTTATTTATTTTAAAATTTTGACTTGGTTGTATATTTTGATTTAATTGTGAAAATCTATTTTTTTGTGGGTTTAAGTTTGTAGGTTTGTTTCTAGTTTTATTTCTTAACTTTTGAAGCTCTTTGGCTACAACACATCCTCTATAATTTGCAGGATGTTTTTCTCCACAATTGCAACATTTTGGATAGACAATTGCTGGTTTGTCGCAGTTTTTCGTTTCGTGTTTACCTGTGCACTTTACACATCTTGGGGGTTTAGAACAATAATTTTTTGTGTGGTTGTATGATTGGCAATTTTTGCACTGTGGAATGTACTTTGAAGGCCTAATCGGCTCTATAGTAACAAGGGTATTTAAAATTTGCTTAATTTCATAGAGTTTGTTAACGTTTTCTGAATTATCAAAAGTTAAAACAAACATATCTAGCGGATCTTTTGTTTTATATTTTAGTTTCATTGATGCACT
The DNA here is from genome assembly GCA_021234595.1 of Delia radicum. NCBI lineage: Eukaryota > Metazoa > Arthropoda > Insecta > Diptera > Anthomyiidae > Delia > Delia radicum. The sequence goes on along the minus strand of CM037852.1, from coordinate 209,184,015 downwards.
TAAAATATTAAAACCTTGATTTTTAAGATCATCGATTATATCATTAGGCTCACAGGTGTGATGTAGATTTTTTACTAAAACTCTTATTGGCCTATTTTGTTTGTCTTCATATGTATGCCACAACATTTTGTTTTCATTGAAAATTTTAGTAATTTCTCGATAATCATCACTAGCAAAAGTGTTTATTTTATATGTGTTGTTATTCATTACCTTAACGGTAAAATTATTTTTAACTGTCTTTTTAATAAGACTATAAAGATCATTAAATTTGATATTAACGGTAACCATTACAGGTGGAGGTTGTAAAACTTTCTTCGCTGTTTGATTTTCAACATTATTTTGTATTATCTGCACCGGATGAGACTGAGTGACAATTTCTGGCGACGGCTTAGGGTTTCTCTCTTTGTTAGCTTTTTTATTTTTGATTACAATCCATTCAGTTTCTCGGGCCAGTTCCTCTTCATCTGTTTCATAGACGTGATGAGTTTGTGAGGTAGATTGCTCATTATTAATTTGGCGATGATCACTATTATCATCATTATTCTCATAATCTTCTTCATTTTCATTTTTATCTCCATTTTTAAGATTGGATTTTAATTTTTCATTCTCTATTTTTAGCCTAAAGTTATCTTCTTTAAGTTGAGAACAAAATTTTTCAAGTTGCTTTACTCTATCGAGAAGCTCTACATTAAATTTTTCCAATTCTTTCACCTTTGATACCCTAAAAAGACTTAAACTATTTCTAGGAGTATCAGTGTGATTATTTTCAGCATTTATACCATTTGCCTGATGACTTTTGTCGTAATTGTCCATCTTGGTAAAATTTCCAAGTGGGGTTTGTTTTTTTTTGTCGGTAGTAGTGTTGTATTAGCAACCTGTCGGTAAGCTAGTACACACTCGACAAATGATGTGGCAACCTTTTCTACTTCTTTTTTTTTACCAGTATTTGAAAGAAAGAAACAGCTGGTGATGTAAAGTTTTTTGTGTTTTTTATATTTTATTTACTGTCTCTATCAGTATAAAATTGCTTACTTGCAATTTTTTTATTTCAATTTTTAAGTTAATTTTGTTTTTTTAAAATGAAATATTTTTTCATTTAAACGACACATTGATGAACGACCATCAGCAACAGTACACGGGGTTATCCGTCACCGACACGGAGTATCAACAATATGAAGGGTTTGCTATTTGGCGAATAAAACAGAATTTACTTGGGAGCGACCGCACGTCACGTATGTATGTTTCGATCTTCACTTCACAGCAATAAGATTATTTTTGCCAAAAAATATTCCTACACTCATAAAAATAAACCGGTAAAAAAAGCCACTACAAATTAGTTAAACATGAGCTTGCAGAAAACTGCTCAAACTAGCAAAATTTGTTTAGTAATAAAAAAATAGCAAAATTAAATCTGTAAAATTACAAATATTTAGTTATACTTAACCCTTTACTGCATGAAACTTCAGATCTTAATGCAAGTTGTGTATTTTGATAATACATGGAAAATAATTATTATAATTGAACAGCTATATACACCGAGTATTGCGATATTTTCACTTTTTATGAATTTGTTAGAAAAAAAACCAAAAAGAGTCCAAAATTTCGGATCAACCACGAAAACGAAAAATGTTTGGAAACCTTATTATTTTTACTTTACATCTTTAAGGTGGCGCAAAAATAACCTTCCGATGTTTTTTTTTTTATTATGTATTTATTATGTATAGCATTTTCTGATAGGAGGATTACTTTTGCGCCACCTTATAATTAGTTTGTTTAGTAAGTTTTTAATTAATACTACCTATAAAGTGTAATCATTTTAAAAATTATTAAACAAAATTTGGAATCATCGTTTGCTTTTTAACTTTCTAATTTTCTTGCCACAATAAAGGATATATCTCCAAACTGTGCCATTGTTTTGGACATATAAGTTGTTGAATATTACAATAGAGATGTGGCTTTATCATATTTAATAAAAAAGATGTGTCTGCACTACTTAAATCAGACGCTGTATTCAGTCAAATTATTCGTTACATAATGTAACACCATGCAGTAAAAGATTAAGCTTAATTTTAGTTAATTTGAAGTAACAAAATAATCTGCTAAAATCAACAAAAAAAATTTAATTAATATTAGTAGACAAAAAAAAATCATTACAAAATGTGAAATTTTTAATGTTTTTTTAAGATTTTTTTTAATGCGATTAAAAATCAGCCCCTGTAAAATCAACAATCTTCAATCTTTTATCAAAAATTTCTGTTGATTTTAGCAAAATAAACTGTTATTTGCATTCTACTAAATTTTAGGTAAATATAGCAAAAATTTTGCTAATATTACAGTTTTTGTTTGCTATTTTGAGTCTACACATTTATTAGTAAAAGTTTTTGCTAATTGTACAGAGTAAAATGCTATTTTTAATTAACTAAAATTCAAATCGATTATAACTAAAATATTGCAAAGTTAACAGATTTATTTTTGCGGTTCTTCTTTTATTAACATTTAGCATAACAAAATCTGTAGTATTTTCTGCAAGTTAATTTTTAACTAATTTTTAATAGCTTTTCTGCTATTTTTACAGGTTTATTTCTATGAGTGTATATATATAAAAAAATAGAATATTTTATTATGAACACTCAAAACAATAATTTTGTTCTTATTTTTTTGTAATGCTTGAAATATTCAAACAAAAATATAAAAACAAAACTTTCCAGTGTTGATAATACATTTACGACTTTACATGAATGCGGCTATTGATTTTTCGGTTTTTCTATATTTTCATGTATGGTTGATTGTGATATTAGTGGCCAACTTCGACACCATTAACGGCTATAAAGATTTTTGCAGAATTTAGTATTTCAGATTGGTGCACTCTCATAAAAATTCTAAAATTTCATTCAACCGAATTGATTCGATTGTCTCGACCGCATTCAGTTGTCACAGCCTAATTCGGTTGACACAACCCCCAATTCGGTTACTACATCCGAATTCAGTTGTAACAACCGAATTTACGAGGTTGCAGCAACCGAATCAATTCGGTTGGATGAAATTCTGTTGAGACAACCAAATTTGTTTTGTGAGTGTAGTTTTAATCCTTTTAAGAATATCTACACTGAAATAAATATGTGCATTATTTTACGAAAAAAAACTTTCATAGTTATTTTTTTCGTAATATATGCGGATATTTGTCTCAACCGACTTCCCAAGCAAAACTTTGGTAATGGGTACGATAAAGTAATACATTACCTTGTAATGTGTACTCCTTACGTATATCATTATTTTCCAACAAGAAGTAATGAGTTACCGATATTTGAACACTCTTACCTTGTAATGATACCTCATTACATTTTACATTACTTCAAAACATAACATAATAACTTACCGATCATCAATTACATAATGCATGAATTATAAACGTAAAGTAAGTATTAATATATATTTTTGAAAATCTATTTATGGACACATTACTTTGTGATTTTTTGTAAGCATGAGGATAAGGTGTATATTTTTGATATCACGAACGAAAACACGAAGCACAACAACTCATTTACATTTTAAGCAATAAAATATTATATGTATCAATAGCGCAGTTGGTAGAGTTCTCACCTAACTAATTGTTAAATACCAGAGACCCAGGTTCGAATCCCAACATGACCACCTAATTTAATTAATAAAAAAAAAGTTATTTATTTAAATAAAAAAAAAAAATATCTGTAAAAAAAATTTTTTATGCATTTTTTTTTATGAAACTCTATTTATAGACACATTACTTTTTCCCACCATGTAACCATATAAGTAACCAGTTACTTTACCCCCTACAAGGTAATGAGTTAAACCCATTACTTTGAGGCTCATCGCCTGTAAAATTCATCAGTGAAGTAAGGTGTAATGTAATGTGTGAAGCCCTATGGCGACACATTACTTTACCCATGATTTGGTAATGTGTGGTTTTGATGGGTCCGTTGTAGGGTTGCCATTCGTACTGTTTTAAACAGTACATGTACATACAGTACAGTACAGTACAGTACAGTACAGTACAGTACATACATTTGAAAATGTACTGTTTTATTCACAACACCTAAAACAGTACGCAGAAGTACTGTTTTTTTTGGATCTGTACTGCTTTTGTACTGTTTTTTTTTGTATATTTTACATATTTTCATATAAACAAGTTTTTTTTCGTGTACAAAGAATATATATTTTTTAACCATGTTTTTTTTTTGTGTGTACAATAGTTTTTTATATAATTTTTTTGAATCTCCCTGTATTAATTCCACTTCGTTTCTTTGTACATATATAAGTTTGGTTTGTTTACTTTTTAAGCAATGGATGTTTGAAAACACAATTTTTTTTCATGACACTGCCCAAAGCAAAAAGTAATGGCGTCCAAACTAATAATTTAGCCAATTTGACGTAATTTAGTCAATTTGATGAAATTTAGTCAATTTTACTTCTTTAGAGGATGTAAACTTGACGAAATTTTGTTGATTTGAATAAAATTTGTTAAATCTTAAAAAAAAATTGACAAAATTTCGTTAAAGATCTACAAAAAATTTTTTTGTTGATTTACCTACGCTATTTGGTTCGATGTATTAACTTATTTTAAGTAAATATGTGATGTATTGAAGTAAAAGTTATGTTAACAATAAATACAAAAATGTACTGTTTTTTTTTTGAAAAGTACTGTTTTTTTTTCATCAATGTACTTTTTTTCACTTTTCAAATATGGCAACCTTAGTCCGTTGTCACAACCCAATTAGGTTCATACAATCCCCAATTCGGTTACTACAACCGAATTCAGTTGTAACAACCTAATTTATGAGGTTGCAGCAACCGAATCAATTAGGTTGGATGAAATTCTGTTGAGACAACCAAATTTGTTTTGTTAGTGTAGTTTTAATCCTTTTAAGAATATCTACACTGAAATAAATACGTGTATCATTTTACGAAAAAAAACTTTCATAGTTATTTTTTTTTTCGTATGCGAATATTTCGTATATCCTACGAAATTCAGTTTTTTTTTCTGCATTTAGTAATATTTTTTTTTTTTTTTCAGATCCAATGCATTCCGAGTATGTTTTTGTTTTTAACTAGTTTTTGTTTTTAACACAAATGGTTTTCAGACTACTACTGGTTAGTGCAAATTTAGTATTATACTGCAAATGCAATTGCACTTTCCAATTCAGCTATTTTCTCAGCTACTGAGAGATTCGAGTTTTCTCTTTTTTTTCGAATCAGTCTGGATGAGTCTATAATTGGATTTTCATGATAAAAACACATATTTTTAACTCGTGGTATTAACAATAATAAAAAGCCAATAGTGTAATTTTGCCTAAAATGTAAACTATATTTAAAATATTTATAATTGTTTGATTCTGCATAAAAGAAATGTAAAAATTTACCAATAAACCGTAGATAATAAGATTTTTATATAACTTTTTGTTAGGAATTTTGGACGCAATAGTATACCCAGCCAGAAATTGTCAATGGTCTGAAAAATCAAGCACTGGCAGAGCCCTATTTGCCTATGATCCAACAAATAAAGTGCTGGCAAAGCACTGATTTACAACACTCTGCCAACGTTAGTAAAAAGTGCTTTGCCAGTGCTTAATTAACAAAATTTACAACAGTAAAAATAATAAAAGCACTGACACAGCTCTGGGTTAGAACGCTCTGCCAACGTTCGTAAATAGTGCTTTGCCAGTACTTAATTTACTAAATTTACAACCGTAACAATAAAAAAGCACTGGCACAGTACTGACTTAGAACGCTTTCCCAACATTGGCAAAAAGTGCAATGCCAGTACTTATTTACAAAATTTACAACAGTTAACTTAAAAATAAAAACAGTGGCACAGCGCTTGTTCACAACAAGAGTGGAAAAATTCAAAACTAAATTGCAATTTATGATTTGAAGTTAAGAATAATTATAGTCAGCACAAAGTATAGTTTTTGTACTAAAATTTTACTTAAGAAATTTATTTTCAAATTTCTTTCTTTAGTAAAATTGTAGTAAAAAATCGTGCTAACTTATCATAAAATAATTTGATAAAAAAAATATTAGTTATTATGTAATTAACTTAGCTGAAGCAAGCCTATTCTCTATTCTATTATTTCTGTTCAAATTACCAAAATCATTCAATAAGAAATAATACAACTCTTTACTGAAGTGAATTACTAAGTAGGACTTTATTGGTCGTTTTTGGTTTTGGTACTGGTAAAGCGCTTATGGCCAGTGCTTTGCCAACGTTTTAAAAAAGAAACGGCCAAGCCCTGCCCGGTGTTATCATTTTGGGGTTGGCAAAGCACTTATTATATTATTAAAAAAGCACTTTATTGGTTGTTCTACCGATGCTTTGCCAACGTTTTAAAATTATGGTTTTCGTACTGGCAAAGCGCTCATTGCCAGCGCTCTGCCAACGTTTTAAAAAAGTAACGGCCAAGCACTGCCCGGTGTTATCATTTTGGGGTTGGCAAAGCACTTAAATGTTCAGATATCCAACGCTCTGCCACCGCTCATACCACCGTTGAAAGCACTGGGCCAATACTTTGTCGTTCGTATTTTCTGGCTGGGTAATTTTAAATGCTATGACCAAGCAAAAAAAGTGCTTGTCCAGAAGCGCTTCCGGAAGGCATTATTTAATAACGAAGCGCCTCCAAAGCAAATAAAGAAGGCATGATTTTTGTTCGCGATGTCCCACTTGGTATGTCTATTTGAAACAGGTAAAAAGCGCTTCTTTCATGTGCTCTTATGATCGATATATTCATGCCTTCTAGGTAGTAAGATGGGCTTTTTTGAATGTTGACAACATTAATGATTCATGGTATGCATTCTTTATTGCTTCATTGGCAAGCATTATTCATTGCTTCAAAGAAGGCATTTTGCGAAGCACTACAGAATGCCTTCCCTAATTGCTTTTGGAAGCATACAAATGTAGTTACTGCTTACCAAATCCAGTTTTTTTTTTGCTGGGAAGGTAATCTGTTACTGTAATCTGTTTACGCTTACTACAAATTTACTAAAAATATATTTTAATTTTATCTTTCTATATTTTGGGACAAAATATCTGTAAAATGTTGTATTACTTAGCTTTATTTAACAATATTAAATAATTTTAACCCAAAAAAATCAATAAAAAACCTAATAATTTGTATATTTTTAAAGTTTTAGCGGAGTTTTCTTTAAATAAAATTTAGCTTTTGTTTATCACTTTTGCAGATAACTTTTTTTATTTCTAGCGATTTTTAAGACAGATTTAGCTGATTTTCCTGAAAAAAAAAAAAAATTGCCAACAGTACCTGCACTTTTTCCTCTAACTAATAAAAGCTAATAGTTTTATGAATACCACATTTAAGTTTTTAAAACTAATAAATACTTAAAATTCTGCAATAACTTTAGCAGAGATTATATCATTTTAATGTGGTAAAGTAACTAAACTTTATTAGTTTAAATATTCTTTTAATGTTTTTATTTTATTTTATGATTGTAATATCTGTGTTTTTATGGAATATTATCATAATATTTTTTTTTATATGGATTTGTTACTACCACAAGAACCACAAGAAATCAATTCCAAGAATTTATCTTCCGTTCACGTTTTTTATTTTTAAAACACATTCTTTTTTTCTTTTTCTTTTTTTTGCTCATATCATCCAGATTTACTTGGTTTAACTTATTAAAATATTATAAAAAAAAGTCGTTATAAGTTTTCTTTTGTCATTGTTGGTTTTTGTTGGTAAAAGGATTGGCAAATTATTATTAATGATATGTGGATGAATGGTACAAACCAACATAACTTTTGGGTGATAATGAAGAAGATGATGATGGTGATGATGGTAGTAAAGGAAGATGTAATATTGAAGAAGACCTATAAATATTATTTAATATTGTGGAAAAAACCGCAGTATTTCAAAAAATAACAACTGATCTCGTAGCAGTGTTAAATTGTTTATTTTAAGTGGGTTTTCATAAACTTTAAAGGAATTTGTAAGAAAAATCTGTATGAAAAATTTTTAGTTTTCACTCTCCTTTTACTATATGAGAAATTTAAAAAGTGTTCGACACTTCGAGGCAAAATATTTTCAACATTTTTTTTTTGTACGACATGAATAACATTTTCTGTATATAAGTCGTTGTTTAAGCATGTTAACAAGGAAGGTCTCCCGACCGGAAATCGCAGATTTTAAAAAGAGACACGTATTTTTTTTTGAGCTGCCCATTCTCACATTTAAGAGTTAAAAAGTGGGTTAAAAAATCCATTTGCTTTTATAAGAAAAATTGTTTTTAAGGGTTAAAGTACTCAATAAAACAAAAATTTAGATATCCTTACTGCCTATATAGTGGATCTAGAGTTGCCACATTTTTGAACTATTGGAAATATATGGGGGGAAAAGGCTGTGTTAGGTAATAACGCCCAAAAACATAAAGCCCAAAAATAAAATGTCATATCGCCCCAAAAACACTGTGAGTAAGTTGTTGTTGTAAAATTTGTCAATTTTTTGGGCAACATGGCAACGAGTTTGGTCAATATGTAATTATTTTAATTAACGCCCAAATTTTTAGCCAAAAATTATATTCTTGAAAACGTTAAAATGTCAAAAATGTATTACAACTAACTAAATGCTTTTAGAAAACATTTGTTCACTTGTATTTTTAAAATCTTTAACATACAAAACTTTTGAGAATATTTATAATTAGCTGAAGTGCCCGGTGTTTCCCGGGTCAACTGTGATTTGTGAATGCAGCAAAAATTTTAAAAGTTTGATATAATTTTTATTGAAAATAAAAATTATGTTTTTTCGACCTTTAATTGTGCAATGAAAATGAAAATTATTCAAGTTCGAGGCCATACTCTATATTTCTTTATTAGGATATTGTCCTAACAAATATTCTATAGAGTTTTTGTTTTCAAATTTATTAATTGACCCTTTCAGGAATGTGTTGATAGATGATGGGAACCTAGAAAATTCCCAAAATAGATCTATCAACACATTCCTGAAAAGGTCAAATAATAAATTTGAAAACAAAAACTCTATAGATTATTTGTTAGGACAATATCCTAATAAAGAAATATAGAGTATGGCCTCGAACTTGAATAATTTTCATTTTCATTGAAAAAATTTTAAGCTAGGAAATAGACGACTTAATTCTGTTGTGTTGTGCAGAATCAGTTAGGATTTCAACGTTAGACTTGAAATTAAAGATTCCATTTGAAATTTGTGAAATAAGCCTACGAAATTAATAATTATTTTATCTTTAAAGATGTTGAACACAAAATGATGCTTTTAGTAGCGATTCACGACTATAAATCAATGTGCTTTATCAATAAAGATGCCTCATATTGATTTTAGTGGATTGTTTCGAAAAAGTTTATCCTTAAAGAAATTTTTTGTTTTTTTTTTTAATGGACTTGCCAAAAACGGTAAGGAAAAATAAAATTAAAAAAATTAAATCAAGAATCTTTTCCCCGAAAAAATCGGGGAAAAGATTCTTAAAAAATAAGCTTTATTAAAAATAGTAAAATTTTTTGTTTTGACGTTTTTGATCAGAAGTCGGTATTGAAGTGGGCTACCCAGCAAAACCACACATTACCAAGTCATGGGTAAAGTAATGTATCGCCATAGGGTTTCACGCATTACATTAATCCTTACTTCACTCATGAATTTGACAGGCGATGAGCCTTAAAGTAAAGGGTGTACTGGTTACTTATCTGGTTACATGGTGGGAAAAAGTAATGTGTCTATAAATAGATTATTATAAAAAAAAAATCCATAAAAAAATTGTTTTACAGATATTTTTTTTTGTATTAAATAAATTACGTGGTCATGCTGGGATTCGAACCTGGGGTCTCTGGTATTTAACAATTAGTTAGGCGAGAACTCTACCAACTGAGCTATCGATATAATATTTGATTGCTTAAAATTTAAATGAGTTGTTGTGCTTCGTGTTCGTGATATCAAAAATATTCAACTTACCCTCATGCTTACTAAAAATCACAAAGTAATGTGTCTATAAATAGATTGTCAAAAATATATATTAATAATTACTTTACCTTTATAATTCATGCATTATGTAATTGATGATCGGTAAGTCATTATTTTATATTTTGAAGTAATGTTAATTGTAATGAGGTATCATTACAAGGTTATCCATGAGTGTTCAATTATCGGTAACTCATTACATCTTGTTGGAAAATAATGATACAGGTAAGGAGTACACATAAAAAGGTAATGTATTACTTCATCGCACCCATTACCAAAGTTTTGCTGGGTATGGTAATGAAACTTCTACAGAGGCCTTCCTCGAGGAACGTAGAATATATGTGAGTAATTTCAAAGAAATCCGTTAAAACTTTCTAAGAAGTTTGTATTCGAAAAAACGAAAAAATTTGAAAAAGGTGAAAAAAATTTTAATTTTACATTTTGACAAAAATAGGCGTAGACCTGGGAGTGGTCGATGAAAACTATACTACGATCTAAGTTGAGGTCCGATGATTAGTCATGCCAAATTTGAGGAAAATCCGTTGAGAATTGCAAATTTGTATAGAGAACAAAGAAATAGAAAATAAGTTTTATATATATAGAAGAAGAAGATATTCAAAGTTCGGTGAAATTAGGTTTTCTATATAGTCCCTTACTTTTCCAAATAAACTCGTACTGAAAGGACTCAAAGACACAGGTTTCGAGGAGATTTCAAAAATATATGCGATGAAAGACTTTCTGGCTTTCTTCGCGTTTGTGTGTAGACCCACTGTCTGGTACATCTATTACAAACGAAAATATATTTTCATAAAAATACCGAAAATTTGTTTTCGTTTCCCTCGAGTTGGGTCGTGTGCAGCGACACTGCAGGCACCAACGCTTCCAATACGCTAATTGCACATTAGTCACTAAAAACGGGGAATTTCTTAAAAAATTTCGCAAATATATTGCCCCGATGAACAGTTTTTGCGTACATGCGCGGCTCCAGCAATTACTATATAGGGAAATTTCATACACGCTATGGTGTACAAGTTCATGTTTGCGTTGTTTTTGTGCAAACTGAGAGGCGTATAAAATTTCCCCTTATATTAATAGCAGTTTTAGAAGTGCTAGAAGTCAGTTTTAGCAGGTGTCAAAAATATTTGAAATAGCTTATATTACCTTGCCAATAGATAAACCCATATGGCTGTTGTTTTAAATTTTTCTCTCAGGAATTTTAGCAGAACTTCCTTTTAAGGGATATTTCAATACCTATAAATATTTTCAATTCTATTTATTTTAAGATTCTTCCGAATTTCCATTGTTATCAGTAGGGCAAGGAATTTCATGCAAATGCATTTTTTTAAAACAGTAGCCCAAAACCTGTTTAGACCAAATACTTTCTAAATCAAAAAATTTGCAACAAAATTTCAACGATTTGTTGTTGCATATTTTGGTGTATTTTGTTCTAAATGCATATGTTTGCATAGTTTGCTATAAATGCATATTTTATGGTATATTTTTATCATTTTTTGATGCATATTTTTTAAATTTTCTCTTTTAAATAAAATTAAACAAACGAAACCATTTGTAATCCTGAACTAAGCATCTTGTTAGATATTTATATTGTAAGTCATTTTCAAAAAAAAAATCTCGAATAATAAATCAATTTTTAAAAATCCAAAAGATGAACGTGCATATTTTTTTATTATTTTATATATTTAGTACATATTATTTGATTTTTTGTGCATATTTCGATTTAACTGCATGTTTTGGATTTTTACTGCATATTTTAAGCGCTTATTTTCCTATTTTAATTGCATGAAATTCCTTGCCCTAGTTATCAGTAAAGATACTGTTAACTTTTTCTAGGGATTATCGATAATTATTGTTTTTCCATGAAAAATACTTCGTTTATTGCAAATTTCTTTTAATTATAAATTTTAATAAAAAGAATTTTAATTTGGAAAATTCCGTTTAATCTTATTTATTTGCTTTTAAATCATTATTTCTGATTAATGCAAAACTTTACAATAAATAAAAGTGTAAAATATCCAACAAATGACAATATTTAAGCAGGAAAAATATTGAGTTAAACAGAAGCAACACAAACAGAAATCTCGACCACTCATTGAGCCACACAAATAATGAAGGAAAAATTGTAATAAATCGTCGAAGAAGAGGTCATTGATTATCCACGCCATTACTAGCCACCAACCACTACAATCGATGAAAATGTTCTTTATTAATTTCATTTCTTTCGATACATTATTTTTCGTTTTGCCACAATGCAAAACATTGCAATGAAATGTTGACAAAAAAAAAAAAAACACCAACAACAACAACAACAAAGTTGCTACTTGCAATATTAATATGCTGTAACAAATTTACACTTGCTACATGTTTTTTTTTCTATAAACCCGTTCAAAAGAAATCATATCTCATTTGATATAGATCGACATTTAATCATATCCAAGTTTATCACTAAACTGGTGTATCACGTTATATTCAATTAGATTAAATTAGATAAAAATTTATTTCAAAATCGGAAGTTCGTATTAAGATCCTGATAGATCCAAAAGTATAACATTGGATTAATTTAGATCTAATTAGATCCAAAAAGATAAGTAATCGAATAAAATATTTTGAGATTAAATTAGATTTTCACATGAAATTTTCAATTTTAAATAAAAACTTGTACAAAAAATTAAAAAAAAAAAATTAATTACAAGGAAACTACACTGTGGTGAATAAGTCGATAGACACAATTTTTTTTTTAGCTGCGCAGTCGCACGTTTAGGGTTTAAAATGCGGGAGTCAAAAATTACAAAATGTTTGAAGAGTTGTGTTAAAGCTAAACGATTACGAAAATTGAAGACACCCCATACTACCCCTGGATTAAATTAAATAAGTATTATTATAGTTAGTTTGAGCACAACCCAACAACAATTTAACACAGAAATGCGGTATTCGAAAGACTTGTCTTTTAAATTACACAAATGTTCGAACATTCTAGTTTTTGTTATTTACCAGTTGATGCGTCTTTAAAATAACTTTCATTTGATATACAGTTTGCCTAACATATCCTAGTTTCATTCAAATCTGGGAATTCACCTTTTCCAGAAAAGTACCCAAAATTTAAGCATTTTCATATGCTTTCAAATGATGTGAAAATCGAGATGTGCCCATATGGGGATAGTGGTCTCTAATAGGTTAATATGAAACACTTCCATGGAAGCGTATATTGTTAGTATATAATAAAAAAGATTACTACTTTGCTATTGTTCCTAAAAATTAATTTCCTGCATTCACATTTAGTGTTTTTCCCAGACAACCTGGGCCAGCTCAGCGATAAACAAAGCGAACATTTTCACCACGAAATTGTTACAACGAAAAAAACGTTTTGAGGCAAAAGATAATATAAAAATGATTTCAGAATATTGTTGCTCACTTCAACGGGATACTGATGATGCTGAATTAACAATTGTCAAGGAGACAATTTTAAGTGGAATGCCCAAAAATTGTATCTTTTGAAAATATTTTGTGTTAATAAAGAATTTAATAACTCAGTAAATTTTTTAATTTAATCACTCCTAACAAATTTGTTTTTTTTAATAAAGTCATATATAGTTACGGTTCCTTTACAAAATCCTTTGTAAAAACATTTCCAAATTAAAAAAACGGCGAAAAAAATCAAAAATGTGCTTGCTGGAGAAATTCACACAGATTTCTTAAGTTAACTTAAATAATTGGAAATGTCTCACTTTCTTCTTTCTAAAGCCGCAGAAAAACTTGAAATCGGTTGATATTCAACTAAGTTAAAGGCAAAGACACGAAAAAACGGTTTTTTACCCGTAACTCAAGATTTTAGAGGTATATGTCAAAATTCAAAAACAGATTCTTTTTGTACTCGGCAATACTTACCAGAAAATTAGTATCACTTCAGAGGTATTATATAATAAAACACACTTTTTTAATCCACCGTTGTCCCGAATGTTTGCATAAACAACTAAATGGATCTTCACAAGTAATACACCGTTAGAAAGCTATGGTGTTGTAGATTGATATAAGCTATTTTTTATTTTTCAACTAATTAAATAGGAGTGGTAGTGCGTGTAAAGGTGTAAAATTTTGACCGATTGTAATCAAAATGGTATTAAATAAAAGCACTTCAAATAAGCCGCGCATTAATTATTTCGATAACTTAGCTGTCAAACGCGTGGTGTTGATTTAAAAATCGCAATCTGTATTGCGTAAAATATACACACACACAGAACAATAAAGTGGCAACCGATTTTAAGAGTGTATTTTGGTGGGTACAACTAAAATATTTGGTTTGCACAACCACATTCAAATGTGATTTCTGAATATTTTGGGCGTTGCAACTAAAATTAAGTTGCATTAACAGAATTTTATTGGGCAAACCAATCTTCAGTTGTACCAACCGATTTTAGTCATAGAAACCGAATTTTAGTTGGCAAATGGCAATTTTTTTTTTTTTTTCTGGGTGCAGGCGTATACTTAATATTATTTCATCTTAATATGGAAATTCGTTGGTGGGTATGTTGTATCTGAGCCATATTCATACCGCCAATTATTTTGGATACAATTATTACAATTATTATCGAATTTATTGAAACTACTTCTCACTCAATAAAAATAACATAATCATTTATAATAAAAATTATACTTATTATAAAAGATAATAAACTAAAAAAAAATAGGTGGCGCAGTTTTTAAAATAGTTATGAAAATAATTGTATGACTGTATTTGTGACCCGTTTTAGCCCTAAAAGTAAGATGATTACTGTGTTATCAAATTTATGTGACATTTTTCAGAAAATTGTGCAAACTTTGATTAAAAAATCCTAATTATGTTTAGCATTTGGCCAACTAATTAATTTTTAAAAAATGTTTTGAAAAGGAGTCGCGCTACATACACACAAACGCGAATTATCGTTTTTAATTAATTTTTTTATTTAATTAAAAAAAATAGCAATCAACATCATGATTAAAAAACCTTTAAATTTAATTGAAAAAAAAAAAAACAGTTTTCTGCATTTTTATCAAATTCTTGGTTCATTTTGATTCCAGGCTAAATATATCTAATTAGCTTATCGGTATTTTAAATGAAAAAGACCCGATTACTAAATGTCCAGTTAAAATTTAACATTTACCCTCATTTTCACAATGTCCCGTTAGCTAGTAACTGGGACATTAAATGACATATTTTTTGTTGTTATTTTCAAAAAAAATTTAATCTAACTGTTTGTTAACTTTTAACTTATCATTGAGTAATCGGGCCTTAATGTAATAAAAAGTTAAATTTGTTAAATTACGAATTTTTAATATATATACACTTTTTTAAAAATGGGGCATTTTCGACCGAAAGTAGTTTTAGAAAATAAAAAATTTGGATAAACTTGCGATAATAGTGAGTGGTGTGTAATGAATGAAATTTGAAAAATCTTTTTGAAGGATCCTACACTAAGGATATTATGTAGGTAAAGACGACAGCAATTGTAGTCCAAAACAAATGAAATTTCTCTTAAAGAAAGGACGACTAATATTTCTTTAAATTCAACTAACATTTGTTTTTACTATTCACAAAATTACTAACAATTGTAGTAAAAATGAACAACATATCGCTCATTTACTTCAAGAGCGACACAACTCAAAAAACACGATTTTGCAGAAAAACGAGTTTAAAGTTTTCAATCCATATCTGCCTCGCTCGACCATTTCTCTATTTATTTGGTCACGTTTTTATAAATACGGGGTTTGAATGTATTTTTCTCTTAGTGAGAGTTGTGTGCAAATTCGCTAATTATCGAGAGACCTATGAGTAGCACAGTTTCTCTATGAAGTATATACTCCTTGCACCCACTTTAAAGAAAAAATAAAAATATATAATCCTCTATCTCGAAAAGTTTGCATGATATTAATATGAAATTTTTACACAATATAAATCATGATATAACTAATTAATCTGCATCATTAACACAAAATCGCATTTTTTGACTTATGACAGTCTTGAAGTTAATGAGCGACATGTTAGTAAAAAATAAACAAACATTTATTTTTTTTTTTTTGATTTTTTTAAATAACAAAAAACGAATGTAAAAATTAATGTTAAATCATAATACAGTCATTTGATGTGGTTTGTTTTTTAAAATGAACTACAAGGTTAGTAAAAACTTTAATTTGTTCTACAAATGACTGACATTTACAATAAAAATAAAGAAACTGTATTACAACCCAAACAACTACATATTTTTAAAGCAGAAGTTTCCTGAGTGCACTATGCATGACACCATATCACCAAACATATATTATAATATATTTTAAGATAAAATAACATTAGGCTATATATAATTTTTTTTTTTACTCGGTTATGCATTTTTTTTTAATGTGTAAGTGAATAAATGAGAGTGTGTGTGTATGCGTTTGTGTATTTATGTGTAAATTTGTAATAACACAAGGGAACAATGGTTCTGTTGATTAAGAACTGAATATTGTTTTTAAGGTTATTTGGGACGCTGAATCCAAATCTGCACTTGGTTTTTTTTCTATCAGCTCGACTTTTCGAGATATACCGTTATGTTCAAAATTAAGGCACTTCCGCTACATATATTGGAATAACTTGAAAACGGTTCACCATATTAAATTAAAAAAAAACCGAAACTCGCAAACAATATTCTCTTTAAGCCGTGCTTACATTGTTTTTAAATTTTCCAAGTAGTTTTAGAGATATCGTTCAAGTTTTGAAAAAAAATTAAAATTTTTTAAAAAAAAAAAATTTTTTGTTCTTTAAAAATTCCTAAAAAATAAAATGGGACAAAAATCACAGTTTTGGTCTAGAAACAGTTAGTTAAATATATTTCGAATGAAATGAGCTTTATTTCATTGCAATCGGTGCACAACTTTTGATTTTGTTCACGATTTACTGAATTGATATAAATCGCGATTTCCATACAAAAATAACAACTTTTGATTTTGTTTATTTCTATCAGCTATACTTTTTAATTTAACACAAAAAGAGAATTTTAAAGAAAAATAAAAAATTTTAATACACAAATATTACAATGTAATTACAACTCATCGAAAAATTTTCTTTTATAAGATTTTCTTAAATAATCTTGTTTAGAATGATTATTTTTAATGCTCCAGCAATAGTCCGCCATCATATGCTCTGTTACGGTAGTATGAAACTGTTGTTCCTTGGGTTAACAGATTTTTTTGCTTTAATCGAGAAGCAAGAATTTCAGATGCTTTTTTAGGGAGTCCAGGGTCTCTCACTAAATCACTAAGCTCCTCCTGATTAAATTGCTCGCGTTCAGAAGAAATATCTAAATGGAAGTCATCTGATCCACATTCAGAAATTGGTGAAGGAACATTTTGTCGTAAGTCGTGAAAATTGTGTGTAGATGTAGATGGTTTGTGGTTCTGAATCCTCACTAGAGTACAGGACTGGTTGGGTAATAGACAACACGTTAGGATAAATCCATTTAGACCGGTTTGTTTTATTAATGCCTGTTATGTTGACAGCGCAAAAATAACAATCATCATAATGATTCGAAAGTTCCCGCCAGATCATTGGTGTTTTATACTTGAACTGGGTCCGTTGCTTGTTTGCCCATAACCTTAAATACTCTACACAGTTTTTACATACAGTATTAGGAATCCAGTACTTGTCACGGGTTTCCATGGTAAATCCGAAGTAGTCGAAATAAATTTTTTTACTAAAATCTGACACACTTTTTCTATTTTTATAAACGTGTATTCGCCACATATGTTACAAAAATAGTTGGGATTGATTTTACAGGTGTTCTTGACGTAGTCATAGCCCAATTTTGACATATATTTCAAAGTAACACAATTTTCAATAAATAAAACAAGGGATAAAAATCAAAAGTTTTTTGTGTTCACTGATGAAATGTTCTAGGTTAAAATTTTTTAATATTTTTTGTCGTTATACTTTTCGCTTTCGTAAACACTTGTTGAATGAGAAAAAATTGGTTTGAATGAACCCATATAAATACTTCGTAGTTTTTTACTGAAGTACCTAGAAAAAATTATATCCACAATTTTATTGACAGTCACTTATGAATGAACACATGTGTTAAGGGGAATTTTCTTTAAAAAATCATCCGTTACCAACGGTAAACCACACATCAATAAAAACAAGTGCACTTTCCTTTTTTCTCTTTAATTGACTGTGAACTGACTAGGTGTCATAAAGGAACAATACAATTTATAGGCGTTATGAGTTTGCTACCGCAACCATAAAAATGAAATAATCTTTTTTTATTACTTAATTTTTTTAATTCTTAGAATCATAAAAAACTAACTTATTACATACAAACACTTACACATTAGAAAATGTTATTTTTGTATGGAAATCGCGATTTATATCAATTCAGCAAATCGTGAACAAAATCAAAGTTGTGCACCGATTGCAATGAAATAAGCTCATTTCATTCGAAATATATTTAACTAACTGTTTCTAGACCAAAACTGTGATTTTTATCCCATTTTTATTTTTTTAGGAATTTTTAAAGAACAAAAAAATTTTTTTTTTTTTAAAAAATTTTAATTTTTTTTCAAAACTTGAACGATATCTCTAAAACTACTTGGAAATTTAAAAACAATGTAAGCACGGCTTAAAGAGAATATTGTTTGCGAGTTTCGGTTTTTTTTTTAATTTAATATGGTGAACCGTTTTCAGTTATTCCAATATATGTAGCGGAAGTGCCTTAATTTTGAACATAACGGTATATCTCGAAAAGTCGAGCTGATAGAGAAAAACCAAGTGCAGATTTGAAATCAGCGACCTCAAATTAGTAAAAATTTGCTACAAATTTCAAATCAACACAAAAAAAAGTTCAATTTTGTTCCCTTGTGTAATTATTAATTTTATTCATACTTTCTTGTTATTCAGGATTATTTAATGACAATAAATTCATAATGTGGCTGCTATCATTATGCAAATATAAACGAAAATAATTGTTATGATTGTAATGGCAGATGCTGTTGACCGAAAAATTATACAAAAAAGAAATTTTGTATCAGAATGACCTAATTTTTACAATTCTGTATAAAGAAATTTTAAGATTTTTTGCTTTAAAAATTAATACAGAAACATTATTTTTACAAAATGAAGGAATTTTTTAGATCAGACCAGGCTCTTTTGATCGATAAAAGATTTAATAAACATATGTATAAAATAATCCACTCACCCTTTGACGGCCATACATTTTTTGCCCACAAAATTTTGAATTTTTAATAACGTCCGTGATTTCCGACCTTATATTAATAATGTTCTAAATAATTGTTCTCCTAGGCGGTTCCTCAATTTTTAAGTTATTAAATAGTGTTATATCCATACCATTTCGAAATACAAATTTTTTCTATTCTGTCAAATAGTAATGCCCCTTATATGAAAATCTAAAAAACCCAATTAAAAAAATATTTTGTGAAACGTTTATCGGCAAACATATATATGTTTGGCTAAAAATATATACATATATATGTTTATTATAAGTATGTTTGTAAATATATCTTTGTTTAGTTTGAACATTTAAATCATTGTAAACATATATATATTTACATGTAAATATATTCAAAAGTGTCTTTTTCTCGTTAAAACTTTTTGACTAAACAATTAAGTGGCTTTAAGTTGTTTTGTCATAAGACCACAGATTAAGATTTAAAGTGTTTCTCAACTCTTAAAATAAAATTATTTTAAGGAACACATTTACTCATATGAAAAAAGTGCAAGCATAGGGTAGTGTTTTGATTTAATTTCATTTTCAGTCAGTATCAACTTTTTTTGTCAGACAAAATCTTTTTTTTTAAAAGAACTTCAACGTAATGTATGTTTTCACACTCATCATCATTCTACTACACGCACGCCAATTCAATTTATTGTAAAAAATTACTTAATATCTTTGTGCATAAATGGAAATTTCAGAGTGAACAGAACTGCATTGAAATGCAGACATGCATATAAATTAGGTTGGATCGATTAAGAGGGTTTGAGTAAATTAAAATGGATAGCATTCGCTAAAAAAAAGTCGGAAACTCGTTTCAGATTTTTAGGTTTTCTTCATTCTTATAATTTTAAATATTTATAATATATTTAAATTTCATATCAAAATTACTTATCATCCCTAATAAGCATTTTTACATTTAAGTAAAAAAAAGAAGCAATAACAAATTTGAGATCAATTACGTATTTAATATGTGGGCAATTTGAATATTAACTTAAATATCATTAAACAAAATTGCAGTTATATGATTTTTGTAAAACTTAGCAACAATTACAAATTTTGATATAATTAAGTGCAATTTAAAATAAATTTCCAGCATTTTCGGTTAATTATAAATTAACCCACGTTTGAAAAAATAAACTGTACAAGTATTCAAACAACTATTTATATGTACATATAAGGATGTCCATTAAAAATCGGATATATCGATTTTCGT